>LPNX010648168.1:258422-349893 GCA_001517045.1 Pseudotsuga menziesii
ATTGATTAAATTCACATAAGGGATGTCAAGTTATTGGATATGTGTAAAACAAGTAATTTAGGGTATTCATGAATGGCATGTCAACACTGTAATAAGCAATTGATTAAGCGTCGTCAATTATAATTGTTGTCAGGAAGTTCTTGTGAGTAGACTTAAACATTGTTCATATGCATTAGCAGAATTGTCCTATTCAAATATTTGTTGTGATTGTTTAAATCCTTAAGGGTGCTTTATTTATGGATACAATGATAAAATGTTGATAACTATGATACTTGTCTTTAATATANTAACTTCAGTAAAATAATTATTTAATAAGGCCAAATAATTTCGTGTAAGTTAAACATGTATATTGAAATATTGAATCTGATCAACAATATACGATACGTGTACTTCAAAAATAATACTTGTTATTGTAATTACTAACATCGGATCCTGGATTGGGTAAAACAATTAATATACCCACCTATACGAAATTTGAAAGGTCAAACAAGATAATTACTAAATTATTATTTTTATTCAACATATTTAATGTGAATGTGACTAACAATTAATCCAACATCCCGTGAGGGACCCGAAGGGAACATTTTATAAAAATGATAAATAAGTGTATAGTCACCATTTAAAGCACAATTAATTTACCATTATGACATGGAGATAATCGAGGCAATAAGAGTAGAAATATAATATTATATTGTAGCTTGCACTATTAAACTAGGAGAGGATTGAATGATTTTAGGTTCCGGGAAAGTACGTAAAAGGCGGTGGAGTAAGTCGAAAGGTTTTGGGAGGAATAAAAATGTATATAAGGAAGTCTGAAGGGAGGATAAGGGGTTGTATTTTATCGGGATAAATCAGAAGAAAATGGGGGCACTGTACTAAATGGGAAACAATTTTGGAACGAAGATAAACTGCTTAGGGATTATCAGTTTGTGGGCTCGGGGGCTAGGTACAACATGATAAGAGTTGTTCAGTAGGGTGGTTTATCATTTTTTGGGTTTCTAAGTGTTCAAAAGGAAGCTAATACAGGGAAACTAAAGAATCCATCTACAACCTACGGAAAACCAAGTATTCTATTTATTAATATGTAAATTTTACTTGGATTATATAATTATCATGGCTGAAATAAATTTTAAGCATGGTAGCATCATAAACATAGAAACAACATATAATTAGGTCTAGTGTACTGAAATATAGTTTACTCAGTGTAGTTGAGTCTAATAGATAATAAGTAGATAAAGTGCAGTAGGTATGTCTGAAAAGCATGTGTAGTCAAAATATGGGGTGGTATAATTCATCCTAGGAATCACACCATATAAAAAACACATCCATGACAAACATTAGTGTAATAGATCCATCATCTCACATCATGATAGAAACCTATCAAAAAAATCATCGGTACAAGTGCTCATCTCAAGCAAAAATCATCAATGAATGAACAATACAAACTTATTTCTCAGGTCCAAGTGCTTTTGCAAAGCAACATAGGATTTCTCACCCAATGATATTAACTAGGTCAAGTACCTATCCCACTTAAACTTCATATGAAGTACAAACTCTCTTTTACTCAAGACTTATCTAAACAAAAACAAACTCGATTCCATTTGGAATTTGTGTGCACTTGGGGAATTAATGTAAAACTGAAATTTCACCTTATTCCTAGAAGGTTTCTTAGATCTTAGCCATAGAATTTATAGCCCTTAGGATTGTTGTAAATTAAAGTGTAAAACAACAATAGAAATATCAAAATAGTTCACTTCTAACAACCCCAAACTTCATGGCAATTCAAGGAGAAAAGATACCAAAACAAGACATAAGGTTTTAGTACTTCTAAGTCAATTTATTAGACAACAACCAAATCTGAAAATTTACTTTATCAATAGTAAATATAACAACATAATTGTAGTAAATGAATCCCCTTATATTCTTCCTTAAATGTTGAATCACTTAACAATTTTCTCTTTTACTTATGTCAAACCAACAATACATCACTATAAAGAGAAAAGCATACACAAAATATAGCTTGAAATCCAAAATATGTAAATGGAATAAGATATGGATAGATGGAAACTTCACATATAATCATAATATCAAATATAAGTACATAACATAGCCTTATCTCAAGGCTAGTGTAAAAATACCTAGCTAGGATAAATAATCAAATCCTAGATCAACCAAGAAGATCCAAGTGCAAGAATATCTCCAACACTATCTCAGATATGGTTTAAACATGTTGAATCAAATATACAAATATAAAAAAGCAACAATGATAATTCTTTCATCAAAGCATAGGTATCGAAGGTTGATTCACAATTCACAATTACATAACAAAAGGCAAGGCCCATGCCATAGGTAACTCCTATAGATGACTACTTCTTTCAAGAATTTTTGGAGCTCCAATAATTTATTAAAAGTGTTGTTTGAATAGTAATATATTTATGAGGATGGTTATCTATGTAATTTATAATTCAAATCAGAATGTTAGCGGCATTAAGTTTAGTCAACTAGTATACCTAGTAATTTTCAATACATGTTTTAGTTACATTCTGCAATGAAGCAATGCTCTATTGAAGTAATTACTATTTTTCTCTATCTAGACTCTTTATGATGTAAATCCTCCCAAATCTATGATTGTTCCACTATATGAACTTTATTTTAGTTAAATATCTACCAATCTGGGTTCATAAATAAAATATGTGAACATTTTTACATACTTGTCTCCAATACACCCTCCCCCTTTATTCAATATGATTGAGAAGGGAATTGGCATCCCCTCCAAGAATCACTTCTCCAACAATTTATTCATGGATTTTTTCCAATTATGTTACACAATCTCTTCTCATATTTGTGCCTCTTGCAAAGTATGTGGATATAATTAATATTTTATTTATCAGTAAATTGATCATTTAATTTACATTCACCTAGCTTATGACAACGTAATGCCTAATATTAGTTTAGAAATGCTTCAAAGTGAGACCTTCCAAGACTTCGATGTAAGTATTTTATTTCCATCAATATTGTTCAAAGTTATGGTATGTTGAAGAGATGCTTGATTTCACATGAAACCGTAAGCGCTCTTGTTGTTGAAGTTATTTAAACTAAAATATTTTTTGGTCAAGATTTCCATGTTAGTATGTAGAAGTTTTTGTACTAATATCATTGATCTTGTTTCACCGATCTCAGACAAGAAGTTTGTGTACGGATTCATTGATTCCAAATAAGTTTTTTTTGTCATTTTGAATATTTGGAAAAGTCATCATGTTAATTTCTTAGATCACTAATATATAATTATATAATATAGTATATTTAAGGGTTCTAGCTCAATGGATCAAAAGCACCTTCCTTACATGCATGAGGTTGGTGGTTTGTTTCCTTTGTTCTCTATTTACAAAAATTAGTGAATCAAAATGACTAAATATACTACCAGCTAATGACAATTAATGATTAAAATGAATAAATATACTACTTATTGATGGCAATCAGTGATGACAACTACTAAATAAATGACAATATAACAACAATTAATGACTAAGAAATCTACTAAATATAATACCAATTAATGGTAATTAATTATTCAAATGACTAACTATGTTACTTATTGATGGTAATGAATGACTAAAGTTACTAAATAAATGTCAAGATAATAGCAATCAATGGCTAAGAAAGCTACTAAATATACTAACAAGTTGACGAATTAGAACAACCAATAAATGACTATATTTTTTAGTCATAAATATAGTTGCATTATAAATGACTAGCCATAAACTACTAATAGTCATGTGACCAAAATTAGTCATCTCTATGCAATTTTTGGTAGTTTTTTAGTCATATATTTATGTTTTTCTACTATTGTAGGAAGATAAAAATTATGTAGGATTTAAATGATGATGAATTGGTCTTTAGTTCATCTAGAGTGGTGTCAGAAGTTAATGAAAATTTGTGTACCCCAACCCGGTTTCAAGTTTAGTTTCACTGCATGTAGTTTAATGCTCAAACCCCAATGTGCAGAAACACATTACATTTAAATTTTTTGACTTTTGCTTGAAACACATGAAATTCTTTCAACATAAACAATAAAAAATTTAAATTGCATCCAACTTTTTTACACTCAGAAAATTATAGCAACCACACACACACAAAATTTAGACTCGATATTTTTGACCAATAAGGTGTAGGAAAAACCTCGAATGGAAAACATGTTTCAGAGAGAGATTTTTATTTCTTTAGGCATAGTAAAATTTTTTACAACAGTACTACTTATCTCAACCAAATCTCCTTGGAATTTGTGTCAAACAATCATTGAATTACCTGCTAAAAATTTCTAGAATTCATCGAGAAAACTATGCCCTCCAAACAACTATACAACCTTGGAAAAATGCCAAGAATCACTTCCTTGACTTTTGTGATGTACGACTTGATTTTCAATTTTGTATGGCTTGTAATTAATGTTGTATGGCCTCAAAATTCATGCCCATTTGATGTTGTACGACTTGCAATTATTGTAGTCCTCCACTACCTCAAAATTAATGTTGTACGGCTCTGTAATTAATGTTGTACGATTTCTTTACTTATTCCTTGAAAAGTGTGCTTGTTGTACGGTCTGAATTGTATGGCCTCACCTCGATTTTTGTGCCCTTGGTTTTGATCCCCATCATGTAACTCAACTTTTCCAAAAATTCAAGGGTTTCTTCTTTTCTCTATGATTTCTTCTTTTCTCTTTTACTCTCTTTCTCTCCAAAATCTCTTTGTGTAAGTGAACAATTAAAATCTCAATGCCTTTACGTAGCCTTTTTGTTTGAGTAACCACCACTTACAAATCAATGGCCTAGATTAAAACATAACTAGATGAGATCAAGGGTTCATGTTAAATCTCACTTTTCTCATTAAAAGCATTTAATTCACTTTTAAATAATAAACAAGACTTTATTACTCACCCACCTTTTTAATTCTCATAAAGTCACATTTAAAATATTTAATAACTCAAACTCACTTTTTAAAGTCACTTTATAAACATAAAGTCATTCTCGCTTTAAAAAAATACTAGGGACCACAAGTTTTAAGTGTTCATGTCCACCCTAAGGCATTACAAGGTGTGACAAAGACTTCCTTCGTGATTTTTTATCACTCCTTCTTACCAAGGAAGTTGTTCTTCACCACTCTCATCTTGTCTTTGAGATGAATATACTTTATTCTTCCCAAGGACTTCATGAGAATGCCAGCCACCTGCTCCTAGTAGATATGTATTGCAACTCAACAACTCTCCTTTGAATATAATATTTGATGAAGTGATATTTGATCTCCATGTGTTTATAACTATCATGGAACACTATATTCTCAAAGATCCTGATGCAAATTTTATTATCACAATCTATAATTGTAGGCCTAAACCCCTGATCAAACAAGTCAACCATCAACTTGAGAAGCCACAATGCCTCGCAACTAGCCTGACTGGATGCCATATAATCAACCTCATAAGAACTCAAAGCAATAGACTTTTGTTTTTTTCTAAACCATGACACTATTGTCGAGCCCAAACTAAAGCAACAACCGAAAGTGCTCTTTCAGTCTGATGCATTTCCTACCCAATCTGAATATGTGAAGCCAATAAAACTCACTCCATATGATCTCCTATATTCTATACCATATTCTATTGTCCCATCATATATATCAAAACATGTTTTGCAGCTGCCCAATGCACTCTCCCAGGATCCATAATGAACTGACTGAGAGTGTTCGCAACAAAACATATATATGGTATGGTGTTAGCCTGATACATCAACAAACCAATGAGTTTCCTATATGGGGTAGAATCAACCAACTCTCCCTCATAAGCATGGTTGTATGTCTTATTTTGGCTACATTTGAAATATTTTCCATTTATTTAAAAAATTCCCAAACCACCAAGTGCCGAAGCATCAACAATAAATTCCTATCATTTTTTGGGTAATGAATTTCAAGAATGCATTGCGGCTAACTCGTAAGGAATCCTATGAAATGGTTTAAAACCCACTTCCATATGTGGACATTTAACTGAGTATTTGACGATTTCATAAATTTTGCAACAACTTGGGAGAAATTTAGCCATGTTCAAGTCAAAACTTTCCAGAAAATTATTGCAATTGGTTTTCAAACATCTAAGTGTCTAAGGATCTTATGCAGTAGTCAAGATCAATCACCAAGCCATCATCAAAATATATTAAAACTCTTGAAGGTTTATGCAATTTAGGTTTAAATATTTTTATAAATTCATTCAATGGATTCAAGGCAAACCAATAGCTAAAGTATCAAGCTTTTCCATGTCGAGTTCATCCTCAAGATTAAAATCAAAAGTAGTAGTGGCTCTTTTCTAGGAAATTCAATTGATAGGTAGACAAGTTTTAGAGGAAAAATATCAATTAGTATTAAATTTATGTCCCATATTTGATGAAACAAAAATCAACAGTCAGGAGGCTGACCTCCATATTTTCGGGCAATCTTCGAGATTTCAAGGATACAAGTGGAGGGTGATTAACCATGCATTCCACATTTTTAGATCGTTTATGTTACAAGATGTTATGCCTTTTCAAATAGATGATTCAATCCTTATTTGGAAGAATTCAAGCATTAGAGGTGGTAGATCATTTGGAGGTCAAACATAGACTTATCTTCAACAATCAGATTGAATAATTCCAAATTTAAAGGAAATTAAAACAACAATCAATTCCATATTTAATCTAGCAGTTTGGGTGACAAGTTCAACATTTGATGTGAATCATTTTCAACTCATAATTCCATACAGACAATTAATAGGAGGTAGGGCATTTCATTCAACACCTAATAACAAGGGATTTTGGTTAAAGGCCATCTTCAGGTTTCTAGGAAGTCGAATAATTGGTAGCCATTTAATTACAGTCATAATCTTGGCATTCAATCCCATTAGTTCTAAATTCTTTACAGTTGATTCAAAATTGGTTTTACATTTAGTTAATAGAATTTGATTAATAAAAAAACATTTATAACAATTAATAGATGTAGTTTTCTATATATTTTATCATTTTGGAATGTAGGGGGTTTAGCATGTGAGGCTAAGAGTTAGTTGTATGAGGGTCAAGAGATGTGTATTGAAAGCATGAATACATATGCTATGTTAATACTACTCTGATACTTTTCATTGAAGATGAGATTTTATCTATTATGAGCTAGGTTTCTAGTTGCCTTTTGAACTTGAATATATTGCAGTTTTGTTTAGATTGATCACATTGATGAAATCCTTTATAATGATGTTTTTATTATAAATGCTCGTGCTATGATTTTATATTCACGTGTCTGTATTTGGAATGATTTTCTGGATATGGTATTTTTAAGATAATATGTGAAGAAACTGTTTGTTCCACATGTTATCATTAAGCTTTGAACCTTGGTCATCCTACGTTATTTTTAGAGCATGATGTTATCAGATGTTAATTGCTTTCTCTGTTTGTAATAGTCTCTTGATCCATTACACAACCACCAATCCTAGAATTCAAATCCTGAATTTAGAGGTGCCTAAACTTTGTGTTTTAGCATTCAGGTACAAAATTTAGGACTAACATCTCATGACACCATTGTTGGGGAGAGGAGGTACGATATATTTATACATGGGTGTGCTTATTTGCATATAGATAGTTATTGATGGTGTATAGGGGTTAGACACAGATTGGACTATGGATCTTTCTTCGCCAACTCCATGATCATAAGATTTCACTTGGAGAATAATTCATCCAACAGAAAGATGAAAGGTTGGAAGGGAAAGACAAGATATCAAGTGATTAGTTTTCTCCATGAATTAATATTCTTTTCGTCAGTTCACTTCTGCCTTTTCTGTTACATTTCAAGAGAATCATCTTTTGTTTTCTATATTCAGCTGATCATACATCTACCACTATAAACCCCTCGAAGAAAGAAAATATATCATCTTCTTGCATTATTGATCTTAATCTATATCATTCATCTAAACCATGTCAGGATCATGATGTCCATATCCAAATATTTACTAATCATGACCAATCATGTAAACTTGTGATTGAAAGAGTTGATTTACCATCCCTTGGAATCATTGTTGTACCTTGCAATGAGCTCACTAAAGTTCAATCCAAAATGAGGAAGCACTATAGACCATAAATTTGATAGATTCATTTGCACATATTCATGATGCTTTCCTGAGGTATTGGAGTCAGAACAAGTCATATGAACAATACCTATTTGATTTCTATTCCTTGAAAAGAAGGTTTGATGAGACTTTTCTCAATTCAATAGAAGATCCCTGAGATTATACCTTAGTATGCCAATTGAAATTCGATCATCTAAAGTTATTGCTAGTGTGATTTACATCGCAGCTCATTATCGTCTTAATTTATTTATTTATCTCAGAGAGAGGAAATATTTGTCCTTCAAACAATATGTTTGTTGATGCAAAAGAGATTGAGCACAACCTTCGGGCTTGTGGAATGCTCTTAAATCAAGTTCAGGATGAATATTTGGAACAAGAACAAGTTTATGAGAAACAAAGATCATATTTGGATGTAGGAGAATCCAAGGAAGGATATATACAGGAGAAATATGATATGGGATTTCATTTGTTTGAGTGTGTTGATCCATTTATTTTATATTCTTATTCTTCCATAGATCTTGAGATAATAAATCAGATTTTTCTATTCTTGAAGTTGATTACATTAATGATTATCATGAAGATGATTTAGTAAAGGGTACTGATTTATTTATGAAGGAAGAAGTTGTTATTTCAAAGCATCTAACTGTTGATATTGTGTCATGTACCCATTGAAATAAGACACCTTGAAAATAATGTTTCACCAACCTAATAGTTCCCTAGGTTGAGATGGAGACATAAATTTTGTAATAAAGGGGATATAGGACCCAAAAGGACTTTATTTTACCATATTCACACTTAAATGGGTCACATAAATGATAAATGCTAAGAAAATAAGGTGGCACGAGTTCATGAAGACACTTGGAAGCTTGTGGAGCCTTTGGGTGACTAGATTCCCCACACACTTGGCATGATCTTCATCCAAATTCAAATCCATGTGGAATGTAACATTATTGGAGGGTGATGTGGTGTCAAATAGCATATCATGAGAAAAGGAAGTCGAATTAGTAAAGGAGAGTAACTCCCATGGAAGAGGAAGAGACTAGAAGACAATGTGTGCCACTTGGGAGGATATTCCATGCCCTTTATGACAATAAGTGATGAAAGATTCTATGACAAGTATGACAAATTCAGACCTGATTGCAGACCTATGAAAAACATGACATGATAGGGATAAAAATATCCACCAAGAGGGCCCATTTGGCAATTAGAGGCATCCATTTGAATTGGGGAAAGAATTGGAGCATGAAAAAGAATACAAGTGTCATAGGGGTTACTAAACCACTAAGATGAGTTGGAGGAATCCCATGGAGGTAAATTCGACCTTAGGAGGACTCATGAAATTAATAAAAGCATTTCATGAGGAAGGTGAATGGACTTTGATCATTTTTCAATTGCATTTTTTCATTTTGGAGAGTTTTTCTTTTCCATTTCACAATGAGTGTTCACTCTCCTTGCCTGTGAACCAATTTCGAGGGAGTTGGATTCCTTTCCAAGTTGGTTGATGGAGAGGCCATTCAGAAATTTGATTTGGATCTAAATTAAGTATTTTAGTTTCAGGTTGGAGGCTCACACAGTTATATACTTCTCTATATCCCCCTTATGTAATGTCCCTTTTTGAAATTTTAATAAATGACCATTTTTTCACTTTTTCCCCGATTTCGACCTTAACTAGTTTTGATGTCTAGACCTCCAAATTGACCCAAATGCTCCCAAATTTTATCAGAAAGTACATGAATGATATTATAATATGAATATTATGTTCAGGGATGTTTTATGACCCCCAAATTACTTCTTAAAATATTTTAATATTTTGTTCAAAGTAGGAGTCTTTACTAGCAAATTGGGGCTCCAATTCCCCATGGGCAATTGCCGGAAATGGCTTCTCCAATGGTTCCAAAGTCACTCAAATTTATGAACAGAGGCAGGGGATGTGTAAGGTAAATTTTTAAAGTCTCATATGCATCATGGTTCAGTTTATATAGGCTGTTATGAATCTTTCCAAAACATCTCCCAAATCACAATTTCTACCCTTGGGGAAAATGCACCAAATCTTCTCCCAATGCAATAAAAATGAGTAAAATGGATTCCAATGCTTAATTACTGAAAATGAGACTTGAAATAAACATTAATTAAATTCCATTCATCATACATTTATCATATATACATTCCTCCATTCGAAATAATAAGCATTACCATGACATATATCAAAATAGAGTGGAAATGGTCATTGTTTGCTCATTAAAAGTCTTTTTGACATACAACTCTTGGGTATTTCGAATTGAAAGAATCTGAGAATCAAGAATATAGAATATTTAACTGATTAAAATCATAAATATATCAGGAATATCTCTCCCAAAGAGTACATGATCTCACCCAAGGAGCAAACCCTCCATGAGCATGAATATGCAAAGAAAACTGGAAATGGTGGAGGGAAAGTGCCGCAATAGAAGAATCCACATTCTGCCCTATAGCTTACACCTGCAAATAATAATCCATTAAATATCCATGAAATACCTGAGTGGCCTCTCCAAACACCAACTTAGATGGTAATTTTTCACTCTCGAAATTGGCTAAGGCAAGAAAACTAGTGATCCACTAACTCTCACAATTCACAAATGACAATTTCTCAAATGATAAAAAAAACATTCTCTTGGTTTCTTCCTATATTTTATAAACATCCTTAGACTTATAATGTAACCAATCCATCCACAAACTCAATCCAATTCTAATTTTGGTGTGTGCTCATGATTTGCCATGTGTCTTTGTCAGAACCCCATAAATTCCGAAAAAAATAATTTTTTTTCTTTTAAAATAGCATATAACTTCATTAAATGCAGTCAACAATTGTTTGATTAGTTTTATGTTACTAGAATTGTAACTGAATGAGCCTTTAATTATACTTAACTTAAAGAGTAATTCTTTTCAGTTACTGATTGTTTTTTTGCTTGTGACACAAGGTGGGTTTGTCATGAAGGACTGGGCTTACTTAGCTTTCGAGCTAATGCAGCAGTTTTCTTCTATTACAGGTAAACAGGTAAGGTGTACGGGTTGCAGTTAACAAGTCTCGGAAGTTTACAATACAATTTGTTGTATAGAATTTATTTAGTGAAAGTACAAACATGCTAGACAGAATTACCATGCTTCTAAAGGTACAACTTTTACTAAGTTTCCTTTGAGACTTAATGTTAGAGAATTGAATTCTACACATAGAGATGGTAGTTAACTTTTCTATACAGAAAAAAAATATAGGGTTTAACAAGTCTACAGAGTATGAAACCATTAAATGTTCATATTGAAGGCAACTGTAAGAATGTAATAATTATTTCTTTACTTAACAGCTAGCATGGTAGAAAAATCACAACATCAAAGGTTTACTTCTATTATTCATAGTTACAGTAACATGCCATGTTTAGATTGCATTCTATTCAGATTTTCAACTGATAAGATATTACTAGTATCGATCTATACTTTTCTTACTTAAGCATTTACTAGTTTATGGTTTGATACAAGTATTCCTTTAATAATTTAAGAGTTTGCACTGTTTTAGAATGCTAATCTATTTCCAAGATTGTCATTTGGGAGGAAACCAAAACACCTTTAGGATCAGTCCTAGACTTATCATATTTGACCCCTTTATGAATTCTCAAGACTATACTAACAAACAAAGAAGGTAAAAAGAATATTCATGCTACCTATCATACATTAATTTATAAAATCTTTCATAAATTTTTGAGCTTAGAAAGTGACAAAAGTCTAATTGTCACCACCAGGATTCTAAGACTATTACAAAGGTTGATAATTTATTAACAAGTATCAATGTTATGAACTAGAGCAAATCAAAATCAAATGGATGAGTAACATAAAAATAAATTACCACTAATTATAGACTTTAAAGAAATGTTAAGTCGCTTTCCTTCATTTGAAGACTAAGGCAATTGGCATTATAGTTGTGGGTTAAAAACAACTATGCCTTAACCATAATCCAATGCTTTATAACTCCTTGCAACTCAAACAAAACTCCATACCTATGTATACGAGACTATATCACGAGCAATACCTATAGTGCAAGGTTTTATAAACATAAATCTAATATTACGTGGTTGAAATCATAACGCAGGTGATACTATGGTGTAATGAACCTTACGGGATCTCCACGCGATGGTTTGGTTTATAGATCAGTCAAAGGAGACATGGTCGTGGAACTTTAGAATTTTACCCACTGCATGAAAAGTATTAAAATACTATGTGGTCTCATTTCAGCCATGCATTGGTGCTTTAAAACCATTGACCCAACCCTAATTCGTCGTTTCTCCTTTGCCTTTGGGCCTTTGGCCGCTCTGCAAACCCTCCTAGTTCGTTTTTCTGTTGTGTTGTCTGCTATCGGTCCTCCTGCTGCTCCAGCTCTTCGTGAGCTCGGCTACTGCATTGTGTGGGGCGATTAGGGTGTTGAAAGACTCGTTGCTTGTCTCTGCAATACCTCCGTTGTGTATCTTAGGCTCTGGTCTGTGACAGTCCTTACCTTTCCCGTTCCCATGAGAGTGATTCCTCCTCCATGTAGCGTGGCTTATGCTGTCTGCAGATTGTGTGTTGTTTACCAGGATAGAATGTTGCAGCCGTAGGGTTTTTCCCTGTCCATCGATTTGCTGGGGTTTCTTTTGCTGTCAGTGGTGGAGAGTGTTATCAACGTTGTTCCTTTGCCATCGATTGGCAGGTTTCTTGCTCATGCTGGTCGCGGCATCGCTGTGTGGGATTATCCACTGCTAAGGTATTCAATACTTCATTTTATTTAATGTTACAGCTAACAATAATGTTAATATATTTCCTTTGCACTTAATATAATCACTAACATTCGGCCGTGTAATGGTTTTGCAGGTAAATCTGCTACATTTCTCTGCTTACCAAAGGAATGAGGGTTACGGCATTACGGGCCACGGTAAGCCTTGGTCTCTTCACGGCTTGTCCACTTTGTGTGAATCCTTAAAGGATTGCGATGGGTTGGTCGTTGTGGCCCTTTTTGATCTTCATGGCTTTTGGTTGTTTTGTTTAATGTTATGCATCGTGGGTTAAAACCCTAGCTCTCACGCAGAGCTCTCCGGCTTCGACCGTGAGTGTAAAATCTCGTTTGTAATTTTTATTGTGTTTATATAACTGGACAGGCTGTAAGCCTTCGCGTAAATTTCTTTGTACTGCTGTGGGTAATACTACTGCACTGGTTTTTATTTGCAGTCAATATATTTGTGTATTTTGTAAAGATTAGGGTGTTTACCCTAGGTTATTATACACATAAATAGTTACTGAAATCTTTTCCTGCATTCCTTACTTGTGTACGCTACAGAAGTTTTGAATGCTTATTATGTTTAATTTTTATTCTTATAAACCTAACTGTAAGTAAAATACTGTTAGTTTTACCATTAATTGAATTACTTGTAAATAAATTGGATTTTATAGGGTTTAACCCTAAATGGCAGTGAAGGATAATAATATTGTTCTTATTTCTTTTAATGTTAAAATAAATTTAAGATAAGAAGGCATTTGTCACATTAGGGTTACTGATTAAGTTTAAAGCAATTAAGCTCGACTGCAGAGCATCCTGTACTTCTGTCTTTTCTTCCTGCACAGATAAACATTTGATTTGTATACTGAAAATAAGTGTTATTATCTAGTTATAATTTAACTGTCTTATTAATAAGAAAAATTGTAAATGTTATATTGTTTATACCCTGATAATAATATAGGATTTTATATCCCTCTTTTAATTTATCTTGGCACTGTCAGTAAATTTGTACTTATAACTCACTTAGTAAAGTAGTTCTAAGATACAGTATAAAAATGTTTTAAGTTTTACTTACAGTAAACAAGAATACTACTTATATTAATAAAAATGATATTCTTGTTTTACATAAATAAATTATTATTATAATCACTACATTAACATTCTGTGAGTACTATATTTTCTGTATTAATATTCTTAGTTTATTTCTACCAGTTTATCGAAAATAGTACTTACTAATTAATCTAGATATAATTTATACCATACTGTCTATTTTCTTTTATAATTCAATTATTTTCTTAGTTATGATAGTTATTTATATATGTTCAGTGTTTAATTTATCTCTATCTAGGATTATCTTATAAGCATACTTATTAATATTGTTCAGAGTATTTACTTAGTTTGTTTTAGTTTATTTTTAACAGAAAGATTTATTCTATTTTAAATCCTATTACCAGTTCTGGTATTTAAACTAGATAGTATAATTCTGAAAGAAAGTACTGTATAGTAAAACAGTAAATAACCTAGTCTAAAATCTACTATTCTATCTAATCTTTTCAATAATAGAATTTTCTGAAAAACAAAATATAATACCAGGAATAGTCTTTAAGATTTAAAGAAATTAAACTGTGAATCTGAGAAGCATTTGAAGTTACTGGAAGTAACTAAATGATAAGAACTATTCAGAAGAAATACTACTCTAAATACCAAGATAATACCTCTGTAATTAACACAGCCATACTATTCTAAAAATTTTACTATCATTCTATGCTATTTTATCATCATATCATCCTTCTATAATTATACCCCTGTGCTGGAGTACGGCCTGGTGAACCCAGATGTGGAAAAACACAGTGGTTCTTTATTTTCATCAATAGATTAATTACTAATAAAATGAAACATTCACACTACTAAACTAGCTAACTCCTCTATCATATATTAAAAACATAACAATCATCCATTCATTCTAATTAAAAAATAAATAGATAAGTGACAGAACCTGTTTGGAACTAGGACAACAACAGCAATGGGAGGACGTTCCTCCCTACCAACTCCTGGAGAGCGCTCTGACAGCGACTCCTCAGGACCCCCGAGCTTGCTCTGGTCTCCCTGGATGGAACTAGGTGCAGCAAAGTCAGATACCAGTCTTCAAACTCAATATTAACTCAGAACTTATTAGTTAATTCTCCCAGCTACAAAGCTATAATAAACCAAGTTACTGCAGCAATCCTCTCAGACAACTTCCTTACTGTTTTTCCCTCTTTCCTCAATGAATGTCCTGAATAACATTCACCTGAATGAATTCTCTCTAGAAAATCTGAGCAGCCCCCAGCTCTCTTCATTGAGTACTTTTTAAAAGATTGCCTAGGTCTTTTTTGGGTTAACTGTCATTTAATGAGCCACCTGCTCTGATCCCACTTTCTTGGGGGATCATGACCCCAAATGTATGGAAGTTTCCACCTGCAACTTAGGAAGTGTTCGAGGATGCTGCCACTTGTCTTTTGCCTTCCACCTAGTTCCATCCACCAGTTTGACCAGTAACCTCTTTTTAACAGCTCTCCCATGCTGTTGTCTCCACAATTTATTTATTAATAATAAAAATATTCTGAATTACATTCCAATTATGTTGACTCTGTTGAGTCATCAATTCCTACTTAGCATTAAATTTAGCATAATGTCTCAGGAATATAATTTACATAATTTACATAATTTTACAAAATTGGGGTATGTGACAGTCTTCCCTTTCCTAGCCTCCCACATTCCCCAAATTTGAGTAGGATCCCATTGAGCTTCCCCAAATCACATGAGAGCTCTCTTGGATGCTCTATTTTTACCTGACATGTCAGATATGTCATATTTCAGCCTTCAGATCTGATTTGTTTCATAGGTTTCGTAGCATCTTCATCATTGTTTTCATAGAGCTAGGGAATCTAGTCCAACTGTCCCACTAGCTCCAAAATGACTCTTCCTCTCCCATGTAAGTTACATTTCATCCCAAATTAGATCTATGATGCATATTTACAAGTTTATTATCCTTGTAAATCATCCAAGAACCTTTAGGTTTCCCATGGATTCTAAATTGCAAGAGGAGGATGCCATGTGGCACAAAATATTCCTAGCTTGTGTGGGCCTCATAGTCTCCACGTGTCTCCATGCTCCATTGACACTTCAATTTTCTCTTGTATTTATTTAATAAGATCCATTATGAAATATTTATTCCATTCTAATTTCTGAACATCATTGATTAGCTCCCTTATTAAAATTCCAAATGTATCCATCTAACCTAGGGAACTAGTAGGATTGATGGAATTGTCCTGCTATGCAATTATTAAAAATGGGGACATTACAGTCCTCCCCACCTAAGATTTCTTGTCCTCAAGCAATTTAATATTTGTATGCTGCAATATTCTTTCATATTCCTAAGTGGCATCCTCATTTGGTACTCCTTCCTTTGCACCAAGTGCTCTGTTATGGTTCTGCTCATTAATTGTTTTTAGATGCAATTTTAGTAGTGGCACTCATGAACTGCAATTTTGTGTTTCCAAAAGTAAAGAGATGTGGATTTTTCATATTGATATATCATGTAACATCACCACTAATACCAAAAGGATTAATCAAATCCATAAAAATCAAATTTCTGCAATTAATCTTTACCTCCATATTTTGGAAACATTTTTTGAATTTTCACCCCTTTTTTCTTCGGTTTAATTCTTTGAACTTGGTATTGAGTTACCAAACTTGGAATTGCTTAAGATTCCAATAAAATATCAGAGAGGAACCACCATGCTTGTTTCTGCACTACTCTGATTACAATCATCTTCTCAAGTGGTGAATAAATCTCCAATGTTGCTTGCTGCCCCCAAAATCGAAACCAATAATACCAAAAATGATCCTAGGGTCCCATATGATCCTGATACATGGATGGTGTGAAATGTCTATGATGAGATGCCATGAAAACCAAGTATGTGAAAATTGAATCCATCTCTCAAAAGGTACTCCACATAGAAAATATGAACACTGCTTTGCAATGATGAACTTAAACAACTGAAGGTTGGTTTGTTGTCTCAAACCAACAATCGAACTGCTACTCCAAGTTAGATGAAACAAAGCAATTCCAGGATCCCATTGCTAGTATTGCACCCTTCCAAACATCATGAGTACAAAATATAGATCATGAAAGTACATAACAACATCATACAAATGTACATCAAGAAGGTCCCTCATCAAAGAATCATGAAAGTGCTTCTACATCCAAGTGAGTAGATCACCATGTGGCCCATACACACAAGCATAAAGTATTATATCCGATATGCCCCAATGACATAGGTGAGGATCCCATGTCCTATAATTCTGCTCCAAAAATATATAATTTACATCAATATAATCAGCCATGTGTTCTTTCATCCAAGAAGTGAATGAAGAACCTCCACCAAAATATGAACCAAATAAGGAGCAAAGAAAACATGAAGACTTCAAGTGGCTCAAAGAAGTATCATAAATACACCCATGAAATGTATATAATCATGAAATAACAGAGGATTTTTCTTTCAATAATGATTTTATTCAATCATATATATCTTTACCCAAGTGTGGTATGAAGTTCCTCCAACATCCAATGGACTAGACAAGGAGCAAGGAAAAGCATGAGTCTCTAATTCACTCAAGTGCATTAGAGGAAATTTGAGGTCTAAAATGGGCCTCCTAAGGAAAATAATAAAATAATAGTTATTAATTTTGGAGGAAGAATGAAAAAAACTATTTTTTTGTTTGTATTTTCAACATATCTCCTTTTTGTTTACTCAAATTCTGAGTAGGAGAGCTCATTGGATGTGGAATTTAATTCCACATCCAACGAGTCCCCACACTGCATACTTCTGACAGACCCCGCTACCCCAAAAACAAGAAATACTTGAAAAAATGTGATGATGATGTCATCATCATGTTTTTTCATGTATTTCTTATTTTTGGGGTAGCGGGGTCCGCCAAAAGTATGCAGTGTGGGTACTCGTTGGATGCGAAATTAAATTTTGCATCCAACGAGTTCTCCCGCTCGGAATTTGAGTAAAAACACAGGGAGATATGTCAAAAATACGAACAAAAAAGTAGTTTTCTTTTATGACAAATATGTCAATTCAACCATTATGGTTGACTCATTTTATTGAAATTCTATTGGTGATTGAATTTCCACTCACAAAATTTATTGTTGGCGCGTCTTCTTATAAGGCCCATTTTAGACCCCAAATTTCCTCTATGGAATACCATAGGTGTATCCATGTATATGTGCATCATCATAAACTAACAAAGGATGTTGCTGCAAATGTGAATAATAATTTTCTCCAACCATGTCATCATAAAAAGTAAACCTAGGAGTTCCATAATCCTCATGTGGCACCATAAAAAAGAACCATTTCACCCATACTTCATTAAGATTAATGTTGCAAAACATGGAATTGTAGGATGTAGGAGAATGGAATAACTCACCCAAATGATAAAAAAGTTCAAAAGTTCATCATGGGAAGGATCCATATGGGTAGTATCATGCAGCTTCTTCAAAAGTGTGAAACCTTTGTCATAGATTGGTTCAAATGTAGAGGAATCATGCTCTTCTTTAAAAATTGCATAACCTTCATCAAGAGACAATTCAAGTTCCTCTTCCACCACATCAAGTGTTTGGATCTCTTCAATTTCATCTTCAAACACATCAAGAACATTCAAATTTCCACATTTATCATGATCCACCATGTCATGAGAATCCTCCAAACAATCTACCATTTGAAAATATGAAACATAGGAGGAAAAACAAGTGTCTTGCAACTTTTCAAGAAGTTGCTCATTGTGAATTGTGAGCTTATGAATATCTTCATTATTCATCAAGTAGGATTCATGTAACCATTCACTAAGCTCAATGACATTTTTTCTATAAAAAAGAAAATACATGAAATTACCTTTGATGTTGCACATTGCTCTTTGAATATTCTCCATGTCTTCAAGGAAGGATGGCTCTTCCAAAGAAGTAGCTCTCCAAGAATAATTTGATACCAAATCTTGAGTGTCATGGAGTATGCTAAGGGCCTCTTGGATCTTATTTTCATTCATCTTTAAGCACCCTTCAAGAAAATGAGGCTCTTGCAAATGAACCTCCTCATCTTCTTCATTCTTGCTTGGACCAAATTTATGAAGATCAAGTGGTGATGGGGAACTTGATCTTGTTTCTTCTTCAACTACTACAAGGTATTAATTTTCATGTTTACTAGAAAATTTTATTGCAGCAACATTGTTAAATTTGATCTCTATGACACCAACATAGCGTTGTGAGCACCCATCAGTAGGTACTTCATCATAGTTCAAGCATCCACCAGTAGATACCCTTTGTTTCATTTCCAAGGTAGAATATGTCTCAAAATGATCTTCAGTATTTTCAATAGAAACTTCTTCATACTCATGTGATGTCTCTTCATCGTTTTTAGAGTCACTTGGGAGTGACTTTCGATCCTCATAATGTAATTATTTTTCTGTTTCACCACCCACAGAACTTGGTGGCTCCTTGGTCTCCTCCATACTTGTGCATTGTTTATTGTTCCTTAATGAATTCAAATTTGAATTATTTTCATAAATTCATTCATCCAATCATAAAAGTCTTCAAAATTAATGGTATTATGTGTTTCTCCATGATGGAAACTTCTACTACCCCCTTTTGTCGGCTTACCCCTAAGTTGGCTAGCCATCAATTCGAATCCTTTCATAAGTTGTTGGGTCATGTTATTGGTTATGTCATCAAAGAGAGGTTTCATGATTTTTATATTCTCCTCACCATCATATGAGGTTCCCTTCTCATCCCTAGTCATATTTTCCTAAAAAAAATGCCTTCTTCTCCTACTTTTATTTTTATTTTTATTTTTTTCCTCTTCAACAAAAGCACTTTTGATTTCAATATCTATTGGTGGTACCTGAATATTGTACTCATAAATATCATACAAAATCAGGTGCCAATATCATTCTCTTACACCACTTGTAATGTCCCTTTTTGAAATTTTATTAAATGACCAATTTTATCACTTTTTCCCCAATTTCGACCTTAAGTAGTTTTGATGTCTAGGCCACCAAATTGACCCAAATGCTCACAAATTTACTCAGAAGGTACCTGAATTATATTAGAAATTAAATATGATGTTTAGGGATGTTTTATGACCACCCAATTACTTCTGGAAACTTGATTAATGTTCTGTTCAAAGTAGGAGTCTTTACTAGCAAATTGGGGCTCCAATTCCCCATGGGCAATTGCCGGCAATGGTTTCTCCAATGGTTCCAACGTCACTAAAATTTATGAATAGATGCAGGGAATGTGTAAGGGAATTTTTTAAAGTCTCAAATGCATCATGTTTCATTTTATACAGTCTGTTATGACTATTTCCAAAACAGCTCCCAAATCACAATTTCGACCCTTGGGGAAAATGCACCAAATCTTCTTCCAATGCAATAAAAATGAGTAAAATGGATTCCAATTATTAAGTACTGAACATGAGAGTTAAAATAAAAATTAATGAAATTCCATTCATCATTCATTTATCATATATACATTCCTCCATTCTAAATAATAAACATTACCATGGCATATATCAAAATAGAGTGGAAATGGTCATTGTTTGCTCATTAAAAGTCATTTTGACATACAAATATTCGGTATTTTGACTTGAAAATTTTTGAGAATGAATAAAAGAGAATATATTAATGATGAAAATAATAAATATATCAGTAATAGCTCTCTGAAATAGTACATGGTCTCACCCAAGGTGCAATCCCTCCATGACCATGAATATGCAAAGAAAACTGGAAATGGTGGAGAGAAAGTGCTGCAATAGAAGAATACACATTCTTACCTGTAGCTTAAAAATGAAAATAAGACTCCATTAAATCTCCATTAAATACTTGAGTGACCTCTTCAAACACCAACTTGGATGGGAATCTTTTACCCTCGAAATTGGCTAAGGAAAGAAAACTAGCCATCCACTAGCTCTCACAACTCACAAATGACAATTTCTCAAATGATAAAAAGCCATTCTCTTGGTTACTTCCTATATTTTATAAAAATACTTATCCTTATGAGGTTCCCAATCCATCCACAAACTTAATCCAATTCAAATTTTGGTGTGTGCTCATAATTTTCCATCTGTCCTCCCTTTCCTAGCCTTCCACCTTCCCCGAATTCGAGTAGGAGCCTATTGAGCTTCCCCAACTCACATGAGAGCTCTCTTGGATGCTCTATTTCGCCCTAACATGTCAGATATGTCATATTTCAGCCTTCATATCTGATTTGTGTCATATATTATTCATCATTGTTGTCATAGAGCTAGGGAATCTAGTCCAAGTGTCCCACTAGCTCCAAAATGACTCTTCCTCTCCCATGTAAGTTACATTTCTTCCCAAATTTGACCTATGATACATATGGCTAAGTGTATTAGCCTGATAAATCATCCAAGAACCTTTAAGCTTCCCATGGATTCAGAATTTCAAGAGGAGGATTCCATGTGGCACAAAATTTCTAGCTTGTGTGGGCCCCATAGTCTCCATGTGTCTCCATGCTCCATTGCCACTTCAATTTTCTCTTGTATTTATTTAATAATCTCCATTATTAAATATTTATTCCATTCTAATGTCTGAACATAATTTATTATCTCCCTTATTAAAATTCCAAATGTATCCATCCAACCTAGGAAACTAGTAGGATTAATGGAATTGTCCTGCTATGCAATTATTAAAAATGGGGACATTACACCTTCTCTCATTCCTTCTTCTCCATTCCCCCACACTCTCACGTTGTTGGCACACTTGTTGGAGTGGTGCTTGCACTTTTTTGATTATATTTGATGCCCAATATTGGGTATATGATGTATGTATATATACTATTATGTCCATATTCTATGTAAGTCGAAATACCATAAATCCATGTGTGAAAGGATTTCATTCCAATGCTCTTGAATGACTAGTTTTCATATATTTGGCTTCCATTTTGAAAGAGTTGTATATCATATTTTTATGAGGAATTTTATCTGAGTTCAATGATGATGGAAACGACATAAATTATGTATGACTCTATACTTTCATGACCATATTCCCTATAGCTCAAAATCCTTGAAACTCCAGTGTGAAGGGATTACATTCCCATGCTTTTGAATGACCGGTTTTCATGTATTTGGCTTCCACTTTGAAAGAGTTGTATATCATATTTGTATGAAGGAATTTATATGATGTTTATTGTTGTTGGGGAATCCATTTGAATTATTTTTAAGGTATTTATATTTCATGTCATTATATTAACCATTAAATCTACTTTCCATGAGTCAAAATCGAGTTATTAATACCATTTCCCTTTAAGCAAATTCACTAAAAGTTACCATATAGACGTTGCACCTCATAACCAGTTTGAAAAGATTAATAACCATGAATTATTACATAAATTGATGTATTATATGCATCCCCACACTATTTTGTGAAATTTTGGAGGGTCATATTGCATTTGGAGATTAAAAAGTATCATCTGCCCTTGGGGGTTTTCACATTGATTCTCCTAGTATTTTTGTCCTTCTTTCCCTAGGGTTAAAAAAAAGATGCAGAAGAATTTGAAAATTGTATGAGAATTCATAATATGAATTTCTCTGTCCTAAGATCCCTCAATCCATTTCACACTGTTGAAATATTGTAACTTCGAAGAATATTCTAAATGTATTTTACTGATGTAACCTATCAGAGATGTTTTATTCCTTTGTCGGGATGTTACTATTGTATTTGGTAATCATAGAGTCATGAGGTAAAACCTCCATTGTATGTCGGGTCAATAGAACCCTCCTGAATATAATATAATATTATTTTGTGTCTTTCTAGGTGAAGTTGTCCTGGTAAGCTTGTTGGGGCCGACATGTTAGGGAAAAAGTCAAGTGGAAGAAAGAGTATAAATAGAGGATGTGTGTTCCTCATTTAACACACACACTCACTTGTGTATAACGCATAGGAGAGAGAGAGAGAGAGAGAGAGAGAGAGATACCAATAAGGAGAATGAGCACCTATTTTTGGGTTTTATCTTATACATCTATATAGAGGAAGTTTTGTCGGGTTTTCTTCCCCTTTAGGGTTTCCTGGGATAAATCTATGTCTATCTTGTGATTGTGTATCTTTCAGTGATCCTACTTATGCTATTGTTTTGAAATTGGATCAAACACTAATGATATCTAGCTAATCATATGAAATATTAACATGGTATCAGAGCTAGCATGAATATAACAACTTTCACAAGGTGAAACTCTCTCTCCTCTCCCTCCGACAAGAAACTAGGGTTTTTGTCAAAATTGGAATTTTGGAGATCTGATTGCATAGAAAGTTGTGTCTCCATAGAGTGCATCTATTGAGACCTGGATCAAAATTTTTGAGTGAGTGGTTCTTTGGGAAATTCAAACCCTAGTTTGTATTTGAACCAGAAAACTGCAGAAAACCAGAGAACCAGAAATCTGCAAAAATTGAAATATCGCAAGTAAGTTTTGAAGGTTGAAGATTTGGAATATCTAGAAACCAAGTGTACCAACCAAATCTCCTTATTCAAGCACATCTCCTGGAAAGGTCAATTTTTCATTTTGAGAAATTTCATTTTTAAGTGACCTCCTGGATAAGATAGCCCCAAGCACTAAGCTTTAGGACAAGCTAGAAGGCATAGAAAAATTCCGAGCATGGAAATATAGAATTGGTATCACTCTTAGAGAGAATGATCTTGAAAAATACATCAAAGGAGAAGTTTCATAACTGGAAGAAATGAAGCTAAGGAAAAGCATTAAAAGGGCCTAATCAAGGCAATGAGGATCATTGTTGATTCTATCAAAGATCACTTGATCCCTCAAGTGTCATCCAAAGAGACACCAAAGGAAATGTATGATGCCCTATCCAGAAAGTATGAAGGGAATAACATCAATAGAAAGATGAATTTGAGAAATCAATTGAAGAGTACTAAGATGATTAAAGGAGAATCCATTCAAGACTACTTCACAAGGTTCTCCCAATTTAAGGAGAAACTAGAAGCCATTGGAGACTCCCTTGATGAATATGAACTAGTTATGACTACTCTAAATGGTCTCACTTGACCTTGGGATTCATTCATACCGACTATGTGTGCCAGAAAACAAAGTATGAAGTTTGACATTGTATGGGAATATTGTATCCAAGAGGAGGCTAGAGTAGCCAACATAGAAGATCTACTCAAAGAATATTATCGATCCCTAGCCACCCATACCAAAAGAGGAATACACAAATCTAACTTCAAGAAGGAAAGTCACAAGGAGTATATACCTCCCAAGAGGTTCCAAATGAAAAGAGAAAACATCTATAGAAAAGACTACTCTCAATTTCAATGTTATAACTGTCACAAGATAGGAAACATTTCTAGAGAGTTTCCATTGAAGAAGAAAAACAACAAAATACATCATGCATGTCTAGTTGAAAATGAGGATGAAGAAGAAGAAGGAACTCGAAGAAAATAAACAAAAGAATAAGATGCACAAGAATATGTACTATTCTCTGCACTATCTGGGTTTATGACACTTAGAGAAGATACATGGATTATTGATAGCGATGCTTCAAAGCACATGACAGGACAAAATAAAAACTCTGTCAAAACTTGAATAAAATAACTCTCCTCAGAAAGTATAATTTGGAGATGACTATCAATATCCTATCAAAGGTATTGGTGAAGCAAGCTACAAGATTGACTCTAGAACCCCCGTGAAGATGAAGGACGTATTATATATACCAGGTTTGAAGAAGAAATTACTTTCTATCTCAACATTATATAAGAAAGGATATAGAGTTGCATTTATATATGGACAAGTACTCATGTGGCCCAAAGGAAATTCAATTGAAGATGCAGTTGTCACTAGTGAAGAAGGAGGAGGATTATATAAACTCAGAGGACATTTGGAAACAACCCTTGCCCATGAGATCACTAGCCCAAGTGAGCTATGGAACAGAAGGCTTGCTCACATTAACTACAAAGTATTACCCCATGTGAGAAAATTAGTAACATGTTTACCATATTTGAAGATCGATCATGAAGGAACTTTCAAATAGTGTGCAAGAGGAAAGAATATCAAGAATCCATTTCTGAAGAGTGAAACAAAGACTAAAGGTACATTGGAATTAATTCATTATGATGTATGTGGTCCAATTCCCTCCACATATTTAAGTGGTTATGAATATTATGTTACATTTATTGATGACTATTCAAGAAATACTTGGATATATTTCTTTAAAACAAAGAATGAAGTATTCGAAAAATTCAAGGAATTCAAAGCCTTGATAGAGTATCATCCAGAAAGAAGAGTCAAGACACTCAGAACAGACAATGGTGGAGAATATACTTCAAAAGAGTTTCAATCCTTTTGTAAAGAAGTTGGAATCAAGAGGGAACTAACCACTCCCTACAATCCCCAACATAATGGTGTTGCGGAAAGAAAGAATAGGACCATTATGGAAGCAGTGAATGCAATGATACATGATCAAGATCTTCCTATGCATCTATGGGATGAAGCAGCAAGAACATTAGTTTATGTGTAGAATAGATTATCTCATAGTGTCATTGGATTCAAGAGTCTAGAACAAATGTACACAGGAAATAAGCCTGAAGTGAGCCATCTCAATATATTTGGTTGTTTGGTATATGTTCACATTCCAAAGGAAAAGAGAACCAAATTGGACCCTTCCGGAAAGAAGGGAATATTTGTCAGATACTGTGAAGTCTCCAAAGCCTTCAGGAAATACATTTCAGGATTCCATCACATAGATATTAGTAGGGATGCAACATTTGATTAAGAAGCAGCTCTTAAGGGATCCAGAAAGTGTCGGCATGAATAAGTACATGAAGATGATGTACCTCCCAGAAAAGTAGAAGTTGCACCCTCTACTAAAAGTGAAGCATCATTAAGACCATGATATGCTAGAACCTCAAGAACCCCCTACTATGAACATATCACAAAAGAGAAATCTTGCTTGGGTAAGATAAATCATACAAGAAGTAGAGAAGTATGGAGCTCTATAAGGCTCCACAAGAATAAGCAAGAGATCAAAGCCATTCTTCAGTTATGTAGCTTTGATGTGTGATTGCGTGGATCAAGAACCTACCAGTTATGAAGTTGTACAGAAGAAAGAATAGACAGAAGCAATGACAAAAGAATATCAATCAATAATGAAGAACTATGTTTGGGATATAGTACCCAAACTCGAAGGCAAGAGTGTGGTATCTTCCAAGTGGAACTACAAGATAAAACATGCAGTTGATGGGAAAATTGAGAAATACAAGGAAAGGTTTGTGGCTAGAGGATTCTTTCAGAAAGAGGGAATTGACTATGAAGAGTCATTTGCGCCAGTAGCAAGGTACAATTCCATTAGAACCATCATGGCACTTCAATCCATGATGAAGTGGAATCTACACCAGGTGGATGTGAAGACAAGCTTCCTGAATGGTGTTATTGAGGAAGAAGTGTACATAGAACAACCATAAGGATTTGAAGTTGAATACAGATAGACTTATGTATGTAAGTTGAAAAAGGATCTGTATGGAATAAAGAAATCTCCTAGATCTTGGTATGGAAGGATAGATAGCTTCTTGACGAGCTTGGGCTTTATTCGAACCTAACCTTTACTTTAAGGTTATGGATGATGAACCTGTCATATTATTACTATATGTCGATGACTTATTTCTGACAAGAAATAAGAAACAGATTGTAGATTGCAAGAAGAATCTTGCTGAAGAATTCAAGATGAAATATCTTGGATTGATGCACTATTTTCCAGGCCCGAAAGTGTGGAATATCCTAGAAGGAATATTTCTGAACCAGGGAAAGTATGTTGTGGAAACCTTTAAAATATTTGATGTGTTGGATTGTAAATCCATGGCTACCCCCATGGATACCAACATGAAGTTTTTATCTGATGAATCATTAGAATTAGTGGATGTGACTCAGTATAGACATATTATTGAGTCACTGATGTATCTAACGAATACCAGGCCAAATATATGCTTTGTTGTGAACACCCTAAGTTAGTATCTAGTTAAGCCTAGATGTATTCATCTGATAGCTGCAAAGCATGTGATGAGGTACCTAAAAGGTACGATAGAATTTGGAATATACTATGATGGAGATCATGACTAAAGACTGTATGGATATACTAATCCAAATGGAGATCAATGGCCACTGACCTATTCCAATGGATCAAAACAATTGTCCATTGTGGTAGTGTCCTAGTTATTTTTTTACAGTTTTTCAGGTCCCAAACTTCCAGAGCCGTTTTGAGGCCCTAAACGATGTTTTTTGGCGATTTGGCGGGTAAATGGTTTCTTTTGACATGCATTTGGCCCTAGTTGAAATATTTAAATATTGTATATACCTTTCCAACGGGATATCGAGCACCCAAAAAGGAGATCGTATGAAAAAGTTATGACCCCGGGGAATTGACTGTTCAACTAACCAACTTGGGGCGCAAATTTTATGATGGTTCATCTTCTAGGGTTATGTTTTGGACTTTTAGGGTTCTCGACCTCATTATTATTATAAATAGGCCCCTTTGGCCTCATTTTGTATTCAACTTGGCATGAATGAGTGTAGCGGCAACATCTCTTCTTAGAGATAACTACCACCATTCTAGCTGTTGTATTTACAATCTGTTCTATTTGCGCTATTTAATAGAATATGTGTTTACCGTATCTTTGTTATCTTTGCAAAATGTCTACGTTTATGATTAATTATTTGTTCTTTAATTTCTTTCTCACATAAATCCGAATCATATACGGATTCATATTGGGCAGGAAGTGCCTCAAACAGAAAGAGCGCCTCAGGTGGATGTTATTTTCCGGGATCTGCCATGATCTCATGGTTTAGCATGAAACAATCCAGTGTTGATCTGAGCATGGCAAAAGCAGAATATATAGTAGTTTGTTCTATTAGTTATGAATCCATATGGATTCGGAAGTTGATGTCAGGTCTATTTTATCTGGATTTGGATACCATAGTGATTCTATGTGACAACCAAAGTTGTATAAAATATGACTGAGAATCCTATGTTCCATGACAAATCGAAGCACATAGAAATATAGTATTTTTACATAAGGGATATGGTACATAAGGGAGCTATAAAACTCCAATATGTGAGTACCTATGAGAAATTTGCTGATATGTTGACTAAACTTCTATGTCGATTAAAGTTTGAATACTTCTATGACAAGATTGGTGTAGTCTGAAAGGACCTCGTTGGAAAGAGGGAGTGATGATAAAAATTGTTATTGATTATGAGATGCAAAATCAAGTGCCTATAAAAGATTTTGTGATCCTGCATTCATTTGCGTTTGTTGTGGTGTGGCATTCATTTGCATACGTTGTGGTCCTGCATTCATTTGCAGACATTGTGGTCATGCATTCATTTGCAGAGCAGTTTGATGATGTGGACCCTCCTTGAAAGGGAGAGTAGGATGATGATATTTCAGTGGGATTGTATCATCCCTGGACATTAGTCCTAAAGGTGATCCGTAGACTTTGATCTCCATAAAAGATGAGG
Source organism: Pseudotsuga menziesii (assembly GCA_001517045.1). Classification (NCBI taxonomy): domain Eukaryota; kingdom Viridiplantae; phylum Streptophyta; class Pinopsida; order Pinales; family Pinaceae; genus Pseudotsuga; species Pseudotsuga menziesii. The sequence continues at coordinate 286,904 of LPNX010648168.1, forward strand.
ATTGCATCATCCTTGGACCTATGTCCAAAAGTGATAGGGATTGATCACCCAATAATTGGATCATGTGTGCTACAGGTTATGTTGTTGTTGATGATAATGTTGATCATGAAGATCAAAGTGTTGCTACAAAGGATCAAGTGATCGAGCACTGCAAGAATATGAAGATCAAAGTGTTTTTGCAAAGGATCAAGTGATCGGGTGCTGCAAGAGCATGAAGATCAAACTTTTGCTGCAAAGGATCGAGTGATTGGGTGTTGTAGAAGATCAAATATGAAGACTTAGTGCTATAGAAGTTGATGTTCCAGTACTGAAGATGTTGAAGATGTTCCAGTTACTGATTATTGTTGAAAAATTCCAATGACGTATAGATGTATCACCTTGATGTTGTTGAATATGCTCTCTCTCCTTGCTCCTATAGTTGATGATGTTGTTGTCAGTAGAATACCCTTCTCGTTAAGGGGGAGTGTTGAAATATTGTTACATTGAAGAATATTCTAATTGTGTTTTACTGATGTAACCTATTAGAGATGTTTTATTCCTTCGTTAGGATGTTACTATTGTATTTGGTCATCATAGATTCATGAGGTAAAACCTCCATTGTAAGTCGAGTCAATAGAACCCTTCTAAATATAATATAATATTATTTTGTGTCTTCCTAGGTGAAGTCGACCCAGTAAGTTTGTTGGGGACGACTTGTTAGGGAAAAAGTCAAGTGGAAGAAAGAGTAGAAATAGAGGATGTTGTTGTAATCACTCAGATCACTTAAGGTTACCAATAATACACATATAGAATCATATATTCATACAGAGATAAGAGACAAGAACAGATGATAGAATAACAGATTATATTAATGAATCACATGAGGGTCCATACATACTCAGATCTGAACCAAGTTCATATCTGGCTCAACAACCTATTATATATGATTACAAAACAGTTATGAATAACTACTTGTCAGTTCAGTCAACCAACAAGACCTTTCGAGGCCAACCTAATCTCTAATTAGTCGGCCTACTAGTCTAGTCGGCTCACCGACTAGATCCTCCAACATCTCCCCTAAGAACAAAATCTTTCTTTGTCCCAAAGAAACATGGGAGGTATCCAAAATATCATGTCTAAATTATTTTTCTTCCTCTTTTCTTTGTCTTCATGGGTTGTGCAATCGAATAGAAGGTCATTTCTGTACACATACTTCGACTATGGATTATGCTATAATGGCTAGTTGGTGTTGAAATTTTTCCCAGGTGCGGAGATATTTTTGGATATCGATGGTCAAAGTTGTGATGCTTGATAGGGTCGACATTTTATCCTGAATTGAAAGATTTGTAATATTATTCATGTTAGGCACCAAAAATTGGGCTTTTTCATCTGTTGTGTCCATCAGTCTTTTCATTTGTGGATAGATTGTGTCCAGTGTGTCGATGTTGGGGAGAGCCTGGTTCAGCCCCTGATGAGCTTGTTTCTCTAGCTTCTCTAGCTTTGTTGTTTCCAATACAATCTGATCTTGTATTGTGTTCCTCATTGCTTCTTCAATACCCTATTTATTTTCGAGTGTCGTAATATGTTCGTGGGTTTCTTGAGCCTACTGAAATACTTGGCCATAGTGGGTATACCAGCTGCACAGTACTTCTTCTGTAGTAGCAGACTCCTCCATATGTTCTTGCAGTACCTTGTGTGCTTCTGAAAATGCCATGTATTGTTGTCTTAATAACACAAATGTTTCCTCTTTCTACTCCTCTTTCTTGGCATGTAGTTGTTCTTGAAGGGCTGACATGACACTTTCAAACAGCTGGTATGCTTTCTCTAGTGGTTTGTCGGTGTCAGTCTCTACTGGTCCCAGTACAACTATTTGTGCTAAATTCCTGCATTTGGTCACAAATTCAACTTGTTCTTCCTTGACTTTTTCGAGCTGCTCATGTCTCTTTTGGTTCCTTGTTGTGGCTTCTTTAGTGAGAGCTCCCAGAAGTTGGTCCAACTATCCATCTCTAAGTTTCGTTGTGTCGACTGCAGAAGTCGATCCTAACTATTGAAGGTGGATCACGATCGATACTTGTTGTGTCTCGTGGTGCTCTTTTTTATTTTTTCTCTTTTATTTTCCTTCTGTGTTTATGTTGGTTCACCACTACTGCTGCAAATGTTTCTCCTGACTGATTTTGCTATGATTGTTGTGCTACCTATTGTTCTGCAGTCGGTCGATTTTCAGCTGGCTGATCTCCTGTCAGCTGAACTATAGTCAACTGATCTCCAGTCGGCTGATTTTCAGTTATGTCAGGGTTTACCCACTGTACTTCTTGGTTAAGGTCTTCAGCTAACTATGTATTTGGTAGTGGTGGCGATGGTGGCTTTGGGTTTGGAGGAGGTTTGGAAGTCGGTGGTGGTGATGGAGATGGTGAGTAATCTGGGGTCACTGGAGTGGTTGGATGACCTTCTGTCAATATGGGATCTTCGACTTCTGGTTGTGGGTCGGTAGGGTCATCGGATTTGACAAAGTCAAAGAGGTTGTTGATGGTTTGGTTGATTGCTAGTGCAAAACCCTAGTCATCTTCCTCTAGGTCTCTGACTGACTCATTGGCTGGTGTGAAGGTTGGTGTGAAGGATGAAGTCCGTACTGTGACAAGTTGAGATGACTTGTCGGGATTTATAAGAAATGTCGATTGAATGATTCCTACAACTTTTGGTTCCGGTGTTTGTTGTTGTGGTGACCCGGGTTGGGTGAGGAGTCGATGTGTTGAACTTGACTCAATAAGTGTATATGTGGTGTTGATTTAATGGGCTTTAAGAAATGGGTTAGGTAGCTTATAGTTGAACTGCTGGAGATCGACATCTTTGTCCACTTTCTCCTTAAGTTTTTCCGACATTGCACTTTTGTACAAGTCTCCTGGACTGATGTTGGTCGATGCTGGAATATATTCATGTATTATTTGGGTTGGAGATGGGGGTGGTGGAGTTGAAACTAAATCAATAGCTTTGACTGCCTGAGGTTTTGTAATTTTTACCTTTTTAGCTTTGGCTTTCCTTGTCTCTTCTTCGACAAACCGTTTGAACCGTTCCTCGATAGAGAATTTATTTTTGGCAGTGTCTATCAAGATGTTCGTTGCTCTAGCATGTAATTCATCCTAATATTCTAAACTTTCTTGGAGGATAAGCTTGCGCTTCCCTCTTCCTTTTGCTGGACTCTCTAGTTTTTTCCGAGACTTGGCAATTTCTGCAGCTATTTGTTGGATGTTCTTCTTCATCAGTTGATATTCTGGTTTCTCTGTCTTTGTTTCTTTCTCCTCCTGTTGTTGAGTCAGTATTAGTGCTTATTGTAATTGTGGTTGTGGTTGTTGTACTGTCACTAGCTGAAGAGTGTTGGTATCCCCTGTAGGCATGTCTTCCGACATGAAGGTACTGATATAAATACAAAATTCATAGTCTTCTTCTTTCTCCTGATCTGTCAGGGGTTCCACAATGGGTTGGTTGGTCTCTTTTTCCCCTGCTAGTATCGACAGTTTAGTGTTCGATTGTTGGGCTAGTTCTACAAAAATATCATCGACCGTTGGGTAATAGTAGAGAGTTTTGGCTGTTGCCTTGGCCCCCTGCATATACCATACTGCAGTGTGGTATAATTCTAGTTGAATATGGGTTGTTTTCAGGAGACATCTTTGGATGTTTTGAGGTACCCTCCATCTGGCTATTTAAACTTTTAGATTTTTAAACCAATTTTCCAATAGTACCTTGTCGTCCTCAAGTTCCTTCAGAGTTTCGGCCATTGAAAATGGCTTGAAACGCCACATGTGAAATATGAAAGGTTCTAGGAACTGTGGGTGTCCGAATGGACATATATGGTGCATAGCAATTCATATAATCAGCGATGGAAACTTGATTATACCATTGGTTTCCTGACATTTTTCACAGATGGAATTAATCATGGCAGCCACGTACTGACCCCAGCAATAGACTTCCCCTGATTTTTCTATCTCGTCGACCGCTTCCATCATCTCAAGTTTCAGGTCACACCCTCAACCTGTGACAATCAAACCTATAGAGACAATTTTGGTCACTATTTTGGGTGTGGTGGCTATGATTTGTCCGACTATCAGACCGTTGGAATTTTTTTCTGTCGGTGTTCCTTTCAATCTTTCAACCAGCCCATATTTGATGCCTATAGGGATAGGGTCACCTTTGTTGGAGAGCCCGGTTAGTTTGTAAATGATTTCAGCGGATAGCTCCACTGGTTTGTCGAAATAAAATTTTCCATTATGGTACTCATTGATGATAAATTTGGCGATAGTTTCTTTTGTTCCTCCAAAACTTGCCATGGTGGGTGCATTAATATAGTTCATAATGGTACTGTGGTTTATTTCCTGCCCTTCCTCTATCATTTTTTTATTCTCGTAGTCCCAATATTAAATTCTTCCTAGATCTGTGCCCATGATGTTTCTTGTACTTTTTCTTTCTTAATATTTTCTAGACATTTTACTAATGGAGTTACAGCAGACTCTAACTCCTTTTCTTTGGTGGCCGCAACTTTGGTTTCCTTTGAAGTCATTTTGTCGGTTTCTAGCTCGACTTTCTTCATAGGTACTTTGCTTTAAGAGCTTTTATAATTATGTCACTCTAATTCTTGGTAAAATGGTATGAAATCTTCGTCCGACGTAGTATTTATAGGTGGAGCGAATGACAATCTTGTCGATGGTGCTATTAACGACGAATTTGATGGTAAAGGACACTCTGACCGTAGTCATGATGGGTTGATTGGACCTTTTGATCCTCTTGTTGATGTCAATGGTATGGTCTATATGCAGTATGTCGATGGTGAAAATGTCGATTATTGTCAAATTGCGTTCGACTATGTCTTTCTAGATTTCCTGTTATTTTGGTCTTCCTTGTTCTTTTGGATTTTAGGTTTTTCTAGTTTTTATAGGTTTTGTTTAAAAGTTATGATAACTTTTTCTCTTTTAATTTTAATTTATTTTTATTTTATTAATTTATTTTTATTTTTTTCAAATTTTCAGTTTTGATACCCCTTTAGTCGGGCACCGTTTACCAGATTCTGAAATACTATGCCCTGTAACGTTCTCAGTCGGATTGAGCCATTGGCGTTGATTTATTCGACAATATAGGGTCCCATCCACTCTGTGTGGAGTTTCTTTGGTTTTCCTTTCACCCGACTGTTATACAATAGTACAAGATTTCTAACCGACAAGTTCTTGTTTTTAATGTTTCGGTCATGCTGTGCTTTTTTTTGTTGTTTCTGAATTTCTTAGTGTTGTACAACAATTAGTCGGTGCTCTTGTAGTTTGGCTATTTTCATTAGTCAGTATTTCCTTGCTTCCTCGACATTGATATGTAATATGTCAACTATTACCGGTGTCTGTTGTCAAAAGTGTAAAGGGATGACTGCTTCTTGGCCATAGACTAATCGAAAAGGTGTTTGGTATGTCAATCGTTTATATGTTGTTCTGTATGCCCATAGTACTACATGAATTTTCTCGTCCCAGTCGTCTTTGTCGGCATTGAATATTTTTGTTAGACCTCTTATTAATGTTTTGTTGAATGCCTCTATCGCCCCATTTGACTGAGGATGATAGGTTGTGCTTCGACGGTGGTCAATTTTGAACTGTTCTATTAACGCTGCAATGGTTTTATTGATGAAGTGTGAACCTTGGTCACTGATTAGGGTTAGTGGGAATCCAAACCTAGTAATGATATTTTCATATATGAATTTAGAAGCTACCTCACTAGAGTAGGTTTCGACAGGTTCTATTTCTACTCATTTAGTTACATACTATACTGCTGTTATGATGTACCTTGCACCTGTCCTTTTTGTTGGAACTGGAAATGGAGCTATAAATTCGATAGCCCAAATTTCGAATGTTAGAATTGGGGTTACTGATATCAAGGGAATATTTGTTGTGAGGTAAAGGTCAACCTAGATGTTGGAAGCGATCACATTTGCTAACAAACTTCTTACAGTCTTTGTAAAGTGTCGGCCACCACAATCCTGACTGTTGGATTTTCTTGGCAGTTGTATTTGACTAAAAATGTCCTCCCATTGGTCCATAGTGTGCTTCATGCATAATGTCTTCTCGTTCATGTTCTAAAACACATCGACGAAGTACTTTGTCCAAACCCATTTTGTATAGAAATCCGTTGATTAGACTATATGGTGCAACTTTCATGGCTAGAATTTGTTTCTTCTTGGTGTTCGTGCCTTCAGCTGCTTAGCCATTCTCTAGAAATTGTGTTATTTCCTCTAATTCTGCAGGAACAACTTCTATTCGGAATATGTGTGCATCCGATAGGTCATCTTCGAATCCTGTCGGTTCCTCCCCCGTGTCAATTCTCGACAAGTGGTCGGGCCCAAAATTTAGTTTTCCTGGTTGAACAACGAATTCAAATTCAAATTCTTGGAACAGTAATAGCCACCGACAGATTCTTCCATGGTGTAGAGCCTTGTTTTGCCAGGTATTTAAGTGCTTGATGGTCAGTGTAGAATATGAAAGGGTTAGCCAATAGGTAGTGTCGATACTTTTGGAGTGCAAAGACCATCCCTAGCACCTCCCTTTATATTATTGAGTAGTTGCATTCTGCCTTATTTAATTTTTGGATGTTGTATATGATTGGATAGTCCATTCCATATTCACCAGGTTGTGTCAAAATCGCACCTATTGCTAGGCCTGAAGCATCAATATGTACGTTGAATTTGATCGACCAATTTGGGAATCTGAGAATGGGTGCTTCGACTCATTTTCTTTTTAATGTGTCAAATGAAGTATCACATTATTTTGTATAGTCGAACTCATGATATTCTCTTAACAGTTCTTCCAATGGGTATGTCATATCTGAATAGTTATGAATTAATTTTCTATAATATCCTGTATGACCTAGCAATACTCTGACCTGGTTTGGATTCACCAGTGATTTTAATTCGAGGATTATTTTTATTTTTGCAAAATCGACTTTGATTCCTTCCTTGCATACAATGTGGCCTAGCAAGATTCCTATAGGGGTTAAGAAGGTACTTTTTTTTATATTGAGAGATAACTAAATTTGTCAGCATCGTTCCAGCATAAGCCTTAAGCATTTACAATGGTCTTTTAGCATGGAATAGATTGTCCAATCATCAAAGTATAATTCCATTGTTTTATAAATTTATTCTTGAAATTTGTTGACGACTATTCTTGAAAACACTGCAGGTACATTCTTAAGACCGAATGGCATCACTCTGTAAGCAAATGATCCAAATTCACAGAAGAATGTTGTATTTTTTTGGTCTTCTTTGGCTATTGGTACTTGATTATACCCTTAAAATCCATCCATAAATGAGTAACATTCCTGACCTGCGACTTCATTTAGGATTTCGTCGGCGTATGGGGTCGGGAATGGATATGTTAGAGTGACCTATTTAATTCTCAAAAAATGACACAGATTCTTATTTTTTTTGGGTTGTGCTTTTTCGGTTGGACGACCATTAGGCTTTCCCATTCCGACTGGTTGACGAGGTAAAGAATTCCAGCTGTGAGCATATTGCTCGATCTCCTTTTTGACTATTTACTTGTATTTGTGAGCCAACTTGTAGGGTATTTTCTTGATAGGCCTAGATTCAGGTTTGATATCGATCTTCATCTTTCCCATTTATTTTACTAACCATTTTAGGTATTTGTAGTCTCGAGAAAAGACATCCTGAAATTATTTTAGTAAGTCGACGATTTCTGTTGTTTTCTCTTCGCTCCAATAATCATCGATTCTTGCCATTTTTGGTCTATTATCATTAGATATGTTGATTTCTATGGTTTTAAATTCTGCGTTCGTCCATTATGGCGCCTTCCTTTCGTTAATCTTTCGACTACCTTCTTTGAACTGTGAACATATGGATGGAAAGTCTATTGTCTTCATCCTATTGGTATCATCTTTGTCAGTCGATTCGATTTTGAATATCATTCTAACTGGTTTGACCATTTCTGGGTGATCAGACTTCCACTGAAAGATTTTTCCATATGTATGTTCATTTTATAATCGGAGTCTTGTCGACTGTGGTAATTTTTTGGATCGAATGTTATGGCATGCTTCATTCGGTCGGCTATTATTCTGTGTTGATTTGTTAGTAGTCGACCGTATAAATATTTTTATTTGTTTTGTAGCCTCGACTAATTTTTTGTCTTCTGGAGTAAAGCTAAATTATTTAATAAAATTTTCGCTAATTTCATTCCATAGGAATGTTTTGCCTCGTGATTCTTCCATTTTATACCATTTATTTGGTAGATCGTCCAATGTCGAGGGAAATAGGTGTGGCCATATACGCTCGTCTTTGTAACCAAGTCTTCTCCATTCTTTTTCACATGTTCTTATGTGTTTTTCTAGATCTTGTCCTTGTGTGAAGACAAGTATTTGTGCCTGTTTAGTTAGCTTTCTACCTCCAAACCTTTCTATGAATAAAGTCAAAGATGTTTTCCACGTTTGTAATCTCGATTGATGGGTGTCCCACCATTGAGCATCTTGTCCTGTAAACGTTTGTACTAGGCTTTGGAGTCGTCCATGTTCACCTAGGTTCTTAGAGACTTATTCTATATGGATAATTGGTGACTCTCTCTCTCTTTATACCGATTTTTTTATTATTATCTATGTTTATCGGTGTCAAAGAGGGGTATTCCCTTATTTTCTTTTCAAATGTTTTTGGAATAATCAATACAGAAAAGCATTGTCGAGTTGGTTTCTTCTGGATAACCTGAATAGTCCAACAACCCCTTGCTTGTGTTTCATAGTTTTCGATTTCCCAATCATACAATTCTACATATGAATTATATCCAACTGAATCCTAGTTCCCTAGATGAAGTTCTCTATAATTATTAGGTTCAGTATAATCTTCATCATTTTGAATCTGGTAGAGTTGTCGAACATCGAATTCCTCGTCTATAGGCTCAGTCCAGGGTTCTCCTTGTGAAGGATAAATGGGGAAAACAACGTTCTGTGCCTTCCCTTTTATTTTTATTCTTTCCTTGTCCAATGAGATATATGCCTTCATTTTTCAGCCCCATGGATGTCCTACCAAGGCTGGGAAGGAATTGGATCCTTCCTTAGGGTCGATGATTTCGAAATCGACTTTTGTCAAAATGCCTTTTATCGTTGTATTTACATTTCTCCAAACCCCAATGGGTTCGATCAGTCCTTGGTCGGCTAACTTTAAATATATGTTTGATTCATTCAATCGAGGCCTACCCAATTGTTCCCATGTATCCTGCATCATAATGTTTACTTGGGATCCAAAGTCGAAAATGACTTGTCGAACATGGTATCCTTCGATTTCAAGATTGACAATTGGATCATCATCATTCTTATCCTTTTGATTTAAACTGCATATACTCTTAGTTTGTTTATCTGTATCATTTTTGTTCTTAATATTGTACAATAGGTCAATGAATTGTGCCACTGACTTATCTTCATGTATTAAGTTAAATAGTTCGTGAAGTGTGTTCTGTCGATTGTCATCGACTGCTTCGTGTCTAGCAAATTCTCAAAACATATTTGATGCATCATTATACAATTGATTTTGCTTTGTAGGATTAGATATTCATTTTTGTCTTTAATTTTGCTTCTTTTTGGATTATCACCTCCAATTTTCGTTCCTTGTCTAGTTATTATGTGTAGATTCTTTGTGCGAACTACATCACATTTTTGAACACAATACAAGACATTAACATTTTTCTTTTTATTAATTTTTTCAAGTACGGTGGGACAATTTTCCAATGAGTGATCACCCACACCACAACTAGTACAAAATTTCAGGTCGGTTCTGTCCTTATATGGACAGTCCGCATATCGGTGTCCTTCTTTATAACATGTAAAACATTGGATTGGTCATCATGGTCGATTGTCACGATTTCCAGAAAATATTCCTCGACCTCCAAATCCTCCACGACAATTGTCGAACCGACACTCGTATCTACGGCCTTCATGTCGTTAATTACTTGGTACGTTCTATTCATTTGGGATATTATCATTATTCTAGGCCATGACGTTTGTTTGGTGAACTGCCTGATAATTTTGTCAATTTTTTAGGTTCAAATGGTAGTCGACTGTTGCATGAATCTTGACTTCATAGATCGCACACCAAGAATATTTTCCATTCTTCATGTTGTATGGGCAATCCTTCTTTGTGTGGTCTCCATGATCCTGACAGATATCATATAAACATTTTGTTTGAACAAAATGGACGTCATGTCGGTTTACGTCCTGTCGAAAATTATCCTTGGTATGGTTGACTATAGAGCATTTCGTGCACCAGATATTATGACCTTTGACGGTCAGTTCTCTTAAGGATTTCTGCATGATTTCCAATTGTTATTCAATTTGCACGTCGACAGCAGGGTATGTTGGGTAGTCCTCATCCATCTCGACCTGTGGATATTTTGTCATTGCTTCTTCATACATTTTGAATATCTCCATACTCATATGTCGTCAAATCTTTTGGGAGAGCCCTGCAAGAAACCATTGAATCAATAATTGTTCATCAATAACATATTCTATTTGGATCAAGAGGCCTTTCCATCTTTCTTCATAGTCCCGCACAGTTTCTTATGGTTTCTGAACTGTAGACTTAAGTTTTTTCGCTACTAGATGCTTCACATCTGGTGTTTTGAAGAAGGATAGAAACTGTTTTTTAATCTCTGCTTTATATGCATTAGGTTTCCTTTCGATATAGGTCACATACCAAGTTAATTCTCTCTTTTGTAGGGCACCTGCGAACTGCGCCATTTATCTATCTTCATTTGTGACTTGATTGGCCTCCCATGTTGACTCGCAGATGAACCAATGTCGCCTGAGATCTTCATTTCCTTCATAGAGGGGAATGTGTGCTGAGCCGTGCCCCATGTCGACGTTGTCTTCTCCTTCAGGAGGTGGTGGTGGTGGGGGTAGTAGGATATTCTGTGTAGCTCTTTGTTCACAGCTAGTCTCGACGAAACTTTCATTTTTGTTAGATATTTTGGTTGTCAGTTCTGCTTCAACAAGTTGTCAGTCAGGTTTGACTTCTTCTGTTGATGTCCAACTGCACTGTTGTGCCCGTGAATCTGTCTGGTATATGTTTGGTAAAGCTATGTTTGGCAAGGGGGGTACTACTTGTTGATGTAATTGTAACTTTAGAATGTATTCACTTATGTATATTATGTACTGTACCCCGATATTTATTCCGGGAAGTGTTTGTAATGTAATTGAGTCATGTCATTCCCCAATGTTTCGATCAGGATTTTCTATAATGTACGTAAGTCATGTCAAGTTATTGTGGGTAACCCTCCTAATGGTCAAGGGTTAAAGTCCCCACATTTTCGGGACACTAGGGTTATTAGAATCTCCTAGAGAAGTCGACCCTAGTAGGTTATTGTCAAGTCAGGAATTAGTATAAATAGAGAGTGAGCCTCTCTATTTATCACACACTCACTCACACTCAGTTGTAGCGCATAGATGAGGAAGAAGAAGACACTAGGGCTAGGAAGAAAGAGGCTATTGTTGTTGGGAGATCATCTTACTGTTTTGGGGTTTTTACTTTTGGTGTTGATTCTATCTCTGAGGAAGTTGCAGGGTTTTCTCCATTTATGGTTTCCCTGAGGAAAAACACTGTGTTCATTGTATCTTGTGTTTGATTTTTTTTGCTTGTTATTCTCTCGGTTAAAGATCCTAATATAATGCTAGCTTAATGTTAAAAATATAACATGGTATCAGAGCTAACCTGAGAAGAAGACACTGTGCAGATACGGGAACTAGGGCTTCCTACTTTGTGGATCTCTCTCCATAGATTTTCAGCAAAATAAGGTTGGACTAACTCTCCTCCCTAGGGCGCATCTTTTTGTCGAAGCAAAATCCAATTCTGAGCTTTTTCAGTTTTGGACCCAACACTGCTGCCAGAAATTAGGGCTTTCCACAGAAGTGGAATTTTTCAGTGAGCCTGGGCCTGGATTGATCTCCTCCTCAAAATCGAAGTTTATAGATCAATATCAAAGCATTTGGTTTGACAGAACTCTAGAAAATCCAAACCCTAATCTGCTCCTGAAAACGCACTGCAGAATTTTAGCTCCAAATCCAGATCCGACATCTTGAATTGGTAAGATCTAAATCTTTTGTATTTCCATTTGAGATTCTCAGTTAATATGTCTCATCATACCAAGCTTGATGAAAATATTGAGGGAGTTGATAACTTCCGAGCCTGGAAGTATAGGATCTCCCTGGTCCTGGAAGAAAATGAGTTAGACTCCTACATCAATGAGGAGGTTCCAGTTCCAGAGGGAGATGAGGCTAAAGCCTTACGCAAGAAGAAGTTGGTTATGGAAAAGAGGATTATTGTTGATTCAATCAAGGATCACCTCATACCACATGTGTCCTCCCTAAAGACACCTAAAGCTATGTTTGATGCCCTAACCAAACTGTTTGAAGGAAAGAACATAAACATGAAAATGACTTTAAGGAACCAGTTGAAGAATGTGAAGATTCAGAATGCACAGACCATCTAGTCTTACTTCACAAGAGTCTCTCAGATTAAGGAACAACTGGAAGCAGTAGATGAAGAAATGGAAAACACAGAGATTGTAATGACCACCTTGAATGGTTTCCCTAGGACATGGGACTCTTTCATTCAAAGGATCTCTGCCAGAAATAAGTTAGTCAAGTTCAACAGAATTTGGGAAGAATGCTCACAAGAAGAAGCTCGGATAGCAGCTCGAGAAGAAAATATGGGAAGTGAAGATCAAGCTCTCGCAGTTCAATCCAAGAAACCCAGAAGGGACAATCATCATCATCATTCTAAAGGTAATCACTCTTCCTACAAGAAATCTCAACTTAGATGTTATACTTGTGATGAAATAGGGCACTTTTCCAGAGATTATCCTAGAAACAAAAGAAACTCTCACAAGAAGAAAAACAATAAGAGAAGACATCATTATCATGTTGCAGAAGATGATGAACCTTCCTAAAAAAGAAACAAGCAAGAAAGTGATGATTCTTCAAGTGATGAAGAATATGTTTTGATTTCCGCTCTCACGAGAAACATCACACATGGAAGAAATGATTGGCTTATAGACAGTGGGGCTTCCAAACAGATGACAGGATTCAAAGAGTATTTTTTGAGACTGTCAGTGGGGCTCACAAGGTGAAGCTCGGAGATGACTACCAGTATCCAATAAAAGGTAGTGGGGAATCCTCCTATAAGCTATAATATGGAAAGTCCATGAAGATGAAGGATGTATTGTTTGTATCGGGACTCAAGAAGAACCTCCTCTCCATATCTGCATTAGATGCAAAATGCATGAGGGTTGCATTTGTAGATGGCCAAGTTCTCATGTGGCCAAAAGGAAAGACCTTCGATGATGCAGTAGTGATTGGGGAACAAGAGGGAGGTCTATACAAATTGAAGGGCCATCCAAAACAAGCCTTTATCCATGACACAGTAGAGCCAAATGAACTTTGGCATAGAAGGCTTGCACATGTGCATTACAGAGCATTACCACTTGCAAGCAAAGTTGTTGAAGGTCTTCCAGAAATTCAAGCAAAACATGATGGAGTCTGCAAAGGATGTGCGAAAGGAAAGAATACAAAGAAGACATTTCCAAGTAGCGAGAGCAAGGAAAGAGGAATATTGGAAGTCATCCACTCCAATGTATGTGTACGAATGTCATCAAGTTCACTAAGCGGGTATGTATACTATGTTTCTTTCATTGATGACTTTTCTAGGAAGACATGGATTTACTTCATGAAGAACAAAGAGGAAGTTTTCATCAAGTTCAAGGAATTCAAAGCCTTGATCGAGAATCACACTGAAAAGAAGATCAAGACCTTTCAATTAGATAATGGCAGAGAATTCACATCAAATGAATTCAAAGAGTATGCAAAGACTTGGGGATTAAGAGGGAGTTGTCCACTCCATATAATCCACAACAAAATGGGATTGCAGAAAGGAAGAACAGAAGTATCGTGGAAGCTGTAAGAGCTATGCTTCATGATCAAGATCTTCCCATGCATTTATGGGCAGAAGTTGCCAAAACAACAGTGTATGTACAGAACTGTACTCCACATAGCGTACTCAAGAACAAGACACCTAAAGAAGTCTTTTCCAGCAAGAAACCAGAAGTCAGCCATCTCATAATATTCATCTATCCAGTGTACATACACATTCCAAAAGAGAAGAGGACAAAATTAGATCCTTCAGGAAAGAAGGGTATATTTGTGGGATACTCTAAAAGCTTGAAGGCTTACAGAATATACTTCCTAGGATTCAAGAAGACAGACATCAGCAGGTATGTGACATTTGATGAAGACTCAACTTACAACAAATCCAAAAAGAGACCTGCTAAAGAACCTGAAGAAGCAGAAGCACCCATAATTCATGATACAACCATGAACGAAGAAACTCAAGAAGAAGATCAAGAATTTGAAGAACCTCAAGAACCTGTAGATCCACCTCAGGAGAAGAATCCTCATAAGAGGAAAACTGCTTGGGTATGAGAAGCTATCCAAGGTGCGGAAATATATGGAACTCCAGAAGAGAATCACAGAGAAAGAAAGAGGATCAGATCCTGGTCTGGTTATGTAGCATTATTATGTGATTTTATCGATAAAGAACCTTCCAATTATGAAGAAGCGGTAGAATGGAAAGAATGGAAGGATGCTATGATCGAAGAGTATCAATCGATCATGAAGAATGATGTTTGGAATGTTGTCCCAAGACCAGAAAGGAAGTTTGTTGTAACTTCCAAATGGATCTACAAGATCAAGCATGCTGCAGACGTTAGCATAGAAAAATATAAAGCAAGATTTGTTGCTCGTGGTTTCTCCCAGAAAGAAGGAATAGACTATGAAGAAACTTTTGCACCTATAGCCAGATACACTTCCATGAGATCAGTACTTGCTCTAGCTGCAGTAATGAAATGGAAGATACACCAAATGTATGTCAAGACTGCTTTCTTGAATGGTGTACTGGAAGAGGAAGTGTATGTGGAGCAGCCACTCGGTTTTGAGACACATGACAGGGAGTCTCATGTATGTAGATTGAAGAAATCCCTGTACGGTTTGAAATAGGCACCCAGGACATGGTACGACATAATTAACAGCTTTCTATCCAGTTTAGGCTTTACCAAGAGTAAAGCAGATTCCAACCTTTACTACAAGGTTGAAGATGGAAACCCAGTGATGCTCCTACTGTATGTAGATGATCTGTTTGTAACAAGTATGGATGGGTTGATTGCTAATACGAAGAGGAAGCTTGCTGTCAAGTTCGAAATGAAGGATTTGGGTATGATGCATTATTTTCTAGGCATGGAGGTGTGGCAGAATGCAGATGGAATTTCCCTAGGACAAGGGAAATATACGATAGAGATCCTGAAGAGATTCGGGATGATGGACTGCAAGGCCATGACCACACCTATGGCATTGAACCTGAAGCTATTGAGTGATGCTTCATTATAATCGGTTGATGCGACGATGTATCATCAGATGATTGGGTCCTTGATGTACCTGACAAACACGAGACTAGATATTTGCTTTGCTGTGAACACCTTGATCCAGTTCCTGATAGATCCGAGACATGTTCACTTGATTGCTGCAAAGCATATTCTGAGGTACCTGAAGGGTACAGTTGATTATGGGCTCAAGTATGAGGCGAGTCAAAAGATTAACCTAGAGGGTTATGTTGATTTAGATTGGGCAGGCAGTGCCATTGATAGGAAGAGCACTTCTGGGTGTTGCTTCAGTATGGGATCAGGTGTGATCTCTTGGTTTAGCAGGAAGCAATCCTGTGTGGCACTGAGTACAACTGAAGCAGAGTATGTTGTAGCTTGTTCAGCTAGTTGTGAGGTAGTATGGCTAAGGAAGCTACTGTTTGATTTATTTGATCTCTCGTTGGATGCTACTTGTATATATTGCGACAACTAGAGTTATGTGAAGTTGTCAGAGAACCTGGTGTTCCATGACAATTTGAAGCATATCGAGATCAAGTATCACTATATCAAGGATATGGTGTAGAGGGGAGCAGTGAAGCTCCAGTATGTTGCGACGGATGAACAGATAGCTGATGTGTTGATGAACCCATTGGCCAGAGTGAAGTTTGAGTACTTTAGGGAGAATCTTGGTGTTCTCCAGATCGAGGTTCCTTCCAAGGGGAAGTGATGAGTCCGTGAGCCATTCTGACATGGTGAGAGGATTAAGTTCCTTCCATGGTCAGATGTAAGGGCCGAGCCATTCTGTCATGGTGAGAGGATTGGTTCCTTACATGTCAGATATGAGTGCTGAGCCATTCTGATATGACTGTAGGATTGGTTCCTACATGATCAGATATAAGGGTTGTTTCCATTCTTTGAATGGAGATTCCTGGTCAGTTACCAGGAATACTCAGTCTAGGACTGAGGGCCTTTCAGATATGACGGTGAGATGTAGTATTACATGATCAGATGTGAGTGCATGGCCATTCTGATGTGATTGAGGGATTGGTTCCCACTTGATCAAATATAAGGGTTGATGCCATTCTTTGGGAGAATGGAGGCACCTGGTCAGTTACCAGGAAAGCTCAGTCTGGGACTGAGGGACATTCTGATATGACTGTGGGATGTGTTCTCACATGATCAGATATGAGTGCTGGGCCATTCTGACGAGTCAAGGTCAGATGTAAGGGTTGGGCCATTCTGACGAGTCAAGGTCAGATGTAAGGGCTAGGCCATTCTGATGAGTCAAAGTCATATGTAAGGGCTCGGCCATTTTGATGAGTCAAGGTCAATTGTAAGGGCTGGGCCATTCTGACGAGTCAAGGTCAATTGTAAGGGCTGGGCAATTCTGACATGGTGAGAGGATGAAGTTCCTTCCATGGTAATATGTAAGGGCTGGGCCATTCTGACATGGTGAGGGGATTAAGTTCCTCTCATGGTCAGATGTGAGTGTTGGGCGTGCCTTTCTGACGAGTCAAGGTCATATGTAAGTGCTGAATGGGCCATTCTAACTTAGGGTCAGATATAAGTGTTGAAGAAGACCTACATGGAGGCTAGGCCTACACCTAGCATGAAAAAGGGATGTCTCTTTAGAACTTCCTATGACGAGAAGAATCATGAGATAGCACCCATGATGATCCAGTGATGATGATCCAGCAGTGATGATCCAGATCGAGTGATGATCCAAATCCAAATATGAAGATGAATTGAATATGAAGATAACTTGAAGATGAATATGAATTGAAGATGAATATGAATTGAAGATGACGAGGACTCGAGGATGATCCATATGATACAGAGAAGAATACTTGTGCTAATAAATTGTGTCGAGAGAATACCTTCCTAGTTAAGATGGAGTGTTGATGTAATTGTAACTTCAGAATGTATTCACTTATGTATCTTATGTATTGTACCCCAATGTTTATTCTGGGAAGTTTTTGTAATGTAATTGAGTCATGTCATGCCCCGATGTTTCGATCGGGAGTTTCTATAATGTAAAAAATTCATGTCAATTCATTGTGGGTAACCCTCCTATTCGTCAAGGGTTAAAGTCCCCGCAGTTCTGGGGCTCTAGGGTTATTAGACTCTCCTAGAGAAGTAGGACCTGGTAGGTTATTGTCAAGTTGGGAATTAGTATAAATAGAGAGTGATCCTCTATATTTGTCACACACTCACTCACACTCAGTTGTAGCGCATAGCCGAGGAAGAATAAGACACTGGGGCTAGGAATAAAGAGGCTACTGCTGTCGGGAGATCATCTTACTATTTTGGGGTTTTTACTTTTGGTGCTGATTCTATCTCTGAGAAAGTTGCAGTGTTTTCTCCATTTATGGTTTCCCCAAGGAAAAACACTATGTTCATTGTCTCTTGTGTTTGATTGTTGTGCTTGTTATTCTCTCAATTAAAAGATCCTAATATAATGCTAGCTTAATGTTAAAAATATAACACTCCTTCAAGTCCGGGGTAGAGTAAGTGGATGATTCGGTTGGAAGGGTACACCCGAAGTGTAACCCAATTTCCTTCCTTCGGTTGACAGCTCACTAAATGATTGACATCATTTACTTCGTCGTCTAGTCGGCTCCATATACCGAACTCACCAACTCTTAATCTCAGGTCCTATTCAATAATGGCCTGCATTCGGGTAGTCAGATTTTTCAGAGACAGAGGTCTTACCTCCTGGGGTATTTCTAGTTAGAGAAGTTCTCTTTTCTCTATCCACAAATCTTCCTCCATTGGTGACATCTCTTCATCTACACCTTCTACCTATCAGTCATGACCCAACTTCGGTGGATTTTCCTCATGTTCTGACACCCTAGCAACCATTCTTCTTTGGAGCGCTATAGCTTGTTCTCGTATCTCTTCCCTTCTTCTCTGCCTCTTCTCCCTTTCTATCTTCTATAATTCTCATGTACCTTTGTGAGTCACTGCCCGCTCAATTTCCTTCTTAGGTCGACTTTTCATTATTGGTGATGGTATTTTCTCAATTTGACTAGAATCCTTCTACTTTGCCTCAACACATGGCCAACTACCCCCCCCCATAGCCTAACCAATGCTTTAGTAATCTCGGATAGTTCTGTCTACTTGCTTAAGAAGTACTCCCACTCCCTTTCTGCAATAAATTTTCCCCCGCTTTCTGCTTTTCCTCCTAGTTAGTGTTTGACGGTGGTTCAGTGAGTGATGGATGGGGTTCGACTATATGGCCTACTCCTTTATCGATCATAAATTTGAACAAAAGGGTCGGTAGTGAACAAAGAAATTTCTCAGTGAAGTCGGTATAGAACATTTTTTCAATAATTTCAACTGAAACTCTCTCCTCCACTGCTTGCTCTTCACAAAATTCATCTGTGATTTTCTCAAACCACTCCGACAGGATCGTTCGTCCTCCCCGGATTAGTTTTTGAATCAATACTTGGTCTTTAGTTGCTTCTGGATTAATCTAATAGTTTTTTCAACAACTGGGGCATTGATTGTACAAATTTCTCATGTGTTTCGGTGAATAATTTCTCCTTTGTTTGAGCAATGTTCAATCTATTTCTTTTCACGTAATTATGCAAATAGTTTGCGATCTTATGCTCCCACCAATTCTTAATCTCTTGCTCTGATATCATCTACGTATGGTCATGTCATCCGTATATGTACTATGGACAATAGAACCAATGTTGTAATCACTCAAATCACTTAAGGTTACCAATAATACACATATAGAATCATGTATTCATACAGAGATGAGAGACAAGAATAGATGATAGAATAACAGATTATATTAATGAATCACATGAGGGTCCATACATACTTAGAACTGAACCAAGCTCATATCTGGCTCGACAGCCTATTATATATGATTAAAAAATAGTTATGAATAACTACTTTTCGGTTCAGTCAACCGACACGACCTTTGGAGGCCAACCTAATCTCTAATTAGTCGTCTTACTAGTCTTGTTAGCTCACCGACTAGCTCCTCCAACACATGTGTGTTCCTCATTTGAGACACACACTCACTTGTGTATAGAGAATATGGGAGAGAGAGATACATACCAAAAGGATAATAAGCACTTGTTTTTGGTTTTTATCTTATACATCTATATAGAGGAAGTTTTGTTGGGTTTTCTTCCCCTTGGGGGTTTCCCGGGATAAATCTGTGTCTATCTTGTGATTGTGTTTCTTTCAGTGATCATGCTTATGCTATTGTTCTGAAATTGTATTAAAAAATAATGATATCTATCTAAGCATATGAAATATTAACACATACAAAATTTGAATTCATTTGGGTGCATTTGTATCAACTTGGGTTTCATTAGTCCAAAGCTAGAAACTGGCCAAATTTGTGCAAACTTGAGTAACATGTCAAAATGAGTTTTCTAATTCGACCATTGATTTTCTGAGGTATGTTAGGATGTTTTTAAATCCCATAGGTTCCTTCCATAAGGAATTTGGAAATTTTTTGCGGTGTTTGGATCCAAACAGAGAAACATTAGTTTGCTACTTTTTCCTAGGAAACTTGCACTTCCTCTCATTGCCCCCAAACTAAGTTGCATAGGCTTGAAGTCAAACTCAAAGTGTTCAAAGGTCATATTGGGATGTTCTAATACAAACCACACCATTGCATTCCATTTTTGGTACCATTTGGTGTCAGTTGGAACCCCTTAGAGTCATAACTAGTTAAGCTTGAATTTTCCCAAATTGTAATTTTCTCCAAAATTCCAAGAAGGGTCATTACAATTGAAGAATCAATCATACATGAATCTTTTTCCAATTCTTCTATTCGAAATGATGATGTTGGGAATTATGTTGATGATCAAAGCCATGATAACCAGGATTTAAATGCATTCACTATTGTATCATATGTTTCCAGTAACAAGTGTTATGATGAATCTGTATCCCCAAATGTTAAAGAAGATCAAGTAACCTTTAAGTAAGAAAATTTTCAAGTTTCTAAAATTTCATAAATTTTAAAAGATCACCATGTATATGAGGAGTATGGAGGTGATGAAAGAAAGGATACTAATGTATCTAATTATAATATCAAAGGTTTCATCAGATGTTGTAAGAGATATATATATTGTTTTAAATGTTTTTGAAGATCAACCCATATTTGATGAATATTTAGATGACTTGGATGATCATATTTCTTTAATAGCATATGCGTAACATATTAATAATAAGCCTATGTTTGATAGTTTTAAATCTGATTCCTTTAGAGGTAATGAGCTCATCCTATGCAAGGGTCAAATTCCCATATTAGCACAAAGGTCCTCCTTTGTTCAACAAATACGAAGAAAGTGAAAGTGATAAGGAAGATTCAAAAAAGCAGTTTTTGTGATTTTCCTTGGAGGTGATGTGGTAGTAAGAATTTTGTTAGGGGAAAAGTGTAGTTGAAGTTCTCCAAATCAATCAAGGAAACAAGGAGTTTTGGGAACAATACACAAAATTTTCTTCTTCATCAATTATTGGGAAGTAGATCCAAGACATTCTTGGGCAAGAAAATAACCAATTAGCAGTGGAAGAAAGAAAATTATTCATCTCCTACAATAGGAAGAGGTAATTTTTGGTGATTTTTATGATCCCATTGCAAGTTATATTGAGTCAAAACTGAACTATAAATATTCTATCTTTAATTTCTTAAAGACATAGTTTCATGGAAGCGAGTATAAGTTGTTAGATCATTGCTCTTCATGATTTTCAATGCTTTCAGTTGTATGTGTGCTCAAAGTTGGAAGCAATATTTCGTTAGTTGATGAAACTTTTGAATGGATACGATGGAAAGTTTCTTACACTTGAAAGGATCAGTTAGCTGGTTAGAAGTAGGACTTGTATATAAATAATCTCATTTCACGAGCATTTGTTTTGGTTCGAAGTATATGATAGGCTTAGTTAGTAGTTTGTATTGGTTTTCAATGTGTCATCATTGGAAATTAGGACTCCAACCCAATGAAGAACACTGGTATACATCCATAACAAGTTGTAGCTTTTGGTTTGCAGAGTATTATTATAGGTTGCGGATATGGAATGGATAAAGGCACTTGACCTGCATGTTCTTGGAGCCAGATGTTGGTGCTAAAATCCATGCTCTTAAAATTTTCAAATTCCGGCAATGACATAACTAGAGTTCACAAAGCACGTGCTGGCGGAAACGATTGAGGTCCAGGTTTATCAATGTTATTGGGAATACATGGATTCTTTGTTAAATTTAGAAAAATTATTGGGCTTTAAAGGTTTAATTATACTCTCTGTCATTTACAAGTTGTTTATTTACATTTTTTGTTCTATTTATTAAGTATTAAAATAAATACATTGGTTTTGAATTAACAATCCCAATCTATGTGTTATCAACAAGCACCAAGTGACCTAGGAGCGTTAATGACCAAAGTGTAAAGTGTTATTTGGAGTGGTGTTATCTGCAATGGTTATTTTGTAACTCGCAGGTTTTTTCATGAAGAGCTTTGCAACTTCATGGTGAGGGTTTTTAGACTTTGTCGAGGTTCTCCTGGTGCGCCGACCCTCCTTTTTGAGCTATGTACCTTATTTTGTGGTTTGTGTTGGTAACGACTAGTTGCGCCGCCATGGCTTGTCTTTCTAGTCTCGAAGTCACGTTGATTTTTCCCTGTGTCCGCGTATTCAGGGTCAGGTCTCTACCTGTCCCCTGAATAACTTTGGTTTTATTCATTTTTCTTCTTGGGCCCCAAGTTATTCATCGGTTTGAGCCTTATTAGTTTCATTTGTTTGTTGTGGGCTCTTTTAGTAGGGTTGGGCTCTATTTTGATTTCCCTCTCTTTGCTCAGACGTCAAAGGTGGTAGGCTTTCTGTTTTTTTTTTCTGGGAGGCCTAGGTGACGTTCTTTTATGGTTGCAGTGCGTTTTTTTCCGAGTCCCTTCCCTATTTACGGTGTCGGATAGTTTCTCTTCTGTGTCGCCTCATCTTTTGTCCTACGGTGTTGGCTGGGTTTGTGACTCTGTTTTCGGGAGGTTTATACAACACCATTTCACCGGTGGAGCCCTGGGTGGTTTTTGGTCGGTCTAGGGAGATATTATGTAACTCTTTCTGGGGCCCTGAGCAGTTATATTCCTCCTTTGGCTAGGGTTCTGGATTTTTGTTTGTTTCTATTTTCTCCTCGGGTAGGGTGTCTGCATTTCTTTCGGAACGTGTTTTCTCTCTTGGTTTTTGGGTATTGTCCTTGTCAGTTTTGAGACCTCTCTTGGATTGTCTTGGAACCCTTAGCAGGTTCAGTTTCTCTGATGTTGTTTTGGTGTCTTGTCCCTTCTTGAATTTATCTCTCTCGGTTCTGCGACCTTCACTGAGGAACTGAGGGACTTTGGATTCAAACCTGTACCTAAGACAGGTCTAGTACCAACCAGAGTTTAAAAAAGTGGGAATGCCACTATCATCTTGTCGGGTCCTGTTTCTATTTTCTTCTAATCATTAGGGTTTGTTTTTTGCGCCACCTTTCTTAGGGTTTCTTTCTTGTGTGTCTGCCTGTCGTGATGTCGACCATGTCCTCATCGTCGGGGGTTCGCACCAACCCCCATGCTCGTTTCCATTTTTCATCAGTGGTATTTCCCCATAGTCAAGGACCAACTTCCTCCTGTCCCTTGAGTTACACAGGCTCTGGGCATTTTATTGGACCCTCGGACGCCACTTTTCTTGGCTCTCAAGGCTTTCTATATTCTTCTAAGCAGTTCGGGAGCAAGCTCTTCTTCGAGAGGGTTAAAAAGACTAAAAGTGTTTGTGTTCTCGACTAAGACATGACTATCGAAATGGTTTCGAATCTGTCCCAAAGAGCCTTGGTTGGGCGGTTCAAATACTTGAGTTTGTCTCGTAGTGCGGTACTATCCTGGGTTCGCGAAGCACTGGAAGCCAATCCTGAAATCAGTTCCAAAGTTCCTCACCCTGGTGAATCGCTGGACTCTTTTCCAGTTTCTTACAGCTGAATATTGTGTGTTGGTCGAGAGAAAATACTAGATTTTAGGTGAAGGTTCTCTTGTTCTAAAGAGATGGTATCCTGGTTTTGACCCTAGGTCGGAGAAATTGTGCAAAAGGAACCTCTGGGTGATTTTTCCATACTTCCCGATACAATGTTGGAACCTTAAGGGCTTTATGGCGACTGCTAATACAATTGGGTTTTTTATGCTTATCAAAGACGATCAACTCTTGGGGTTCGACTGCTTGGCTCCTCAAGTGTTGGTTGATATGGACCCGTCGGAGGGTTTACCTGATGAGATAGAGGTCTTCTGGGATGGTGCATCTTTCACTCGGCGGCTTGATTATTGGAAGGTTGCATTCAGGTGCCACTATTGTCGGATGACAGGACACTCCAAGGAGATGTGTCCTTCAAAGGGTGAGCTACATTTGGGTCTACGACTGGATGGGGCCTCCCGGGAGGAGCTTGCTAGGGACATATCCTTTACACTTCCTCTGGATAGAGACTCAGCTAACCATTTTGTGGGTAAGTTTATTGAGCATATTCCTTTAATTTTGAAGTTTATCTCTAATGAAGATATTTTGTCCTCTTTGGCGGTGTCAACGGTTTTTTACTCTCCTCCTCCTTCATCTGTGAACTTAGATTCTCCTTTGGCTCTGTTTCATCCCTCAATTTTCGCTCCTAATTGTGGGGTTGATCCACTTCTTTCTCCCTCCCCTGAGATACAGGTTTTGTTGATTGAGCCTGATAAAGACAATAATCGGTCTAGGGAGGATTTTCCTTTGTCCTCTTCTCACTCCTTCGGAGACACTTTACACATTTCTTTATCCTCCTCACCTCTCACCGACAACATCACTGATGATCGGTCTTCTCCTAACCAAACCTTGGATTCTCCACTTCCATCGATTTCTTATGGGGACCCATCATACAACCCTCCTTTGGTCTCCTTTTCCCTTCTCAGGGTCTTTGGTGTGGATTCGTCTCCCACCTCATACATTTTCCCTATATTCGTCGCACGCTCTGCTAATGTTTCCATTTGTAAACCCAAACATACTGGTAAGGAGAATATGAAAGGACTTAAAGATTCGATTTGTGAACAGTCTTTTACTAACCCTAAGGTAGTTCCTCTCGCCAGTAGAGGAATTCCTCTGGCTTTGGCCACTGCTTCTGCTTCCCGAGCTCTTAGAGATAGTGCATCCCCCACTTTGGTGCCTTGATGAACCTTGTTAGTTTTAACTTAAGAGGGATTGGCGGAGGCCCGAAACGTCCTGCACTAAAACGCTTACTCTACTTGTGTTCCCCTTTTGTGGTTTTTCTTCAAGAAACAATGACCATGGGTGTGCGTGCTTGTGACTTCTTTCTCCTTTTACAGCCTAGTTGGCGGGTATGTGCTTAGGATGCAGCGGGTCACTCCGGGGGCACCCTTGTTGCTTGGAAACCCTTGGTGGCAGATCTCTAGGCCTTTGACACTGTGGAGGGGATTTTACTCCATGGGAGCCTATTGAGTTTTCATCGGCTCATCCATCTTCTTAATATTTATGGACCTTTTGAGAATCGTCAGTTATTTTGGGACTCTAAGTTATGANGTATTTTACTCCATGGGAGCCTATTGAGTTTTCATCGGCTCATCCATCTTCTTAATATTTATGGACCTTTTGAGAATCGTCAGTTATTTTGGGACTCTAAGTTATGATGGCTTCTTAACTTACCAAAACTCATTTTGGCAAGGGACTTAAATTTCACATGGTCCTCTGATGAAGTATGGGGGGCGAGGAGACCGTGCGATCCATTAGCCGATTATTTCATCTCCCTGTTCGAGGATGCCAAGCTACAGGACATATCACTGGCCATCCTCTCACCTACCTGGTATAATGGGAGAGCGGGGAACCTCTCCATTGCAAAGAGGTTATATCGTTTTTTCCTGGCTGATTCTTTATGTGAAACGTTTGGAAACTATAGAACTTGGCACCATTCCAATGGGGTTTTGGATCATCGGGTTGTTATCTTTTAGGTCGATTTTGACCGCTCGTATATTTCTTATCCTTTCAAGATGAACCCAACCTGGCTTACTGAAGAGGATTTCACCGATATGATCAGGAAGGAATGGGACATTTTATCGATGACTACCCCGGGTTACCTTGGACCTTTGAAGGCCCTTCTCTATAAACTTAAGCGATTTCAACCTGTCGTGCGTCTTTGGGAAAAGACTAAGAAAAAATATATGAACTTTGATCTTAGTAGGCTTGAAGGTGACATCCTTTCCATTGAGACTCATCTGTTGCATGATCCAGGTTCTAAGGTCCTTCAGGAGGATCTAAAAATACGTCACTCTTCTCGGATGAAGTTACTTACTCATAAGGAGGAATCCCTTCGTCAACATAGTAGGGTTGTTTGGATTATGGCGGGGGATGAGAACTCTCAGTATTTCCATAATTTTTCTAATAAGAGACAAGTTACAAATTTGGTGTGGGAACCGACTAATAAAGATAATTCGAGGGTTCCGGATTTGGAGTCTATCGAAAGAGTGGCAAGGTCCTTTTTGGTAGATCTTTATAGAGAACCAGACTCCTTCAACATCGACGATCAACTAGGTATCATTAAACTCTTCCCTTCCTTCTTCTCGGCTGAGGATGGTCAGTCTGTTTATGGTCTGGTTACTCTTAAGGAAGTTGAATTGACTCTCAGGATCTTCGTCAAGGACAAAATTCCTGGGCCATATGGCTGGACAGTCGAATTCTATTTTCATTTATTTGATATGTTTGGCCAAGATTTAGTTGATGCGATTGAGGATTTGAGACTCTTCGATCTGATCCCCGAGTCCCTTAATAGTACTTTTATTACTCTCATTCCGAAGGTGGATCGACCTGCTACTTTTGGTGACTATCGACTGATAACACTCTGCAACCTTCTTTACAAGTTGATAACTAAGATTATTGTGGAGCGTATCAATCCTTTTTTGGGAATCCATGTATCGACTGGACAATTTGGATTCTTTGCTGGTCGTCAGATACTAAATGCGGTGGGGTTATTTCAGGAAATATCCACTCTGCCAAATCAAGATTGTCCCCAACTATCACCTTGAAGATTGATTTAGAAAAAACTTACGACAAGGTGAACTGATCTTTTCTTCGTTTAGCCCTCCTTCAAATTGGTCTTCTTTTCGAGATGGTCAGATGGACTATGGCC
Source organism: Pseudotsuga menziesii (assembly GCA_001517045.1). Taxonomy (NCBI): domain Eukaryota; kingdom Viridiplantae; phylum Streptophyta; class Pinopsida; order Pinales; family Pinaceae; genus Pseudotsuga; species Pseudotsuga menziesii. The sequence goes on from LPNX010648168.1 coordinate 313,448, forward strand.
TATGTGACCGGTGAAAACTTTGTTAGTTTGATTAATGGTGTTCCAACTGAGTCCTTCAATTGCCCTCGGGGTATTCGACAAGGGTGTCCAGTGTCGCCCTATATCTTACTACTTATCATTGAAGGTACGAGTCTCCAATTGCTCCCCGGGTATTCGACAAGGGTGTCCAGTGTTGCCCTATATCTCACTACTTATCATTGAAGGTATGAGTCTTCTGATAGCCCGGGCAAAAAAGGTAAAGAGGATTAAAGGTTTAAAGGTGACAGGTTCTCTGACCCTTACTCATATATTTTTTGTAGATGATGTCTTACTTTTTGGGGATGGTAGTCTGATTGAGTGGATGCATTACAAATATTTGATCAATCTATTTTGTGGGGCCTCTAGGATGTCTGTAAGCGCTAGGAATTTTGTTTTTGGCACACTGAATGTTTCTCTGGAGGTCTCTCTGTCGATTACCCAACAGTTCTCTTATCCATGGAAATATTTGGAGGATGGTTTTACTTACTTGGGTTTTTTTTCTCAACCCTAATAATTATCTTGTTGATGACTGGAACTGGTTACTTCGGAAGTTCCAGTTCAGGATAAATTAGTGGGTCCCCCGTTGTTTGTCCCTTGGGGGTCATGTCACTTTGGAAACCTCTGTTCTGCAGTCTATCCCGATCTATTGGATGTCCCTCTTTGAACTACCTACCAGGATCATACAGGCTTTTCGCAGGATTCTGTTTCACTTCGTATGGTCGGGGGTCTTGGATTGTAAAAAGTTCCATTTGGCCAGCTGGGAGTCTTTGTCTAGTCCAAAATTTCAGGGAGGATGGGGCATACAAGATTTTAATCATTTCAATACTTCTCTGTGTGCCAAGAGTATGTGGTGGTATTTAAATCACTCTAGCATGTGGGGATCTGTCATTAAATCAAAATATATGTCTAAATTGCCTATGGACATCTGGCTTCGAAGAGAAAATTCCAAGCCTTGTTCATCATCTCTGATTTGGCATAGTCTCCTATCCACTTTGCATATCATTTTGCTTGATTTGTGTTGGATGGCAGGGTTTGGAAACCAAATATTCCTGGGTAAGGATTTGATCTTGGGTTTACCCGATCCCACTTTCTCACAACCCCTACTGGCGAGGCTTCATGATAAGAACATGTACCTTCTAAAACATATTTACATACGAAAGGAGGGAATGGCTACTGAATGGGTGTCCTCGACTGATTTGGGACTCTCAAGTGATTTGGCTAGCGAATGGGACCATTTTATTGAACTTCTTTATGTGACAGGCATCTCTTTACATTCCTCCCCTGATCAGATTATTTGGAAAGCAAATAGTCATACAGGAGTTGTGAGGGAAGGCCTAGCTTATCTGAATTCACTCAATTATTCAGAGATTCTGGTTAGTCGTAGGTGGCACTCAGTTTTGTGGAAACTGAAGATACTGAGCAATATAAAATTCTTTTGTTGGCTGGCCTTCAACTACAAAATCCGTACATGGGATTCCCTTCAGCATTGGGGTCTCTCAGGACCTGGGAGATGCATTTTCTGCTTGATGGATACTGAAATGATCGAGCACTTATTTGGGAGTTTTTCTTTCTTCAAGTTGTGTGGACAAGCTCTTGTTGTGCAGTGAAGAGTTCCTGGTACTGGGCTTCACCATCCATTGCAGAAAACTTCAAACATTGGAAGCAACAGACATGCCTTCCCTATGAGGTCCTATGTCTGTATCTATGGGAATATTGGAAGGCTCGTAATGCTTACATTTTTCAGAACATTCCAGTTTCCTAGGTTTGCATTGTCTCAAAGGTCTGTAATTTTTCGTCTCTCTCAACATTGTGCTCTCCTAGGACTGCCTCTCAACATATTGTTCCTCCTCCTGACTTTAGGGTTGGTCCTGTTGGATATTTCAATGGAGCAGCGAATGTTGCAGCTTGTGGCGTTGGGATGGTGCTCACTGTGGATAGTCTCCTATCCTTCAGACTTCGCTTGGACCTGGGGTGGGTACTAATACCAAGTTCGAGCTATTGGCCCTTTGGGGGCTTTTATATTTTGTTATATATAAAAATATCAGTGATCTACAGGTAAGAGGTGATTCTAAAGTTATTATCGATTGGGCTATGGGAAATCATGACATTCATTCTGTTTTACTTGAGCATTGGCTTCGCAGAACCAAAGAACCTTTTCAGACATTTCGGTTCAATATCTTTTCAGCATATATACAGAGAATATAATGTCTTGGCTGATGACCTCTCAAAAAAATCTATTGGTGTGGGGACAGGGGTGATATTTTGGGAAGCATACTCTAGAAGTTCTCTGATAGACTCGGGGTTTTTAAAGCTTCACTGATTTTTTTCGTTTGTTTTTTTTTTGTTTTATGAGGATCACTTGTGTTTTTTAGTTCCAAAGACCTTCTTTTATGTCACAATTATTATGTTATCGGGAGAAATTTAGTCTTGACTGTTTTCAGACTTGGTAACTGATGATATGCTTGTTAGCTTTGGTCAATATGTTACAGTACTGATGGCCTTATGTAATTTTAATGGTGTTGTTTTTAAAACACAGTTTTATAAAAGTAAAAACTGTCTTTCACGTGTGAAAAAAAAACCAAGCACTACAATCATTACCAACCTGCCCGAGTCCAAGAGTTAAACATTGATCACATATATATATGCTTCAAAACATCTGGTAATTCAATCATTTATGAAAGGGCATGAGAATCGAAACTCACTTAATTCAACATATCTTTATTGTGGATTGTATAAAATGGAGGTGATATAGATGGTTGTATATCTTATTATGGCAGGTATATATGCAATCACTCAATAGTCAACCATCTATTAGTTCTAGGTTGACTATGAAATTTATCTCAAATTACAAGGTGATACATTGGTCGTAGGCATATATATAACATTAATTAATGGGTCAATTATCTATTAGTTCATGGTTGACCATTAATTTTATGGTAATTTATAAAGTTAAACCTTGGAAAAAAAATATAGGCTTAATAATTTGCACATCTTATTTTGTAATCATTGCTTGGTCGCTCACAAGGTACACCAACAATTAATTGGTCGATCACCATTAATTCATTCAATGTGACCGTCTGTACCATCTCTGCGGTCACTTATTACATCCGTTTTTATTCCGACCCTTGCTCGCCGATGCCTCTAGCTTTAGCCAAAGACGCCTTCGTATTCGCCACTGTATAGAGCAGTGCACCATCCAACAGTTCAATTATATCATAAAAGAGGAGAATAAGTAGCTCGCAGTGGCCACACTCTTCTAAATTTGGTCACATAAATGCAATTTAAAATGCTTATCCTACAAGCAACGAGCATTTCATGCCACCACTGCAGGTATACTCTTGCCCAAACTATCGTTAGCGTATACTCAACAAAGCTTCCTCATTCATTCTTTTTCCTTTTATTTTTTATTTTTTAAGGATTTAAATGGGTCGTATCAATAAAATTGTGAAGTTAATGATCAATCATGCCTTGCATAAATTTACTACTTCACATGTGATATCTATATGGCCTTGAATTTGAAGTCGTATGAACGTATTTTTTATTCAACCGAATTGACGAGTTATAATATAACATACACAAAGTTATAATATGTAAAATATAAAGTTATTTTAAGTTTATCAAATATTAAATTATAATATTTAATTTTATCAAAAATATGTTAAAAAAAAGTTTTTATTAAAATTGAATAATTGGTTTATTATTTATCACAATAATTGTGATTTATATTTTGTGAGTATATTGGGAAGTCACAACCTAAACTATCTATATTATATTATTTTCATTTTCTTGAAATGTAATTTAACTATCCCTAAATTGAACCGCAATTAATGCTATTATGCAACCTTGTTTTGGTTGTATTTGAAATATTTTCCATTTATTTAAAAAATGCCCAAACCACGAAGCGTTCATGACAACCAAGCTTCCAAGCATCAAAAACAAATTCCCGTCATTTTCTGGGTAACGAATTTCGGGAACGCATTACTGCTAAACGGTAAGGAATCCTCCAAAATGGTTAAGACCCACTTCCATAATGGGGTCATTTAACCTATCTTAGGGCAATTCCCTAATTTTCGCATCATCTCGGGAGAAATTCATCCCTGCTCAGGACGAAACTTTCCAGAAAATTACTGCGGTTGGTTGTCAAACGTCGAAGTGTCTAAGGATCTTATGCAGGAGTCAAGATCAATCTCCACGCCATCATCAAAATGTAATAAAACTCTTGAAGGTTTCTGCAATTTAGGTTTAAATATTTTTATAAATGCATTTGATGGATTCAAGGAAAATCACTAGCTAAAGTATCGAGCTTTCCAAATCGGATTCATCTTCAAGTTTAAATTCAAAAGTAGCAGTGGAGTTTTTCTAGGAAAGTCGGTTGACAGGTGGACAATTTTTTAGAGGCAAAAGATCAGTGAGTATTAAATTCATGTCCCATATTTGATGAAACCAAAATCAATTGTTAGGAGGTTGACCTCCATATTTTCAGGCAGTCTTCAAGATTTTAGGGATACGAGTGGAGGGGGATTAACCATGCATTCCACATTTCCAGATATTAAGTTTATGTAACAAGCTGTTATGCCTTACAAAAGAGATGATTCGATCCAGATTTTGAAGAATTCAAGCATTAGAGGTGGCAGAGCATCTTCAACAATCAGATCGATTTCCAAATTTAAAGGAAATTAAAATAACAATCAATTCCATATTTTAATCTAACAGTTTGGATGACAAGTTCAACATTCAATGTGAATCATTTTCAACTCATATATTCCAGACAAACTATTAATAAGAGGCAGGGAATTTCATTCAACATCTGGAGGCAAAGGATTTTGATTAAAGGTCATCTTTAGGTTTCTAGGAAGTCGAATAAATGGTGGCAAAGTAATTACAGGAATAATCTTGTCATTCGATCTCATCAATTCGAAATTCTTTTCAGTTTATTCGAGATTGGTTTTATATTTAGTTGTTGATAGAATTTTATTTAAAAAGAAACGTTTGTAACAATTAATAGATGTAGTTTTCTATATATTTTATCATTTTTTGAATGTATGGGGCTCACCCTGTGAGGCTGAGAGTTAGTTGTATGAGGGTCAAGAACTATGTATTGAAAACATGAGGACATATGCTCTGTTAATACTATTCTGAGACTTATCATTGAAGATGAGATTTTCTCTATCATGAGCCAGGTTTCTAGCTGTCTTTTGAACTTGAATATAGTGCAGTTTTGTTTAGACTGATCACTCTGATGAAATCCTTTATAATGATGTTTTTATTATAAATGCTCATGTTATGATTTAATATTCATGTGTCTGTATTTGGAATGTCTTTTTGGATATGGTATTTTTAAAATTAATATGTGAATGAATAGTTTGTTTGTTCCGCATGTTATCATTAAGCTTTGAACCTTGGCCATCCTTGATATATTTCTTCCCTTAGTCTGGTAATCCTACGTTATTTTCAGAGCCTGATGTTATCTGATGTTGATTTCTTTCTCTATTTGCAATAGTCTCTCGATCGATTACACAACCACCAATCCTAGAATTCAAATCCTAAACTTTGTGCTTTAACAGTTAGGTGCAAACTTTAGGACTAACTCCTGCATTCCCACTCTGAGGCCAAATCTCCTTTATGAAATTCATATAAGGTAGTTGGATGCCTTTTTCATCATCATTATAATGACGACAATGAAAACCAATATGACTATGATGATATATGATGATGGCAATGACAACGATAAGATTGTTGATGTCTATGCCAATGATGATGGTGATAAGGATGAAAATGGCAATGACAATGATGATGATGGCTCTGAACCTAGGAATTGTTAATGGAAGAAATCTAGGCCTTATTCCCTAAAGGAATATTTTAAGCATCCAACTTTAAAAATAATACCTTCATCAACCACACATGTCCTCCTAAGTATATGCTTGGCTTGAAAGTAGGGATATTGGAAGCATTACAAGGTTTAAGCAGTAGGTAAGAGTATGAGGGACTTGGATATCATTGAGGTAAGAACATAATCCTTAGGCCCTAAATGAATATTAGAGGAATCCAAACCCAATCACGAATCCTCAAGTCAAAACATGTGACCTCCCAAGGGAATATTTGACCTTAAAGTAGGGATAATGAGATTTAGAGCAAAAGGTATGGATCATAGGTACATCAAGATGATTAAGGGAGGAACATAGGCCATAATCCATAAAGGAATTTTCCATGCATCCAAGGCCAAAAACAACTTGTCAAACCAATACACTTGACCTCCCAAAGAGATCCTTCACTTGAGTGGGCATATTAGCACTATTTGAGTTTTTGAGAACCAATTATTGGTATTAACTAGGCCTTGACCAATATCATGAAAAGAAACTCAAACATTGGACTTAAAATGTCTCTTATAGGGTTCAAGGGCCACGAGTGAGGCCTCAAACCGCCATGCATGAAATATTCATGGGATATTTGGCCTTTGATTGGTGATATAGGCACCATTAGAAGTTTTTCAACATCAGGGATTTGTTGCAGGGTCTTGGACATATTCAAGAGAGGAAAAGAAGTCCTTACAACCCAAAGTAACTTTCTAGGAATATAACACCAAGTACACGACCTCAAACCATTGCACCTCACCTTCGACGCCCTATCATTTGCCTCTAATTTGGCATATATGCACCATTAGGAGGTTTTGATTGCTATGTATGGGTATTGGTACCTTGACCATGGTCAAGAGAGGAAACTTAGGTTTTATGCATTAAAGTAACTTATAAGGCTCAAGGGCAATGCATTAGACCTTGAATTGCCACACATTCTCTCTCTATGGCATATTAGGCATTTGTGAGGAGATATAAACTCCCTTAGAAGGTTTTTAGCACTAGTTGGGATGGATCATGTGGCCTTGCACATGGTTGGAAAAGTAAACATAAGCAATGAACTTTGAAGGAATATTTTAGGCATTTAAGGTCAAGAACATCACCTTAAAACACCGCACGTGATCACCTTAGGATACTCTTGACCTTAAATTGGAGATATGGTTATAATTAGGATATTTTGAGCTCTATATTTGGTTGTAAGGATGTTAATGGTTGGTGGAGGAAAATAAGGTATATTTGGTTGTAAGGATGTTAACCATGGTTGGTGGAGGAAAATAAGGTATTAGGCTCTTAAGGTAGCTTCTGGGGCTCAAGATACATGAATTACACCATGATCCACCGTAAATTAATTATTGATGGGAACTATGGCCTTCAAGTGTGGATAAGGGAACCGTTAAATTTTTTAAGGCACTAGGTATCAATCTTGGTACCCTATACATGGTTAGGATGGTTACCCAAACTTAGGTCCTTAAATAAATATCACAGGTATCTAGGGTGAATAAGAACATGTTAAACCATCACAAATTATCTTTTTAGGGAGTGTTTGACCTCCAAGTGGGTAAATTGCTGTGATCAGGATATTTTCAACAATAAGTATGGGTCTCAAGGCCCGACATATGGTTAAGAGAAGAAACCCATGCCCTATTCTCCAAAGGAAGATTCTAAACATATAGGGTCAAGAACAATGGCTCAAACCATTACACATGACCACTAAAGGGCATTGTTTTCCTTTGAGTGGGGATATGATGCCACTATTTTTTTTAGCAAAAAGGACAGGTCTTTAGGATCTAGACATGGTTGTGAGAGTAAATGTGGGCCTTAGGTACTAGAGAAAGATTCTAGTAATTCACATATAAGAATGACTCTTCAAACAACCAAACATGGTATCCTAAGTGTATCCTTGTCCTTTGAGTGGAGGTTGGTGCCATCAAGTTGTTTTGAGTAGTAGTTATCGATCTTATGATCATAACATGAGCAAGGGAGGAATCCCATGTTTTATGACATAGAGTAATATTTAAAGCACCTTGGCACATGAACGATGTCTTAAAACGCCACACATTATGCCTTACGTAAATCCAATCCTTATTCCCTAAAGGAATATTTTAAGCATCCAACTTTAAAAATCATTGTACCTTGATCAAGCAAACATGACCTCTTGAGCATATGCTTGGCTTGAAAGTGGGGATATTGGAAACATTACAAGATTTAAGCAGTAGGTATGGATATGTGGGCCTTGAATATCATTGGGTAAAAAGATAAACCTTAGGCCCTAAATTAATATTAGAGGAATCCAAACCCAAGAATGAAGCCTTGAGGTAAAACACATAACCTCTCAAGGGGATATATATTTGACTCTAAAGTGGGAATAATGAGCTTTAGAGAAAAATGTATGGGTCATAAGGACCTCAACATGATTAAGGGAGGAACATAGGCCATAGGCATTGCATGAATATTCCATGCATCTAAGTCTATAAACAACATTTCAAACCAATACACAAGACCTCCCAAAGGGATCATTCACCTCTGAGTGGGCATATTAACACCATTTGAGTTTTTGATATATGAGTATTTTTCTTAAGGACGTGTCAAAGATTAAGAAATGAAACTCAAACATTGCACTTAAAAGGTATCTGATAGGGCTCAAGGGCCATGAGTGATTCCTCTAACTACCATGCATGAAATTTCCGTGGGATATTTGGCCTTTGATTGGTGATATGGGATCAATTAGAAGGTTTTCAATATCAAGAATTTCTTGCATGGTCTTAGACATGTTCGAGAGGGGAAAATAAATCCTTAGGACATAAAGTAACTTTCCATGCATCTAACACTAAGAAAAATGTCTCAAACCATTGCACCACCTCTTAGGAGAGTCATTCTCCTCTAATTTGAGATATATGTACCATTAGGAGGTTTTAATTACTATGTATGGGTATTGATACCTTGACCATGGTCGAGGAAGGAAAACTAGGACTTATGCAATAAAGGTATCTTCTAAGGCTCAAGGGCCATGAATGAGGACTTGAACCACCATACATTCTCTCTCTCTCTCTCTCTCTCTCTCTCTCTCTCTCTCTCTCTATTGGGATTCCCGCATATTCTTGTCCCTCTCTCTAGGGACCTTGACCTAGGTTCAATCCCTTTCTACTCGGCACATTAAAGCCCAATATATCGACCCGACAGAGCATAGCTCTATCAGCAGCACCTGCGACACAGATGTTGTCTCACCCAAGATATCTCTCCTTTTTATGGGTAACTTCCAAAACCACGTTTCCACAGTTGCGTGGGAGGGTGTTGTAGCACCTTGGCTCTACGCCAAGGCTTCTAGTGGAAACTAGGGGGTGGATTACATTTATGGATAGTATTTCAACACTTAGTCATTATTCAACTCTTCTTTATGCATTTTAAGTATATAAAAAATTAAACATACAACATAATCACATTCATCATTGTAATGCAATTTTCATACATTTATGCAATTGCAATCACAATAATCAACCAATCATTCAACACAACATTCACACATATACACATCATATAATGTGGAAACCCATCCGAGAAAAAACCACAAGGTGCTCTTCATCTGGCATGAGGAAATAGATGCACCTTTTGTTTGCGCACAAAGATGCAGACCCTGTTCAAGATATTCTCTTCTTGTCCTTACAAACCTTTCCTCCTTCACATGATCTCTGATTTTCTTTCTTTCTCTTCTACTCTATTCCTACTAGCGATTCGCACACAACCTGGATTGACTCAACCTCCCCTACCCATCTGCGCACTTAGCTGTAGAACCTCTACTCTTATGCACTCAGCGATATAGAGTACTTAACCAAAATCCTACCTCAATTCTAGCTCAAGTGCCTTGCCAAGAGTCTAGAGACTATCTAGATGCTAACATAGGCTACTCAACTAATCAGATAACCCATTTACAACTTGGGTTCCTTCTTTTATAGCCCTATTACAGACTCGATACAGATCCCATACATGCTTGTTACAGACTCAAAACTGACTTGATATAGACTCTAATAGACTCATTACAGACTCCTTTCCAGTCGATATCTCAACCGACTTACTATATCATTCAACTGGTTGTCTTTCCTATTCTAGCAATACATAACAAGAGGAGCTATCGACCAGACTTACAAAGATGCCTTCATCCATGTGGCTTCCGCCAACTCTAGCCGAGCTTGTACCCATGATCGTTAAGGCCTGTCGCTTTCTCAGTGTGATGCCATACTGTCTCTTTCTATCCGTTATGCCATCTACACGCCTGCTTCTGTTGATATTCTGCCATGCATCTTGTATCTCATTCTTTCCTTCTGTTGTAGCTGCCTCTTCTGGTGCAAATTCCTCTTCCAATGCCTTCTCTTTTCCTTCTTCTTCTCTTCCACTTCTTTCGTCGCAACATCCATCCCTTGATGTTGCTTCCTCTGTCGTAGCTCCTTCCTATTCTCCTTTATGTTCTTCTCCATACTTAGGCATAATTCTTACATGACTTATGCCCTACTTCCCCAAGGCCCAACATGCCCCCAACACTTACTTATGGCTCATCTCGAGCCACGTGATATATTGTTCCGTGTTTTGACTTGCGCTAATTTTGTTCTGAAAATCCTCCACGATTTTTAGACATTTTTCTGTCTCTGTATGCACTTCTTCCTTCTCTTTCTGCATGTGCTCCACCAGGTCGGAACTGATGTGTTCCGCCATGTTTCTTTCTACAAATTCCACTACTTCGCGCACCTTCTGGTGTACAGGATGAATATATTTTCCTTCTGAGTTTGTGACAAGTGGAATGTATGTTCGTTCTGATTTTGTCGCTTACTCTAGTCTTTATACTCCCGGTACTACCGTATTTTGTCCTTTTTGTCAGATGAGGGACCTATCAGTCTCGCTGATTTTCCTTGCCAGCATTTCTGGATTCATCTTCCAAATCATCTTGTTTGCTTCCCTCCTCCCTTCAGAATCTTCCTTGACATTACCCGTGACTAAGTATGCATCATCTAGGTAATCCTTTTAACTCGCGACAGTCGCTCAATCCAGCACCTGGTTAGTGTTTTCCTTGGTTATAGTGCTGGTGATATTTGTCATCCTCTACTGGTAGTACCTCATTTCACTAGAGTGTGCCAGTTGAACTTCCGTTTGGATTCCTCATCACCTTTTGTGTTTTCGGCGGCTAATCGTGATGACGATGATGAATTTGGACTTTGCATCTTCCCCCCACAGTTCGAACATTCGTTCCGACCGATATTTTCTAGAAATGGATACTATGCACTGTGGTCATTACTTTCACAGTCTGGTCTGGAGGCTTCGGTGGAATTTCCATTGGTTGTTGAATTGTTGGCACTGCCTCTTCATTCGTCTTATGCTCCTTCAAGGAAGTATTGTTCTTACTGGAATCAGAAGGTTTCCTTATTGGCCTTTCTACCATGGTGGTTGGGGAATATTTTGCATGAAGTATTGAAAGTGGATTATTCTTCATGCAGCTCTCAGGTTGCAATGGAACATATCTAGCAACATTGGTCCTACTCTCCATAGTCATTACAATGTCCTCGATAGGCCCCCTAGGGCCATCAGTACTACAATTCTTACTAGCCATACCTCGTCATATATTTTTGGTAACGTTGTGTCTTGCAAAAGCTATTGGTTATGGCCTGATATGGGTGTTAGCTGGTAATCGATCACCAATGGATGGTTCTTTTACAGCAACCAGTCTATCAAATATTCACACATGCTACCATCAAGTAGTATAATGACAACACAACCGATCACGTGGTTCCTTGGTCCGACTTCTTATGTGGAGGTGCTAGCTACGCTTCCCCTTTTTGCTGCGATGTCATGATACTTCTAGTGGAAGTGACCCTCAATATTCACTTGAGATCTGTATTTCTAATACTTGACAATTATTATCTCAACAATCCTTTCAAATAAATGCGCGAATGTCACCTTGTTTTTAGTGTGACACTTCCCTCGCCATGCCCTGTGTGGGAGTGGCGCTTTTCCCTTCATTTCTATCCTCACTATCATTACTAATTTTTTTTTTCAGCCTAGTCACAATTATCAAAATAAGGATTCAACCGACTCCCATTGATGAGCCCCTTAACTTCTGTGCCATCTAAATTTTCCAATTTCACTGCTCCTCCATCAGTGATTTCCTTAACCACATATGGACCTAACCAATGTGTCTTTAACTTGCCTGGGTGCTTGAAAATTTTGCTATCATACATAAAAACAAGGCCTCCAACTCAAAATTGCTTGTTCTTAATGTGTTTATCGTGCCATACCTTCTTCCTTTTCTTTTCTACATTCTGGTGAAAACGTGCAATGAAGCGTTCTTCTTCCAGATGAATTAATTGGAGTAACCTTTCTTCTACAACTTTGACATCTGTCATCTCTGTGATTTCTGCTACTCTTAGACTTGGTACGATATATTCCATAGGAATGACGACTTCTTTCCCATATACTAACCTGAATAGTGTTTTTCCTGTTAACTTCTTACAGGTCATGCGATATGCCCATAGTACTGCTGAAATTTTCTGGTCCCAATCATCCCTTCTTGTATTACATACTTTAGTTAGTTCATTCTCTAGGATCTTGTTAAACGCTTCAGCTGCCCCATTTTCCTGTGGGTGATACAGGGTTGTTTTTCTATGTTGTATTTGAAATTCACCAGTTAGCTCTTAAATCAATTGATTAAGAAAATGCATACCTTGATCGCTAATCAATATTTTTGGGCACCCAGATATTGTTACAACATTTTCAAATAAGAACTTTGCCGTTGTCGCAGCAGTACAGTCCTTTACTAGTGCAACTTCTTCCCATCTAGTAACGTAATATGTTGCAGTGATAATATACCTTGCGCCTATGCACTTTCCTGGTGGATTAATGGGTCCTACGAATTCAACAACCCATTTGTCAAATTCCTGCAGTGTTATTTGCAGTACTAATGGCATTTGATACCTTCGGGATGGTTTCCCCGTTCTTTGATAAATATCTCAGCTCCGACAGTAATCCCAAGCATTTGCATGCATAGTAGGCCACCATAGTCCTGCCTACAATATCTTACGTACATTTATTTTCCAGCGTAGTGTCTTCCTGCGACGCCAACATGTGCTTTGCTTAGAATCATAGGTCATTCATGTTCCAAAACACAACGACGAAGCATCTCATCAGGGCCTAGTTTATACAAGTGGCCTACGATTATTTGAAAGTCTGCAGCTCACGTTACTAACTGTTTCTTCTGTGATGTTGTAAATTTTGCAGGTGCAAAACCTGTAGCTAGGAAATGTATGATATCCTCATATTGGTTATCAAATGCGATGATCGCAAATAGTTGCGCATCAGGAATATTATCTTCCAAACTAGTAGGTTCTTCTCCACTCTCAATTATGGATAGGTGATCTGGTCCCAAGTTCATCAGCCCAGTTTGACAATGATCCCAAAGTCGAATTCTTGGAAGAGGATAAACCACTGGTAGATCTTCCCCCTCAACACTGGTTTATTGAACAAATGTTTTAGTGCAGAATGGTTAGTGTACATTTTGAAATGTCCCCCTAGTAAGTAATGCCTAAACTTTTGCAATGCATAAACCATCGCAAGTCCTTCCCTCTTTGTTGTAGTGTAATTCTTCTCTACAGTAGATAACTTCTTGATGGAAAAAGAAATGGGGTGATCAATCTCTCTGTCTCTTGATTGCATCAGTACCACTCCAAGTGCAACATAGGATGCATCGACATGGACATGGAATTCCTTTTTCCAATATGGAAATATGAGTATGGGCACAACAACCATCTTGCTTTTCGGTGTATCCAAACTCTATTGGAATTCATCTGTCCATTGAAACTTAGTATCTTTTTTCAACAATTTATCCATCGGGGATGTTACCTGTGCATATCCTTTAATAAACTTTATGTAGTAGCCTGTGTGTCCTAGTGTTTCTCTTAGCTGCTTAATTGTGGTAGGTGGTGGTAACTCAAGGATGATTGCAACCTTGGCCAGGTCAACCAACATTCCATCTTGGCAGACGACATGGCCCAACAAGGCCCCAAACAGTGTACAAAAGATAGAATTTTTTGAATTTAAGGAAATTTGATACTCGCATCAACGTTTGAGCATCATTCTAAGGCTTTCTATATGATCTTTAGTAAGACTAAATACTGTCCAGTCCTCAAAGTATACTTCAAGGAATTTATGTATAAATTTTTAAATGCAACGACTACAATTCTAGAAAATATTGTAGGTGCATTCTTGAGTCCAAATGGCATTACCGTATACTGGTAGCATCCCTGCTTTGTTGCAAAGGTAGTCTTGAGTCGATCCTTCATTGCAATTTTTATCTACTAGTAGCCTGAGAATCCATCTATAAATGAATACATCTCTTGTCTTCCAACATTTTCCAGTACTTCATCTGTGAATGGGGTCAGGAATGGACTGTGCAAGTAGGCATCGTTCATTTTTATGAGATCAACACAAATTCTCACATCTCCTGAAGTCTTCTTGTCTTGCACTACAATTGGTTTGATCCATTATGATTCATCAACTGGTTCTATTACACTTTCTTCTAGCATTCAGTCGAGTTCAACTTTAAATTTTTCTATGTAACATGGGTTCAATTTGTATGGTTGTTATTTGACCGGTTTCGCATCAGTCCACAACAGTATTTTCATTTCACCAAGGTCTCCAACTATACCTTTCATTTCAGAAAATTATGTAGGGAATAGATCCTGAAATTCATGTAATAAGTCAATGATCTTTCCCACAGTCTCTTCGTCCCAATAATCTCCAATATTAGCAAACTTGGGGTTTTCTACCAACCCAATATTTATTTTCTTAATGTTGAGTGGTTTTAGGAATTGGTCAGTGGTTATAGCAGCTCTCGTTATTGCTCATATACCTTCAGGTATATTGATCTCAAGTGGTTTGTCACGTGACATTGATGGAATTTCATGTATGCGATCATTATTTCTTTGAAGATATTTTCCTTAATTACCTGTAGCACAACATCTACTATTGGGTGTTCACTGGTGAACTCAAATGTCTAGGTGAAGCTTATGGCTAAGTTTTCCCATTTGCCAGTTCCTCGTCGCAGCTCCAATGATGTGTACCGACCTCTTCATACCATTTCCAAAGTATGGATGAATCATTGAACCCATTCTTGTCGTGGATATTCTTTCCATTTCATGCGATAGTGCTCAATATGTTCACCAGGATTCGTCAATCCTGTATACTTTAGATTAGGATAACTATTCTCTTCGCCAAATCTGATCTCCAACAATTTTCTACATTGCGGCCATTTGGAGATAGACTGCTTATGTTTACACCACCATCTAGCGGGCGTAGCTTTCAACACATAGTCCAAAGCGAACAGTCGTTGCGATTCTATGACCTTTGCTTCAAATTATTCCAGAAAAGATGCGAGGTTAAGTAATCCTTCATATGTAGGCAGGGCACTGGCTTGATCTCCTACTTTGCGAATAACTCATATGATTCTCACACATCTTCTCATTGATACTTCATGTAGCATGTTCTACCAATTTTCCAGAGCATCGCCTGAGTCGAACGTGCATGAACTTACACTTTGCCAACTCAGATTTCCATCGGCTACTGGGTTAATATAGTATTCCTTTGAAGACATGATGTTATACATCTGATCTAGACAATTTTATTTCCCTTCTCTATGCACAAGATTAACATATCTCTGTCCTTCTAGCAGATCAATGAGCACAACCACTTTTATTTCAGAATCTTCAAATGATAAGGTCCTTTTCTTGAAGTTTATAATAGTTTGGTTGTCTATTTCCTAGGCGATTCCTAGGAGTGCAGGATATGGATTTGTGTCATCGACAATGTCAATAACTTTGAAGTCGGCATATTTTCTTAAGGCTTCAACTTCTATCAGTACTTGCGTGAGCCTACCAATTGGTAGGACCTTCAACTGGTTTGCAAGCCTTAGTTGAATAGGAGACCATTCCAGTTGCGACTTATTCATTCTCTCCCATGTTTGTCTTGTCAATTTATTGACATCCAAGCCCAAATATAATATGATATAATCCATATCATAGTCTCCTATCTGTGTAGTCATTCGCAGTTCTCGACATGTCTTTGTTTTTCTCTTGATGTGGTTAACTCTTTTTTCAGGTCGCAGGTCTTTTGTGGTTTCTTCTATAAGTGTTGTCAGTTCTGTGACAACATCTTTATCATGGATTAGTGCTAAACATATTTTGAAAAATTCTTTAAGCTTACTAACCTTTTTCATTGGCAGTTTCCTGATTATTTGTTTAAATTGTTCGGGCATAGCTCTAATGTGTCTAGATGTCAACGGCGAATTGATATCAGCGAATTCTGGTCACACCTCCAAAAAGACTTATTTCTCCTTGTGGACATCTAGCAGATCTTTCTTCTGTGTTGCAGGGTGCACCTACGGTTGTCCTTGTTGTATATTTTGGTCTGCACCTATCGCAACACCTCCTCTTGTCACTACAACAATGTGGTGTTTTCTGGGTTCGACAAAAATCATCTAAATATTCTTATTGGGGTTCGGATTCAGATTTTGCACAAGGTTGGGGTTGTTGACAGTTCTAGCCTGCCATTTTTCAATAAGTTGCAGACACTGTTCGACAATGTGATCAAATGCTTTACAATATGTATAATTTTTCACAGGAGTTTGGCAATCTCGGGAAAAATGTCCTGGATGACCGCACTTATAACATATGATTCGGCTTCTCCCTCCACCGAATCCTCCTCCTTATTGTTGTCCTCGACATCTGAAATTCCCACCACCCCTTCGTGGAGGGTAGTGATTTTGTTGATATTGTGGTTGAGGATATTGTTGTTGCTGGTATTGTGTAGGATGATATTGAGGCTACGCTCGTTTAACTTGCATCTCTCTCCGCAGTCTTTTTCATCATGAACTACTGATCTACAAAATTTACAGTACATACTAGTTGGTGTGATTACAATATTCTGCAAGTACAGACATTCTTCGGACCTGTGACCCCTAGTCTGGCATATTCTACACCAAGGCATTCCTTGGGTGTTTAAAGGGTTCTGCATACCTATTGTGAAATAGTTCATGAGTGTCAGGAAATTATCTTTGTGGTTTCCATCTGATCTGCATCTAGTACACCAAATTTATTCTTGTACTTCCTTTCCTCTATGTCCTGGAGTTTCACCATAAGGTTTACCAATTGTGACTGAATTTTCATCATTCACGAACCAATGTCTCCAACAGGCAAGGCTTCCAACTTCATTGCTATCTCCAGAGCCTCTGGCTATGACACAATTTTCTATTGCATCAACGAAGTTCGGATATGCGGTAGCAAGGCGACAATGAACCATTCCTTGTGCTGTGCATCAGACATTTGAAAACTTACTTTGGCCATCAATGTCTTAAAACTCTGGTCAAAGTCCCAAACAGACTTTGTTGGTAGCTGCTTAATCTCCTTGATTTTGGTGATGCATTGTGACTTGTATTTTGGTTTTCTAAATTCATCTATCATCCCCACTCAAATCTCATTGAGTGCTTTTGGGACAACTACCAATGGTACTATGGAAAAATTCATATACCAGTCAAGCGCATGACCTCGCAGAGTTGTTCTCATATACACTTTCTTAATATTTTCATCCTGGATCTGTCATATAGTCCAGACAACTTCACACCGGAACCAATGTTGTTTCGGGTCTTCCAACCCATTTCCATTGAATATTGGGAGCTTAATGTCAGCTCCAGCCATTGTATTGACGCATAAAATAACAGAGAAAAACTTATCCTCCACTGTTAATTTTTACAAGATTATGAAAGTATAACTTTTTCGCAAATTAACAATAGGATCTTTAGAAGAAAGAAAAAGCACAGAAACAAAGAACACAATAATTTATCCTAGGAAATCCAATTGGGAAAAACCCAACAACCTTCATATATAGATGATAAATTTTGAGAACAAAATATATATCTAAGAGAAAACACCATAAAACATTGCTTATCTCTAATGCTGTGAACTTATCCTTGAGTAGGTGAACTTGCTTGTGCTGAGTGGGTGAGTAAATGAGGCGCCTGACCTCTCTATTTATACACTATACAAAAGTGACTTTTTCCCTAACTGGGATGACTTGTCTAACTATATGGGATGACTTGTCTTAGGGAAAAATAAAAATAGTAATTTTTTTAATTTAATTCTAAAATTCCCCAAGGTTTACATTGATTATTTCAATGGTTTACATGAATGATTACATCAGTATGAACTCCCATAGGACGTACACACAATATAATAAAATTACAATAAGAATGACTTCCATGTTTGCACAAAATCCAACACTCCCTCTCAACAAGGAGGGTATTACTCAGACATGGTCATCATCATCATTACGAACAATTGGGTCTCATCTATACATCTCATTCAATCATATCTATACATCTCATTCAATCAGATCTATACATACTAAATGTTTTCTACACAGTCTCAATCCATCGATAGGTGTCAACTTGTATCTGATCCACTCAGTCCATCGGTAGATCCATAAGCTCTGCAACTCTACACAGTCCATTGGAGAGTACAATAATCAACATCTAATCTACTATAAGTTCATCTCTAACCGAGAACTAGGACATGCTTCACACAACCATATTACTACCTGTTCATCTCAAATGTCAATAGGATTTATCCCATACCATGATGAGAACCAAGGCGAGCATAGATACTAGTGTACATGACCATATACTACATGTTTGTCTCTACTATCAATGGTATTTCTCCCATACCAAGCTGAGAACTAGAACGAGTAGAAGCACCAGTGTACATGACCATCTACTACCTATCTATCTCAAATGCCGATGGGATTTCACCCATATCAGGATGATAACCAAAATGAGTAGAGGCACCAATGTAGAAGCAAGGTAGATGTTTGAATCATCTCTCCCTCTCAAGGAGGGAAACATTTTCTTCTACTCCAAGTCTTCCGTGAAAGTATTCAAACTTTATCCTAGAAAGAGGCTTGGTAAGAATATATGCAGTTTGGTCATCTGTTGTCACATATTGTGCCTCAACCACACACTTCTGTAGAATATCATGAATGAAGTGATATTGAATCTCTATATGATTCGACATATCATGAAACACATGAATCAATGACATCTTCACACATCTCTGGTTGTCATAGTGAATCATAGCTGGTCCTGGAATTTGACCAAACAATCCTGCAAGTCGTTTTTGAAGCCATATTGCTTCTCAAACTGTTGTACTAGAAGCCATATACTCGGATTCTATTGTAATATGTGTTATTGAGGTCTGCTTCATATTGTAATAGGAAATAAATACAAAACCCAAATTTAAGCAACATTTGAAAGGACTCTTCCTATCTGCGACGCATCCAACCCAATATGAATATGAAAATCCTTGCAATCTCAAGTCACATTTTGAAGCATATCTCAATCCATATCCCATAGTTCTATGCAAATATATGAGTACTTATTTTGTGGTAATCCATTGAATATGCCTCGGCTCACTCATGAACTGGCTGAGAGTATTCACAACAAAACATATATCATGTCTAGTGTTCTTAAAATACATCAGCGATCCAATCAACTGGCGATACATGAAGGGATCAAACAATTCATAGTATGAAGTTGAGTCCCTCAACTTCTTCAAGTTTTCATCCATCAGAGTAGCCATGGATTTACAGTCCAACATTCCTAATATCTTCAGTATATCGATGGTGTATTTTTATTGACTTAGGAAAAATTTCTTTTGCCTCTTCCATACTTCTTATCCCAAGAATTAATTCATCAATCCAATGTCTATCCGCCCATACCAATAATGGGGTGGTTTCTTGAGTCCATATAGAGCATTTTTCATCTTACAAATATGGGACTCCTTCCTATGGACAAAAAACCCATCTGGTTGTTCAAGATAAAATTCAGGAAGGTGGTCTTGGAATCCATATAATGCAACTTCCATCCCATAGTTGAAGAAATAGAAATAATTATCATGATGGAAGTATATCAAGTCATGGGAGAAAATGTCTCATCGTAATAAACTCCCTTTTTATGATAGAATACGCTGGAAACAAATATAGCCTTGTGTTATTCCACACTACCATATGCTCCATGCTTAATATTGAAAAGACGCTTGAAGTCACTACTAGGATACCCCTCAGGTCTCGGTACAACCTCCCATACATCATTCTTCATGATGTATTGATATTCTTCTATCATGTAATCCTTCCAAACTTGGTGCCTGGACGCTTCTTCATATGTGGTGGTTCTAATTCAACGATGTGACCCATCAATGCTACATAACTTGAGAACCCATGAGGTCTTTTGATTTCCTAAAAAGTGACATGTGGAGCTTCATGCCCCTCTACACCCTACAATGTTTGTTATGCCCATCTAGTCCTTTTTCGACCAACTGCAATGTTTGTGGGAATATCAACTAGATCAAGTGGATCAATGGAGTCAATCGATTCTTCCTTCGGAAACTCCCTCTAAACTACTGGAGGGGGAGATGATATCATCTCTTCATTGTCATCGGTCTCCATGTCATATCCTCTTCCTTTCTGGATATCCATTTGTTCTTCATAGTAAAAGTCCCTGCTGACTTCAATTTTCTTCGATCTTGGAATGTAAATTTTGTAGGCATTTGAAGGATCAATGTATCCCACAAAATTTCCCTTCTTTCTGAAGGCTCTAGTTTTGTCCTTTTCTCCTTGGGTACATGTATGTATACTGTACATCCAAATATACGAAGGTGTGCCACTTCTTTCTTCACTCCTGTGAAGGATTATTCTAGAGTCATGTTCTTCAAGATTCTATTAGGTCATATGTTTTGTACATAGACAATTGTTCTATAAGCTTCTACCCACAACAACATCTATAGACTCTGGTCATGTACCATGGCTTTGGCTTCCTCCACAATTGTTCGATTCTTTCTTTCAGGAACCCCATTATTTTAGGGTTGTATGGAAATTTAATATCCCTCTTAATTCCTGCTTCTTTGCATAAATGTTTAAAATTTGTGGATGTGTATTATCCACCATTGTTTGATCTCAGAGTCTTGATCCTTTTGCCTGACAAATTCTTGACGTGTGCTTTGAATTATTTGAACTTGTTGAGCACTTCCTTGGATTCCTTGGTCTTACGAAAGTAAATCCATGTCCTTCATGATTGGTCATCAATAAATCTTGCATAGTAGTTGTAACCTTCTAGCCAAGCAACAGTCATAGGTCCACACAAGTCAAAGTGTACTAGATCCAATATACCCTTGGATTTTCTCTCACTATTTGGAAAGGATCCCTTGGTATTCTTTCCAAGTGTGCATCCCCTGTAGACTCCATCATGTTCCAAGTGAGGTGTTGGTACAACTGTCACAATATTTATTAATGCTGGGAGAGCTCTATAGTTGATGTGAACTAATATTTTGTGCCATATGTCACCCATTTTGGTGGAGTCATGAGCTGGTGCTTAAGCTGGTGGAGTGCTCAATCGATACATTATCTCTTCTCTTTATCCAATTTGTGTCGTTGCTTCCATGCTTGATTTCTTGTGCCAGACAAGCACTTTCCCTTTTGAAAATGAAACTTTATATACCTTGTCTGCCAAGGAATATTTGGAGACAAGATTTATTTTCATACCAAGCACATAGAGCACATCACTTAAATGTAACATGTCTTTAGATTCTAGTTGAAGTGAGGTAGCCCAGATCCTCGCACAATATAGTTAGAATCATCTCCAAGTAAAACAAAAAGATGATATTCTTTCTCAATTATTTCAGAAAAGTTTTATTTATATCCAGACAGATGCCTAGAAGCACCATTATCTATGAGCCAAGTATCACCACTGGTGGGAACAATACTTGACAGTGTTGATATGAAGAATAATTGTGTACGATCTTTATTTAATTGCTTCTTTTTATAATGACATTATTCTACATCAGTTGTTGAAGCTTCATTCTTCCTTTTATTTGATCTTGAACATTTTTTTGAATAGTGACCATATTTCTTGCACCCGAAGCATTGTACTTGCATTAGATCCTTATTCTTTTGTTGTTGATCTGAAGAAGGGAGTGGTATTCTACCTTGATTCTTATGGTGGTGAATGTTTCTTCCCTTTCATTTTCCTTTCTTGGCATGATCCATGAATGCTTGGTTCTCCTTAGGTTTAGTGACATGAATTCTTTATCTTACTGTAATCCTCGCCTCCTCTTGAGTGCAATCTGCCCATAATCTGTCAAATTTGGGAAACTTGGTGCATCCACTAATATTTTGGATGAAATATCCTCAATATGGTGGGAGCCCATTTAATGTAGTCACAACAAGATACTTATCTTCAATAGGTTCTCCACTAGATCTCAAATTTCCCTAAGTTCTGTGATCCTCATAAAGTATGAGGAAATTGATTCAGACTTGGTCATCTTCATGTTCGATAGTTGGTTCATCAATATGAGAGTCACATTGATGCTACTATGCTCAAATGGCCTCCTTATGGTTTCGAACATATTCCTATATGTCTTCTTTAGTGAAATTTGAGGAACCAAGTGGTATTTGACTGAATCAACTAGTAATATCTATTATAGTTGATTTTACCACACCAGGTGAATCACACTTGTATGGAATTCCCATGTCCCTCTGTAGACTCCTTAGACCCCTTGGACCATTTTTTGTCCTTTTATGTTTCCTAGACCATCCCTATAAACATGTGAAAATTGTTATACGCGAATTTCAAACCCCTTATCGTATATATACGTGGGTTTGACCCCTAAAACTGCGTACATCAGGATGTGCACAAAATCCAAATCCTTTTGGAGTTTTCCTTGACATGGATCCGACTCACTTGTCTCTTGGCCTTCCATATGCCTTGAGATCGCTCGGATTCGACCTTTCATTACCCCATTGAAAAGCTATATAAGGAACTCTTTGGATACATTGAAGGCATAAGAGAGTTGAGAGCAAAGAAACTATAGTCCGTTGTTGCCGGAACTTGTGCTTGAGTTTGCATCCCTTTGTCCCTTGGAGCACTTTGGTGTTCTTCCCAAGCTTGCATTTTTCTTGTGAGCTTGCTATTGAGAGATGGAGGATTGAGGTGCTGGAGGTCCAAGTGGGGGATTCAGTTTCTCCGATTCGCAGATGTGCCGATAGAGGTTGTATTCATTGTAATATCTGATTTTATATTAATAGAAATATCTTTTCCTGTCCAATAATGTATGTTTGAATGAATATTTTATCCATGGACGATTTCAAATGCTTATACATTGTTGATTATATATGCTAGAGTATATCTAACACCAATATATAGTATGCTTGTCTTGTTTACTTGTTGTTGAGGAAGTGATTCATCAATTCAAGATGAAGTTGGAAAGCTCAACGAGGATCTACTTCAACTGTTCGGAGCAAGGTACGAGGTCTGATCCTTTAGTGTTAGATATTTGATTTCTCTTGCATATTGGAAAGGATTGATTTCTGGAGTTAAGCTGTCTGTTGTGGTACCCCAAGCCATAGGAATTTCTCTCCGTAACAGAATTGACGATTCCGCTCTTTTTAATGATAGGGGGTTTCTATCGGCATTCATTGACTTTGAATTTCTCTTTTTTCTCTATTTCTGTGTCAGGTCTGGGGGCATGTTTTCCTGGTAGTGTCTGATTGGTGTGAAGTTTGTCTCGACTTGTCTATTTGCCTTTATTTTTATGCACCTTTCTTCCTGTATGCGAGCTTTTAACTCACAGTCGCGTATATACGTGGGTTTCACTACTATATCGGCGTACACACTCGGGTTTACTGCGAATAGTCGCGTATGCCCTTAGTTTTTCCTTCTAGAGGAAGATTGATTGTTGCTGGGTGAATTTGGATGATTGTTGAGTCTCCTTTGATACTGCTAGAGTCTGTATACACCTCTATTTCTGACCAGAGATGTTTTTTTAGGGTAAAATTTATTTTTTGAAGAATGTTCTTGTCATTGCATTTTCAATTTTTTGTTTTGGGATTAGTGCATTAGATGTCTTTTACCTTAGTACTTTGCTTGAGTGTTGCTTGAGTGTGCTTGCAGAGTCTGGGGGTTGTAGAACCATTCTTTTGCTTTAGTATCTCATTTTTATTTCAAAAAATCCAAAAATATTTGATTATCATTATGCATTGCATATTGCATTTTGCATAGTACTTGCACTATATTTGCTTTGAAGTATTAGTCAGGATTTCATATAGGAAAGCTTGCATTTACCATTCAAAGAAAATTGTGCATTTCACGTAGTAGCATACCCTGTTTTTCATGGAAACAATGCATTTGCATTGATTGTTAGGTGTGCATTTTGCTTCATGTTGTGTCATAATGCCATTAGTTGCAGGGCCATATACCTCTTTTGAGTAATAAAGCCAATTAAAATCAACGCTTAATTAAAATGAACTACACTATTTTATTTGATAGGGTTCACCAACAAGATTAAGTTTTAGGGTCTTGGAATAGTTCATTGTGAGTCAATTCTCCAAGACCACTAAACATCAACATGTATGTGTCTGTCCAAGTGAGTGTGTGAAATTCCTTGGTATAACCAGTGTTTCTCAGGATCCTCCTCTCAAAAGGGAGTTAAGCATGAGGCATTGTGAGCGGTTATTGATTGGGATGACCCCTAGTCATAACTGAGTAGCACCGGAGATATTTCCAAGATTGTATTCGTATTTGGGGGCTCTTTAGAGAGTTTCGGGCTTTGCTACCATGCCCATACGGTCAATCACGCCTGCGATTGTCTGCCTAAGCATTGATTATATTGAGGTGACCTTAGTTGCCTTACCTAGGATATCAAGGGGGTACTCTGCAAGGGTTATTCTATGGGTGTCTCGGCCAGGTTGGGGTCAGACAGCATAGTCTCTTTGCACCTTGAAGCTGAGGGATGCAATAATTGGTTACATACCTCCGCTTGTTGTGTATGGGAGTCTCAAGCCTCTCCTAGGCGAGACATACCTGCTTCATTCGGGAGCTCACTTATCCTACCCTTGATTGCTTGCGTTTGGCTTTAGATTTTATTGGTGATTGTTCTATGCACGTTAGCTTGCTTAGGGTTTGTGGAGTTAGAAAGTCTTTTTACATTTTTGAGTCATTGTGGATTCGGGTGCGGCTCCTCGCTGTTCTCGTCGTTTAGCAGGACTTTCGCCTTCTACATCTCCTCCTCCTTTGGGAGAGAGAGATAGACAGTCCAGATAGACTACTTCGCACATTGATTCACACATGATGGGAGACCATGTAGAAGGTATACCTGAACCACCTTCTCCCATTCAAGTGGAAGACGAGGAGTTTACTCCTAACTATGATCCTTCATCTGATTTGACTGAGTTAGGTCCTGTAATTTCTGAGATAGATACTTTTCATGATAGACCTACTTACTCTAGTGTTGTCCCCCATTGATGCATCGCCGATATGGAATTCCGGAAGATGATAAGACTCATTTTGAACCCGCGAGCACTAGTTATGGTAGTTATGGTATGTCTGGTTTTCCCACACATGATTTGGCATTTCATGTCGAGTTTGAGTTTGAGCCTAACACTACACCTATGAGCACTCTCATTCCTTACCATGCGGAGAGGTTTGGGAGCACAAGTCACATTGCACCTTCCATCCCGACGGTGGAAGCTACATCACATATTCCTGCTAGGCCTAGGGTTAGTGATCCTATTAGGACACCAGATCCAAGACGAGTGACTATAGGGAACAACACGTACATAATTACATAGGTCCCTTTGTCCTCTGTCCCTAGTCCTTCGAATGTTCACCCTCCACCTCATTCACATGGTCCTTCAAGCCGGAATGTTGCTACGAGTCATGTCCGTACTGATATTAGTTGACCAGTTGTGTCTCAGGTTCAAGTACCACCCGTTGCTTCGGGAGGTCATGTTCATACTTCTAGAGGTCATGTTACTACTTCCGGAGCGTATATTCCTACTTCTGGAATGTATATTCCTACTTCCGGAGCGTATATTCCTACTTACAGAGTGTCTCATGGGACATCTCATGCGATGACTTATGGACCTTATTATGGGATGTAGTATGGACAGGGTTCTTCACCTTATGGGTATGACTATCAACAACCCGCTTACTCTCAAAATTATGGCTTTGTAGCCTTGAATAGTCAAGGTACACCATAGTATGGTGCTTCCATGCCACCCTATATGAGTCAAACGGGAGGAGGGCACTATGGTCAAGGCCGTGGTGGTTATGGTAATCAGACCTATGTGAATCAGAACTATCAAGGAGCGATCCATTGACCTACTCATTCTAGGCTCCCTTTCCTCACAACGCTAAATCTTCCTGACTTGTCGAGATTGACGAATGATCCTGTGGCTCATGACCCGGTTGTCCCTACTAAGCTTCCCTCAGACATACCCAAATTCGAGGGCAAACCGGGAGGGGATATGAGCGAACATGTTACTACCTTTCACCTATGGTGCTCTTCAAATTCCTTACACCAAGATTCAATCCGTTTAATGCTGTTTCAACGCACCCTTACAGGGCCTGCCGCAAAATGGTATATAGAGTTACCTAGGGGGGCATTCGCTTTGTTCGATGACCTAGCGATGACTTTTCTTAACCACTTCCAGCTACCAGTACGTTACGACGTTGGTACGGAACTCTTGTCGATATTTTGGCAAGATAAAGCCACACATATCTTGGACCATATCCAAGAGTGGCGTAGAAGGAAGAGGTTGATTAAATCCTTTATACCACCGGAATTCCTCCTCGAATGGTTCCTTAAGTCATTATTGCCTTATATAGTGAAGGATGTTTCTACATCCGGAGTGCAAAATGAGGAACAAGCCACTTTTAGGGTGCAGGAACTGGATTTGATTTATGCTCAATCCGGTTTGTTATATGAGATCATTCCCAATGCTCCGCGTTCTAGTTTCGACCCCAAAGTTAAACCTGGACCACATGTCGATGGCATTGTTGGTTATGCGAGTGCTAAACCTATGGATTCAATTGTGAAACAAGTTAGTCAATTGTCAATCAACCAATCTGCTTCGGTACAAGCCACAGCTTCATCTCAACCCACCCAAACGACGAGTATGCTCTCAGTGCAATCGTCAGACAAGAAGGGTAACCAGCAACCCGGAAGGAATAAAAATAAGGGTAAGAACAATCGTAAGGGTGGGAATAGGAATGAAAATGCTAATAATAATGACAAGAATGCCCGTAATGCTGGGGGGGACAAGAAATCTAAACGTAAGGTTAAATTTCCTTGCAAGTTGTGTAAGGACGATCACCTCACTTAATTATGCCCTCGTATCGATGAAGCCTCGAGATTTTTAGCACAGGGCCCAGCTGTGCTGACTAACCCTTTGCCTCACAATCAAAACATGAACTCGAGGACCCATGATCAGTCTGGTGGTGATCAAGATCCGCTGGAGGGTAGTGGTCATGGTTGCATTAACATGGTATGTGCTACGAAGGTTGTGACCTGTGCAAAGGACTATGGTTCGTCACAACCCAACCCAGGAAAGGAACCGGATCCACCAGGAACTCCTTTGCGTATTGAAAAACCTGTGGATAAACCTGAAGTTGCACCTTGCATTCCTAAGGGAGCCCTTAAGCATTTGGGGCACAATCCTAATGCCCGAGCCGCCTAGAACTATTCTGTTGTCGAGGATTTGGGCCACACTCCTTGTGCGATGTCTGCACTAGAAGTACTTCAGAGTTGTCCTTCGCAAAGGAAGGCTTTGCTTTCTGCCCTTGGTGTGAATGATGATAACTCTTCCTCCGTGATTAAATTTGAAACCGCAGGACTTCAGCCTCGCTTGCCTTACTATGTGTCTCTTTTGATTCATGTAGAATGTCTCAACATGACCGTCAAGCGCACTGTGATTGACAAAGGCGTTGCTGCTTCTGTGATGTCTTTATCATATTGGAAGGGTTTAGGTTCCCCTGAGTTGTCTAAATTGGCTACCATGTTAACTGCATTTGATGGGAGATCATTTAGGCCGCACGGGATGCTTCCTTCCCTTAAGGTCTGTTTGGGAGGGAAGACCATTGCGATAGAGGTCGAGGTGGTTGATGCACCCCTTGACTACAATCTCTTGATGGGTAGGAATTGGATGTACAGTATGCAAGCCGTAGCTTCTTCACTATTTCGCGTGGTATGATTTCCATTTAATGGGAAGATAGTTAGGATTGATCAAACGTCATTCAAGAATCCGTCGGTTACCTCATCTTCAGGAGCTTCGATCCCGATTGTAGATCACTCTCAGCCGGCAACTGGGAGTGTGGGTGTGGGCATGTATCCATCCCTCATGGGAAGCTTTAGTTGTACTGCACCTGTCCTTATGATAGGGTCTAGTTCCGGTGAGGCTTCGACATCTGTGAGATCAGTGTCTTTTTGCACGAGTCATATGGAAGATCCTTGGATTCTTCCTACACCGAATACTTCGAGTGATCCCA
This sequence comes from Pseudotsuga menziesii, assembly GCA_001517045.1. NCBI lineage: Eukaryota > Viridiplantae > Streptophyta > Pinopsida > Pinales > Pinaceae > Pseudotsuga > Pseudotsuga menziesii. The sequence goes on from LPNX010648168.1 coordinate 341,717, forward strand.
TCGTGACGAACGTGCCATTGACTGCAACTATGGTAGATTATGAAGCTAATATTGGGTGTGTTGCAGAGCCTAGTCCTTCCTCTTCGCGGACAGAGGAGGAGGACCCATATGTGTTGCCTGCATGGGCAGTTCGGTCTTCTCATGCACATGATTTCCTCAATAGTGTTTTTCCTTCAGACGAAGTGATTATTGAGGCCATGTCAGGGGTTGAGCCACCTTGGGAAGAGTTGCATCATAGATCTTATTTTCTTCCCAAGCTTGACCGCTTGGAGCATGAGGACTTTAGGGAGGTTCTTAGTGAGAGAATTGGTAGTCCCATGGTTCCACTAAGCTCTTCTTGTCTGATGGCTGATGGGAACATGACAAATATATCTCCAACGATTCCTATCAATATCTCTCGCGGTCCTGGCAAGATAGAGAATGTCTATATTGGGGCAGAATGTTCCCGTGCTGAGATTCAAGAATACACCGAGATGTTTAAAGAATTTCGTGATATCGTTACTTGGTCTTACGATGAAATGCCAGGTATCAACCCTCGCATTGTTGAACATGATATTAAGAATTATCCCAATGCTAAGCCTGTTCAACAATGTTTGCGTGCAGTGAATCCTAAGAAAGCACTCGCAATTAAGGCAGAGATAGAAAAACTGTTGAAATTCGGTTTTATCTATCCTGTTCCCTTGACAGAGTGGGTTTCAAATCTCATTCCGGCTGATAAGAAGCAGGGAGCGATCCGCATATGTATTGATTTCCATGAATTGAATCGTGCCTGTCCTAAGGACAATTTCCCCACACCATTTATTAATCATATTTTGGATGAGTGTGCGGGTAGCAAGGTTTTTTCCTTTATGGACGGATTTTCTGGATACAATAAAATACAAATTAAACCTGCGGACCAACATAAGACTGCATTTATTTGTCCTTGGGGAACCTTTGCATATCGAAAAATTCCTTTTGGCCTTAAGAACGCCGGAGCTACTTTTCAGTGGGCTATGACCTTGATCTTCCACGATCTCAAATCAATTATCGAAGTGTTTTTGGATGACCTTGCTGCTCATTCTCGTATGAGAATGCGTCATTCCTATCATTTGAGATTAGTATTCGAAAGGTGCCGCCATTATTTGGTCAGGTTAAATCCTCACAAGTGCATCTTTTGTGTGAAGTCTGGTCGCTTATTAATATTCATTATTTCTAAAGAGGGTATAAGAGTTGACCCTTTGAAGGTTGAGGCAATACTTCAGTTGTCTCCCCCGAAAAACATTCGACATCTTCAATGTTTGTAAGGCATGGAAAAATTCTTACGAAGATTCGTTGTCAATTTTTTCAATTTGACTAGAGGCTTTATGCATCTTTTGAAGAAGGACACCACCTTTTGTTGGGACGAGCAAGCCCAGGAGTCCTTTGATGCGCTCAAGCGAGCCCTAGCATCAGCCTCGGTGATTAGTCCCCTAGACTATAGCCGTGATTTTCTACTTTATGTGGCTGCGTCCATGGGCACGATTGGTATGGTTTTGGTTCAATAGGATGAGGAGCTCCAAGAGCATGTCATATACTATTTGAGCGGGAATCTTATTGATGCGGAAATCCATTATTCCCATGTTGAGAAGCTTGCCTTAGCTATCGTACATGCGGTTCAGCGGTTGAGACATTATATTCTCCTTCGCCAGACCTTGGTTGTAGCCCATGTCAATCCATTTCAATTCCTCCTCACTTGAAGGATGATTGGGGGAAAATATAATAAATGGATTGTCATCTTGCAAGAATTCAATCTCGAGTTTGTTTCAGTAAAATCAAAGAAATTGTTAATTTTTGCAGAGCTTATATCGGATTTCCCAAGCGAAGCCGAGGAGTTGGTTGTGAAGATACATTTATCAATGAGCACATCTTCTTAATCTCAACTTTAGACCCATGGTATGGGGATATTATTATATATTTACAAACATTGAAGGTCCCTACTCACCTCTCATGGGATGAATGACGATGATTACGTCACGTATCCAAGAATTACCTCATAGTGGATAACACTTCGTACCGCCGTGGGGTAGATTCCATTTTACGTCGTTGTTTAACTCACGAAGAGGCAGAGCTTGTGCTGAATGATTTCCACGGAGGGGCGTGTGGTGGTAATTTATCTGGGCTTTCTACAGCCCAAAAAATCTCAAGAGTGGGTTATTTCTGGCCATCGATCTTTAAGGATTATGTAGATGCGGTCAAGAGGTGCCATCCTTGCCAGGTGTTTGCACATAATATGTGCTCAAAACCTGCCCCGTTACATCCCATCATCACCGTCGATCCCTTCACTAAGTGGGGGCTTGATTTTATGTATTGCAACCCAGCTTCAGCTGGGGGGCATCATCATATCATAGTGGTTGTTGACTACTTCACGAAATGGGCTGAGGATATGTCTACAATTAAATCTGGCGGTGAGATAGCCGTACACTTCGTATTCAACCAGATTATTACTCGGTTCAGTATTCCGAAAGAGCTTGTCACTGACCATGGATTGCACTTTCAGAATCGTATGATGGAAGAGTTGGCATCAAAGTTAGGGTATAAACAAGAGCATTCCTCCTCTTACTACCCTCAAGCGAATGGACAGGTAGAAGCAGTGAACAAATCACTCAAATCCATTCTCCAACGAACCATCGCACAAAGCAAGAATAATTGGCACATTATGTTATATCCTGCTTTGTGGGCTTATAGAACCGTTGTTAAGACTGCCACGAGTTTTTCTCCATATCAACTTGTACATGGATTGGAGTCGGTATTGTCGGTTGAGTGCGAGATTCCTTCTTTGAAGCTAGCCATAGAGCTCTTACCAGACACTTCCATGTTGGAGGAGTGTTTGGTCCACCTAGAGCAACTTGATGAGCAGCGCCAAGATGCCTTGGTAGCTATAGAAGTGAATAAGCATCGGGTAAAGGTCCAGTACGATAAGTCTGTCCATCTAAGGAGGTTTAGTGAGGGAGACTTGGTCCTTTTGTGGGATCAACCGAAAGAACCCTTGGAGGCAGGAAAGTTTAATCCCATGTAGCGTGGTCCTTACGTCGTTATACGTGTGTTAGAGAAGGGCGCTTATGAGTTAGTGGATTATGAGGGAACGGCCTTGGCGAATCCTAGAAATGGGCTCTATCTCAAAAAGTACTATGCATGATTTTCAGCCAAGGATGGTTATTGTATATTATTGTACAGTTTTGCATAGGTAGGACTTTTTATTATGGTGATCGGGTTTGTGATTAGTTTCCATTTCTTTTGGCAGATGTCAATGGAATGTTCCACCTTCATAGGATTCGTGGATGGTGTGAGCCGTCACACTCAACACTCAACCTCTGCTGCTTGGGTGATTTATACTCCTATGGGTCAGTTATTGTCTTCAGGAGGCGTATGTTTACAACCATCTTCAAACAATGTTGTTGAGTATAGTGTCGTTATTGAACTTCTACGGGATTCCATTTCACATGGTGTTCTCTCTCTTGAGGTACAACTTAATTCGAAGTTAGTAGTGTCACAGCTTAATGGTTTGTACCATGTTATAGATCCGACATTATTAAGAATATTCTTACGTGTGAGATTATTAGAACGACAATTTGACAATATAACATACATACATGTTCCAAGAATTAATAATCAAGTTGCTGACTCATATGCTAACTACGTGTTAGATTGGCATTTGTTTCATACACAATAAGCTCATCACAAACATAGATTTTTACACATGTAAATAAATAAGTCGATCATCATAAAAAAATTTATAAACATCCAAAATGTGGTAAGACATAGTGTCATAATACAAAAATGGGGCTCTCGAGCCACCAAAATATAAATACATGGTAGTACAAAATGTATCACTCCCAGGTTCTAAGCCTGTGGTGGAGGACGGGGGTTGTGATAGTGGAATGTCACTACGGCTCTAACTAGCCGTCGAAATAGCCGCACCCATGCTCGTGGTACACCCACCACCTGGTGCTGCATGGCCTTAGGCAAGTCCTCAACTTGTGCCATGGGTACTCTGTGTGTCAGTCTCACGAAGTTGGTATGAATGCTTTGGAGCATCCGCTCCGCATCCACACCTGTGATATCGTCTCCTCTTCCCCTCCGTCTATGATGAGGGAAGCCTTTAGGCCGCCGTGGTCCCACATCTACATGCATATGGTAGATGTCACTATGTATTGTCACCCAAAAACATGGCTTTTGATTCCACATAATCAGAAAACACAAAAAAAATTAATAACTCAAAAATTTTAAAAAGAGGGTCGAGATTCGTTACCAATGTCACCGTATGCTGATCCTGGTGGTAGCAGCATATCTGGGTCTCCCCGAAAATCTATCCCTGCATAAGGGTAGTCATCGATGGAAACTATTTGTAGTTGCCACCATGGAAAGAAATCAGCTGGATAGGGGTTGGACACCCTACCTCCACCTAGTCTGTGCATCGCATCCGCCCAACGCCGTTGGGCCAGATCTTGAACCCCATGTAGAGGAACGTCAACTTGAGGGCTCAATCTCGAAACATGCTCAAAGAAAAATGTGCTCAGTATGCTGCTGAAACCAAAGTTTCGCACTCTGCCCATCTTGCACTCACTGAGCTAGTGTTTCATGTTTCCCAGTAGTACAGTTCTCCAATTGTACACAGTGGGTCTCATGCACTCCACTGCATAGAACATCAGAGGCCGTGAGGCCTGATGGAGTGAAGCTAAGCCTACTATCCTGCCGAGTGTTAGTAGGATGGCCTTTAGGTCCAACACCTGTATGGAGTTAGTTGGGATCTGACTCCCCACCTTCTCCGTGTCCAGATAGCAGTACACCGCAATGTACTCATCTATAGTCAGACCACCTCCGGGCATGCGAGAGCATAGGTTCACCACTTCCCCCCATCAGGAAAGTCCAGTAATAAAATATATGTCCTCCACTTCTATGGTGAGGGACATCCCGTCTATCTGGAATGACTCTGAGTCTGGATCCCAGTAGTCCACTAACATCTGCAATAGTCCTGGTTTGGCTCTTAAGCCACCAAGACACCAAAATTTATAAATCCTGCATGCACGTAACGCTTGTTGAGCCATTAGATCTGCCCTTACTGCCTCTTCTACATCACCATGTTCACGTTCTCTCCATTCTAGGACCATCCTGCATATAAAATTTGAGTTTGATTCATTAGAACACTTAAAAATCATTGAGCGCGACCGCATACGCGACTGTTTGTTAAACAACCACATATGTACGCGACTGTTTTCTAAACAACCACGTATGTACACGACTTTGAGGGCGTTTTCCGTGTATATCCATCCCTATATGCGGAAAAACCATCGATTTCCTCGTGGGCCATGGAGCGCATCTTATACTAGCCTATAATCCTAAATACACCATGGAATTTGACAAAATTTACATTAAAATGAAAGAGTAGAGCATGGGTAAGTACCTGGAAAAAACGATAGTGGATTCTGCCGGCTGGATCTCCTAGAATTTGCTGTTGAAGTTCTGAGCTCAAATGGGTAAAAATTTCAAATGTTTTATAATGTTTTGAATTTTTTACTATTTATAGAAAATTTTCAAATTTTTGAAAATTTTTACCCCCTTTCCTATAGTTTGGACCGTTTCTAATTCTTTTGGACCGTTTTTTGGACTAATTGATGATGTAGGAGACCTTTTTGAGCATCGTTTTAGCAGTTGGATTGACCCGTTCGTGCTGATTTCAGGTATCATGTCTAAACTGACATATAGGTTAGGTTTCATCACCGTTTGCATTTTGCATGACCTTATGACCGTTTCATTATAGCCTTAGGTACGAACCCACTCTATTATGTCACGGAACCTTGTTGTTTTCTCAGAAGTGGCATGATACTAGTGGTAGAGCTTGACCTTACATGGGTACCCTAGTTAGTGCCTTATTTGCATTTGGTGCCCATGCCGACATTTTGTCCCTTAGGGTGTGGAATTCCGTTGTATAGTATTGCCATGACATTTCGCAAGAGCCTCATACTCCTCTTGATCTTTTACTGGCCTATTTCCCTCAAGACTCCCTTATTTCAAGTTGTAATTTCATTATCATGAGCTTTGCGTGCCTTATTGAGCCTTATGCCGGCTTCCCTGACATTGAGTTTCAGCCATATAGCCCGAGCTTGTCTCATGTCTAGCCATGCAGAGCCATTTTATATATCCTTTGTAGCTTGATTCCCTATTTTTACCAGGAGGGGACTTTCCCCCGAGTGTCACTATCCTACACATGCCTCATTGCATTGAGCATAGGTATGTTCCGCTGCTTGGAACTAGTTTGTTTGTCCCTTGACACTCGTCTCCTTCTAGTCTGTAACTATAAAGCAGTTTTATTCTTTTTCAAGCTTTTTAAATATTTGAAAAAGTCCAAAAAAATTAAAAAACCAAAAAGCCGGACAAGGAAAGATGTTATCTTTTGGCAGGTATCGAGTCGGGTCGCCTTCGAACAGAGCACTGTATATCACATCCATTGGTTGGGTTTATAGTTTGACTTTAGGAGCTGTACTCATTTTATCTGAGTTTATCTCCACCAACTGGTTAAGCTTCCAATCCCCATGGAGCCTCTGTCGATGCCTCCTGTGTCATAGAGATGTCCTAGTTTTGTATATCGAGTCTATGCTGCCTTTATTCAGTCACTATTCGTCGTTATGCTCTTGTTCGAAGGAAGTTGAAACCTGAGTCGGCCATTCCTCAGTTATCTTGACTTTGCATGTCGGCCATTCCCGGTACAGTTACTAGTTCATGCACCTTATGATCGAGTCCTTCCACATTATACAGCTTTTTTTAGTACCTTGTGTTGGATGATGGGGGATGCCTTAATGCCCTCCTTCTAGCGGATTTCATCCCATCGACTCCAGATCATTTATTCTGGGATTGGAATCTAGAGTCATCTTTGAGTGCCTTGAGACTTGCAGTCATTAGTGGTAGGTTCTCTCGCCATCGACAGTTTTTGGGAATACATCAATGTCCCCTGATTGATGGATCCTCTCAAGTGTTCGACCTCAACACATTTATTCACACTTGTTAGTTTGTGCTCTAGTACCTTGGTCCGCATTATCATTATCGGTGGGTGACCTCGTGTCTGTTAATGGTATACATCAATGACCGGTAATCAGACGATGGACTACTATGTTCGACCTCGACACCTCTATTCACATAGTAGGACATGTACTTGTAGCAGTTTGTGTAGAAGACCTTCCAGATTGGTGGCATCTCTTATATGCTACCTCCTTGATCGTTCCAGTGTTCATGAGATTTCAGCTCTCGTGACTTGATTCCAGTATATGTCAGACATTTCCAACTATTATGGAGATCTTGATCCATTGTATATCTTCAGCCATTATGGAGATCATGATCATTTGTATATATTCATCATGGAGATTCTGATCTATGTATATTGTACGTGGCGATGACCACTTATGTGATATTTTGTATCATGCCTATTCATGGCCATTGTACTCTTATGTATCCGGGACGGCTATATGTATTTACAGTTATATGCAGAGTTGTATCATTGTACTATGCTGATTGGGTGGCTGGTCTTCCATTTGGGATTCTTCATCACTCCACTTTTGGGATGGACTTATAATGTATTTTGGCTATCGTATGACCCCTCTGACCTCACACATTAGGGGGCATCTGTTATAGCTGATTTTACCACACCACGTGAATCACACTTGTATGGCCTTCCCTTGTCCCTCTGCAGACTCCTTAGACCCCTTGGACCATTTTTTGTCCTTTGATGTTTCCTAGACCATCCCTATAAACATGTGAAAATTGCTATACGCGACTTTTAAACCCCTTATCGCGTATATACGCAGGTTTGACCCCTAAAACCGCGTACATTAGGATGTGTACAAAATCCAAATATTTTTGGAGTTTTCCTTGACATGGATCCGACTCACTTGTCTCCTAGACTTCCATATGCCTTGAGTTTGCTCGGATTTGACCTTTCATTACCCCATTGAAAAGCTATATAAGGAACTCTTTGGATACATTGAAGGCATAAGAGAATTGAGAGCAAAGAAACTATAGTCCATTGTTGCCGGAACTTGTGCTTGAGTCTGCATCCCTTTATCCCTTAGAGCACTTTAGTGTTCTTCCCAAGCTTGCCTTTTGCTTGTGAGCTTGCTATCGAGAGATGGAGGATTGAGGTGGTGGAGGCCCAAGTGGGGGATTCAGTT
>LPNX010648168.1:358400-480150 GCA_001517045.1 Pseudotsuga menziesii
TATTCTGGAGATGTAAAAGGTTATATACTTCTTCAGCCACATTCACATGATATAATCATTAGAAGAGATGTTAAATTTGATGAAAATCTCTTGGCCCGCGAGCCTAACTTGGCGGGTGTGCCATCTTTGGCCTGCAAGCCTCATTTGGCTATTGTACCTTCTTCTTTTTCTTCCAACTTCCTTGACAGGTTTCCAACTCCAGTTTCTGATGATGACAGTGAGGATGAAAATCCACCTCCGCCTGCTCATGTTCCTCCAATTGCACCAACACCAATACTTCCTCGATGGGTCCGTTCAACATGTGAAGTAGCTGGTGATCTTGTCAGTGATCCTAGAGATCAACGTCGAATACGTTCTCAGTTTCAATGAGCCTCTTCTCTTTTGGCTCAAGTTTCCAAGAATCATGATCCAGAAACTTTTGCAGAAGCTTCAAGAAATCCAGATTGGGATGCAGCTATGGATGGCGAATATCGTTCCTTAATGGCGAATGATACTTGGGATCTTGTTCCTCTTCCAAAAGGAAGAAAACTTGTCAGATGTAAATGGGTCTACATAACTAAGTATGCATTATATGGAAGTGTTGAAAGACTTAAGGCAAGGTTAGTTGCCAAAGGTTTTTCCCAAGTTGAAGGGATTGACTACAATGAAACATTTGCCCTTGTAGCCAAAATGAACTCCATCCGCCTTGTTCTTTCTCTTGCAGCCTTACATAACTGGGAAGTCCATCAAATGGATGTCAAGTCTGCCTTCTTACATGGTGATTTACATGAGGAAATTTACATGGAACAACCTCCTGGATATGTTCAGAATAACTCTAGCCTTGTTTGTCTCCTTAAGAAATCCTTATATAGCCTTAAGCAAGCTCCTAGAGCTTGGCATGCCAAAATGGATAGCTTTCTCCTTGACACTAGTTTTTCTAGATGCCATTCTAACCCCAATGTCTATACCAAGAAAGTAGGAAACCATGTCATCATACTTATTCTTTATGTTGATGATCTTATCCTTACTGTTAGTGACCCTAACCTTATAACCCATGTGAAATCCAGTCTTAAGCAAAATTTTGAAATGTCAGACTTAGGACATTTGCATTATTTTCTTGGTCTCCAAGTCTTGCAAACCAAAGAAGGAATATTTCTTTCCCAGTCTAAGTATGCTTGTGACCTTCTTCGTCGCTTCCCCATGGAATATTGTAAACCAGCCCCTTATCCCTTCCAGTATGGAGTCAAACTTTCTGCCACTTGTACTTCCCCTAAAGTAGATGCCACCTTGTATCGTCAGTTTGTTGGTAGTCTTTTATACTTGACTCATTCCCGTCCTCACCTTTCCTTTGCCGTTGGTTGTGTTGCCCGTTATATGCAAACTCCTCATGAAAGTCACTGGAACGCAGCAAAAAGAATACTTCGATATATTCGAGGTACAATTCAGTTTGGGATTCATTACAGTACAGAGGGAAACCTTTGTTGGTTGGTTTCATTGATTCAGATTGGGCTGGCGATCCTGATGATCGAAAGTCTACTGCAGGTTATGTTTTTCAGTTTGGGATCTAGACCTGTCACTTGGACTTGTAAGAAACAATAAGCTCTTGCTCTTTCTTCAGCAGAAGCAGAATATCGAGCTGTAGTTAATGCCAGTCAGGAAGATTTATGGCTTCGACAGATCCTTTCAGAGTTTGGATTCGAGCAGCAGCAGCCTACTCCACTTTGGTGCGACAATCAAAGTGCCATCAAGCTTGCCAAAGATCCAGTTCTACATAAGCGTAACAAACACATTGAGCTACACATGCACTTCATCAGAAATCTTGTTCATGATAGTGTTATTGAAGTTCTATATTGCACTACAGATGATCAAGTTGCAGACATCTTCACCAAGTCTCTTACAGAAGCGAAGTTTTCTAAACTTTGGTCTATGTTAGGAGTTCAGGAATGTGTCCTTAAGGGGGGATAGGCTCTAATGCCTCCTTCCTTTTCCTAATAGTTTCACTTTTGTAAATCCTTCAATCCTATCCCAAGTTGTTCTTAAGCGGGGATGTTAGGATATTTAAACACTTAGGAGTTAGTTAAGATCAACTTGTGTAATATATCCGTTAGGTAAAAGTGTGTTTCTTTAGTATGCATTAGTATGCATTTGTAAATATTCTAATCTGATAGTCATGATATGTTCTAGACATAGAGTGATCCGATGGTTCAACTTCTCTTAGATCATACCTACCATTGATCCGTGGCTTAACACCCGATTGGTCTATGATCTCTATTTAAAGAGCATAGAGGGTCCTTGGCTAGTTGATCGATTATGAGAAGCTCATGTAACTTTATTTATTTTGCATAATAAATTGCTCCAAGTAGCTATTTGGCTGGGGCCGTGGACTGTTCCCTCTCGAGGGTTTTAACCACGTGACAAACATCGGTGTGTTGATCTGTGATCTATTTATGTGAAGCGGTTTCTGAAGGGGTTCGGTCTTTTGGGAGTACCCTGTGTACCCGAACAAGGATACACCTTTTTTAGTGCCTCAGCCTCAGAGACTCGTTACATTACGATCAGAGATGGAGGAGACCTATCAGATTGGTCTAGAGGCGAGAACTGCCATAGGATACAACTTACCATCTACTCTAGTGGGGGTTGATGTGGGCATGAATAGACATAGAGCACATGCTTGTTCTCATGCACATTTTTCTTATAAAACAGATATTGAGGTAGATTCAATGAGCCTTGAAGATGCCAAGGCCTATGACAAACATTGTCGAGATGGGTTGTTTGAGTTACTCCATCACGAGGGAAAAGGGAGGGGGGAGGCATGTGAGAACTTTTATTTTACCTCATAATTGTTAAATCATTTTTTACTAGTTTGTATATATATAACAATGGATATTTAAAATGAACTCATTTGAATCGCAGTTCACCCAAATGTTGGATGAACGTGATTTTATGGTCGACTCTAGTGTTAACCTAGGGCCACTGAAAAAGGTACATTTGCATAAATATATATAAATTGATATGTTCTCATTATTGTCATGACAAATTTTTATAAGATTGAAATTTTGGTTGTGTTCAAAGATTCTGATCCCTTCTCATAGGACCATGGGTATTGGGCCCCTCTCGTCATCAATTTTGGGAGACATTCTCAGTGTCTCCCAAGATATTGAGGTAAATTCCACCTTTGAAATGTTTCAGTAATGATTAAAAACAATTGACATTTTGTTTAAATTTATTTTATGTTGTTTAAATCACATGTTTCAAATGTTTAAGTTTAATGATTGACATCTTAAATTTTAATTTATTTTATACATATGTATGAAAAGTTTAAGTAATGAAATTAAAATTGTAGGTTGGGAAACAGATTGTATAACCTTCCACGGGTTTAGATGTGGCGACCTCTTTGGGTGTTGGGCTCACCGAGGTATATTTATTCATATTTATTATTTTAAATTCCAATTGTATTTTTATTAAAGTTTATTTACAGTATAAAATTATATATTGAAGCTTAATTAGATGTTGCATGTGTTATAGGTCAATTGCCAGGAGAATGTGGATAGTGATATCCATACAATGGATATTACAGTCATATATGTTTTTATGCTTGTGAACTTGTTAATGAAATTGCATGTTAAAACTTTAAACTTATCATTTTAACTTATATATTTTTAACTTGTACATATATATATAATTTTGGACAATTCATATATATATATATAGATAGTTTTTGGATATTTAGTTTTTGGGTCAAGTTCAAATATAATTTAATTAAATGTTTAAATTATTTAATTTGGTTATGCGATACATAGATTAATGTCTTTAGAATTAGTTGATGTTTATATACAATATGTTGTACTTGTTTTTAAATGGTTTTCCTAAAGATATTATTTTTGGTTATGACGTATAGATTTAATTAATGTTTTAGATTGTTTAAATGATTTTTCTAAAGATATTATTTTTGGTCATTATGTATAGATTTAATTAATGTTTTATAATTTATGTATATAACACTGGATTTGAATGGACATGTTAGTTAGGAATGTTTTCAATCATCTAGGTAGAAAAATAATGATATATGTAGAATATTCAATAAAATGCACTTTATACAAATTTAATAATAGAATAATTAGTTTGACTTATTATGTGCCAAAAATCCTGTCTTTTCTTTATGAATACATTGAAAAACCGTTTCCTTATAAGATAAACTCTCTAGGTATATGCCTATATAAATTTTTCTACGACACTACGACCATCATTGATTTATCATTTTCATATTATGAATTTTCTCATTGATATCATGATTATATTTGGTTAACAATATTCGTGTATATAATGCAATTTATAGAGTGCTTCAATTTGAATATATTGGCTTTTTATGGTAATCTACTACTTGTTTAAATTCTGTTATCATTTTCATATTATGATTTATCATTGATATCATGATTATATTTGGTTAATGATCTTAGTGTATATAATGCATTTCATAGAGTGCTTCAATTTGAATATTGACTTTTTATGGTAATCTACCACTTGTTTAAACTTTGTTATCATTTATATTATGATTTATTATTGATATCATGATTATATTTGGTTAATAATCTTAGTGTATATAATGCAAATCATAGAGTGCTTCAATTTGAATATTGACTTTTTATGGTAATCTACCACTTGTTTAAATTCTGTTAATAAAACAATATTGTATAGAACAATAAAAAGAATGAAAATCCATGTAAGACACCATAAGAATAATGTACACAAGTATTTTAAAACTGTTATAATCAAATTTGTTATTTTAGAAATTTTAATTGAACAAAAGTAAGAATTATGGTTATTTACTTTATACATATCATAGTGTTAAAAAGTACTCAATACAATTCATCAATCAATTTGACGTACATATGTTCAACAATATAAGAACAATATATCATATAAGTTTCATCAATTTGATATACATAAGCTCAACAATCTAAGAACAATATAATATAATTTTCATCAATTTGACATGTACAACAATATAATCTAACAATATATCATATTTAAGTTTCAAAGAGACACGGATATCATGATTTGACAATTTCCTAACACGTACTCAAGTGCATAACATTATAATTTTGAACAATACATTTTTAAGGAATGTGCTTAAAAAATAATCAAAACAATAGTTAACTTATCAATAATCACTCTATTTGAGTGTCACAATTATAAAAACAATCAAGATGTCCTTGATGTAAAAAGTGCGTATCATGTTCAACATGTTTCAAATTAAAAATGAGATCCTAAAGGAATGCCGTCTTCAATTATTCTTTCATGATCAACTTTTGACATCTTCCATCTTCTAGCTTAAATTTTTTTATTTAATTTAAGTTCTATCAACTTTATGCGAGCTGCGCATACCAAATGACTATATTGGCAGCATATGACATCAGGTCAATAGTCTTTAAAGTGAACGTCACTTTCAGTTTGATGTGTTTCTTGAAAAAAATAACATTTTAATAGAATTGACCCTCTTTCATATATAAAACCTTTGTCATCATAGTCCTCCAATAATTTCATCTTTCTCTCTGTGCATCGCATCAAATAATATAAGACATTTTCATTGTTGTTTATGGGTGCAACCACAACAAATACATCTCCTGCACATAAATAAGAACATTCAATTTGTCAAATTTATCTTCATTAAATCAAACAACTTTCATATATATATTTGGCATTAAAGTATAAAATATTTAAAATAAAAATGACAAATTTATTAAAGTGTACATAAAGTTACCTTCTCTAACAAGATCGAAAATTCTATCACCATCAGTTGATATTGCAATGTCCTCTTATTCCAACTCCTCAAATATTGCAAGTGACATTTTTCCTTTTAGATTAAATTCATTGTGTTTCCAAGGCTTAACATAATTTCCATTGATGTTTTCACAAATGTCTATTGATTTTGTGTCCTCCATGCAAATAGGACAAAATCATGTTAGCTTCCTATTATCAAATGAAAACACATTTTGGAAGGTTTTTGTTTTGATTGAGAGTAAATCTTGAGTTCCATGAATGGTGCTAGCATCATATGGGATTGATCTATCTAAATATTAGATTCCAATATTCCAAAAAATCCTGTCCAACATAAACAATTTACATGTACATGTGAGTAAAATGTTACTAAATGTACATATTAAAGTCATTCCAAGTTGAATAAATTTGTATTGAAAACAAAGTTCATACATGCGCACATCCTTTAATTGTTGATTACAACCATAGTTGAGATTTGCACGACGCCATTGAACAACTTGATTAGCACACAAAAAATGATCAACATAATGGTTCATTTGATGCCTTTGAAGTGCTCGTTTTACACACGCTCCTGCACTACCGTGCTCTCCTTTTCGATGACCAGTTTCAAAAAAATTCAACGATGTTTAATATTTTTTTTTATGAAGGACACATAGGCAGAAGAATTATCATGAAGATTCAAATCGCCCTGCACATCCATCTAAACATATCCAATGTTCATTCATTACAATTCCACGTGTTTTCAATGAACCATAAATAATATCAAAACAATGTTGTACCTAATGCATATCATGTGTGCGGTCATCGCTGATATAGAAATGATATTTCTTGATCACATGTATATTGCCATTTGTGCTTTCTATATCATCATCATTGTGTTGAGCATGTCAATATAGAACATGGACAAATATAGAAACTTGGTCAGAATGATAATATTCACTTTGTATTTCTTTTTATGCTTCAAATCTCTCTGCGAAATCAACCATAGAAAAAATAGTCCTTACTGTAAAAACATCACGTGATTGTTTGAATTGTATGTATTTCCATCGTTCTTTATGTGAAATTTTATGTATTCATAAATTTCTTTTTCAAACTTTTTTAAAAACTCCGTAACATTGATATCTTCTTGTAAATCTACCCTTTTCGAAATAGAGTTTGTAGAACTTGTAGAATTGTGGGAATAAGTGACATATTCATATCTCTTCCATTCAACTATTATATTTGACAATGGCTGATCATTTTTATCAATAGGATATTTATGGTGGAATAAATCTAGATTTCCACAATCATCACATTTATTTCCACTGACACATCTTTTGTTGTAAAATATCTCGTGCCTATCTCTTTCACATAGAATTTTAGATATAAAAGCTAAAATTATGGAAGGAGGTGAATTCGACCAAAATGTTTTACCATACCGAAGGAATGTATTATAATATAATTCAAACTCAACATGACAACGACAACAACATGTGTCACGAATAGTGATAGGTCTAACATACCATGGATTCTGTTGTATAAATGTATTGATTGACAAATTCACTTCTCTGTGTTCATCTTTGAATTTATTGAACAATTGTATTTGAGTCATCTCCAATATATGTTTTGGATGGATTTCATAATGATTTCGAGATATTCTTCGTCGTATCACATCCCTTGCATTTGGTGAAACACAAGAATTTTCCACCCAATATTCATGCATCATAGCTTTAACACTTTCATCGACCCTATCTTTATAGGGTTGTCTACAAATAATTGCCCAACAAGCAAGCTCGTCATTTGCATATCTTTGTAATCGAAATTTGTTATATTTGTACAATATTTTTCGTGAAGTTCCAATAACTTTTGCGATCTGCGTTGTTAAACATTTTTGTCTAGTATTAGATGAAATAATCGTTGTTTGTATTATTCTATGTGCAGCACTAGTATCTTTCTTTCTGTATTTTCCAATAGTTTTTATTGCATAGACTATATTTTCGAACACATTTTGCTTCACCTTTGAATCTTTTGTCTCCTTTTGAATACCCAATAATGGACAAGATTCCCTCAACTTCTTGGAGACTAACAAACACCTCAAAATTTGAGCTTGTGTTGCCAATGATTATTTTTCTAGAAACTATTCATGTATCTTTTCAACACAATATTGTACAATATGGTAAGGTTTTGTGTTTCCGAATTTTTCTCTATCAACATTCTGTAATATGTCGTCTTCAATGATGAAGCCACCTATATATATTTCAATTTCAATTTTAATTTAGCATATTTGTAATATACTTAACTTGAAACATAAAAATATGACCAATATACTTAACCTATATATATATATATATATATATATATATATATATATACCTCTACTGGATTGAATATTTGCATTATTTTATGATTCTTCAATGTATTCGACATCTTGATCAACATTAGGACATAAAAATTTATGTGCATTTGGAAATTATTTTCAAAAATACAATCATTTACAAAAACCAGTTACTGTAGTTTAAACAAATTTACAATATTTGTACATACCTTGTTCAATTTCTTCTTGGGTTTGATTTTGAGCATTCATATCATCAACATTTTGATACAAATCTCTAATTAAATCATCATTAGCGATGTCCTCAATATTTTTACTCTTTTGTTTCTTTTTTTCATGGTATTTGAGTCCTTGTGTTTCATTATGCAAGGCATCATCTCGAGTGTGATCATATTTTCTCTTTTTTGGTTTTTTGTTTCCCAAGATTATTCAATGTATATCCTCACCTTAGAATAAATTTCCCTCGAGAGATTATTAATCATCAAAGAAAAAAACTCACCTTAAAAGGCTTGTCCATAAAATATTGCTCAAAATAATTAAAAAAAAATCACCATAGAATAAATTGATGAAGAATCTTTAAGAAAATTTGTACCATAAAAGATTTCCCAAAAACATCTTCACTAAAGAAAAAAAGTTTCCATCTTAGAAGATAATTTCTAATAACACATAAACAATTTCCCAACAAAATCTTCGTTATCAAAGAAAAATAGCCTCCATCTAAAAGATAATTTCTAAGAACATTTTACCATAAAACTTATCCCAAAAAGAATATTTACTATCAAAGAAAAAGAGGCTCCATCTCATAACATAGTTACTAAGAACATTTTACCACAACGCATTTTCCAAAAGAATCTTTACTATCAAAGAAAAAGAGCCTCCATCTCCAAAAATAGTTTCTAAGAACATTTTACCATAACAAATTTTCCAAAAGAATCTTTACTATCAAACAAAAAGAGCATCCATCTTAAAAGATAAGTTTTAAGAACACTTACTAGAAAAATTGCCCCTCGCCTGTAACTGTGTAAAATGATGAGCATTTAAAAATGAGAAAATATGTGTAAGCATGACTCTTATAAATACGAATCTAAACGGTTTTTCAAAAAGGCGTGTCAAGTTTTTTCCGGCCGACGAAAAAAATAAAAAATAGGTTTTTCAGCCGAATTGAAATTTTTTTCTGTTGATGCATTTGTAACTTCGGAATATATTATGATGTACATTATCATTGTATGTTGTCTTACCCCCATTGGGGATGTGTGTTACCCCTTTATGAGATTTCTAAATTGTGTCTAGATCTTGAGGTACAACCTCAGTTGTAAGTCGGGGCAACAGTCCCCAATGTAACATCATGTAATCTGTACTTGTAGTCTCTCTAGGAGAAGTGGGCGCCATGTGAGATGACATGTAGGCTCAAATGTTATAATTGGTTAGTGACTTGAAATGGTATAAATAGGGAGGCACTCTCCCTCATTTATACACACCTCATACACTCTCAAGTGCGTATGAGAGAAAGAGACAATTAGAGGAGGAGAGATAGATAGCTGTTGAATGCTTCTTATTACTGCTTTTGATCATCTTACTATTCTGAACAAGTTTGTCGGGTTTTCTCCTTTATAGTTTCCCCGGTGAAAATATTTGTCTCGTGTATCTTTTATATCTTATGCATTTTGTTGTACTTGTTATTCTTTCAGATAAATATCCTAGATAATCTAATCAGATGTTAAGAAAATATAATGTGGTATTAGATCCTCTATGAAAGAAGGCACTTTGCAGCTACGGGAACTAGGGTTTCCTAGTTGAAGGTGTTCTCTCCACAGATAATCAAGAAATGAGGGCTAAGATAACTAACCTCAATAGGGCACATATTTTGGTGGTAGTAGTCTTTGAATCAAAGAAGTTTCACTCTGCAGCCTAAATACAGCTACAATGGCATCTAATGAAAACACAGCTAAAATGGCAGCTAATGCAGTATTGTGGGATACAAGGAAATATTCATAGAATGAGGCTTATCATAGAAAGAAGGCATACACTACGAGGATACATTTAACCAGTTGCGAGGTACACTTCATTACATCCATACATGCAGGTATGCAATGAGAGATACACCAACTGACATCAAGACAACATTCTTGAATGGTGTAGTCGAGGAGGAAGTGTACGTAGAGAAGCCACTGGGAGTTGAGACACATGACATACATACTCATTAAATAAGGCCTTGTACAAGACATACAGCTACATGAGGAACTTGAACATCACATAGAGTGATGAATATCTTAACATTTGCTACAAGATTGAAGACGAAATCCTATAGAGGATGACAAGCTCACAGATGGGTGCGAGAATAAATTTTCAACAAAGTTCAATATAGAGGATATTGATATCCATTAACTCTAGATGGATACATAGAATATTTGTAGCAGAGGAATCTACTTGTCACTCCAATACATAATGTTTCAATACATAGAGTACAAAAGGCAGAAGGATAATGATGCCTCGCTTCAAAGGGAGTGACTGCAAAAGATCCTCAGGTTTGACATGGTACGACAGGATGGAAAACTTGCCTATGGCCCTAGGATTTACTGAGAGTAAAACAGAATCCAACCTTTACTTCAAGGTTGAAGGCGGAAGACCAGTGATGCTCATGTTATATGTCCATGACCTTTTCCTGACAAGTGAAGAGAAACTCATTAAAGATGCAAGGAGGATACTTGCTACAGAGTTCAAGATGAAAGAACTAGGGATGATGCACTAATCCTTAGGCATGGAGGTGTGGCATAGTATAGATGGAGTCTTCCTTGGTCAAGGGAAGTATACAGTAGAGATATTGAAGAGGCTCAGGATGATGGACTGCAAGGCAATAACCACATCCATGGAATCAAACTTGAATATACTTTACGATGCTTCATCAGAGTCAATTGATGCCACGATATATCATTAGATGATTGGATCATTGGTGTACCTGATGTACATGATACCATACATATGCTTTGTTATGAACACCTTGAGCTAGTTCCTGACGGATCCAAGACAAGTTCACCTGGTTGCTGTAAAGAAAATATTCAGGTACCTGAAAGGTACAATTGATTATGGGCTCAGATATGATGCGGATCAAAAGGTTAACTTGTAGGGTTATGTTGATTCGGACTGGGATAGATGTGCTTTAGATAGGAAGAGCGCTTCGGGGTGTTGCTTTAGTATGGGATCAAGTGGCATCTCTTGGTTTAGCAAGAAGTAGTCCTGCATGGCACTGAGTACAGCCGAAGTAGAAGATGTCGCAACTTGTTTAGCTAGTTGTGAGGCAGTATGGCTTAGGAAGCTACTATCTAATTTGTTTGATATCTAGTTAGAGGCGACATGTATCTTCTGTGACAACCAGAGTTGTGTGAAGTTGTCCAAGAACCCAGTGTTCGATGACAATTCGAAGCACATTGAGATCAAGTACCACTATATCAGGGATATGGTGCAGAGAGGAGCAGTGAAGCTCCAGTATGTTATTACAGACAAGTATATAGCCGATGTGTTGAACAAGCCATTAGCCAGAGCGAAGTTTGAATACTTCAGAGATAAGCTTGGTGTACTTTGTTAGGATTATTAATCCTCCCTTTACCATACTTTCTATTAGATTATTTATCGTAACTTAGGAACCTTAATTAATTAATTGGGTCCACTTGGCCTAATGGGGCCACATGTACCAGACACTGGAGTGTGGGGAACACTGTTAGAGGTTAACTACCACTTACTGCATGTGAATGCATCATTTTTGGTGCCTCCTAGACCAATCCCTGCATTTTAGGAGCCACTGGGAGTCCCGACACCAACCTACTTCAGTTAGTTGGAGTAAGTACTAGTTAGTCTCAGTTATCCCCCAGTTACTTCTAGTTAGTTCACAACCAGTTAGCTAATGCAATATTTGCATGGATAATGCATGGATGCATGTGGAGTAGGCTCCTTTTCCCACCTACCACACTCAGTTGCACTGAGTTAACTATCTCTCACTGATTGTTTGAGTTGTCGGACATCTGGGAGTTGATATGTTGGACTCTGACATTGATTGAGACACCATGAGTTAGATGGTTAGTTATCTACATTTATATCCAATGGATAGATTCAAATTGCATGTCATGCATTCAAAGTATTTTCCTATGTAAACTATTGTAATGTCGGATTTTATTATTGTGAATGATACTGTAAATTCCTAAGCAATACTTGTCAGTTTCCTGTGTGGTTTGTTTTGTTCAGTTTGTATCTTCATTATCCATTCTTTTTCTACAAACATTATTAGAACTATCTGCTTGAAGATATAAATGGAATTCAAATTCTAATATGGTATTGGATCCTTCTCGGGTAGGTTTCATGCTTGTTTATCCCTATCGAACATCAAAAGATGTTGGGTTTCCACAGAAGTCCCCTATGATGATTTGCTAGCTCTAGATTTATTCAAAGTAGCAGAGAGGGCATGAAGGACCCTGAAAACATGTTCATGCCGGGAGGAAAAGCATGATTCTAACAATTCATATATTTTAGTTTTGCAGTGATATTTTATAGGTTCAACTTCATATGGATTTGATATTATCAGTTCCTCTTCTTACTCCATCCACAAGATATTCATAATGGAAGTCGAAGATGATTGCATCTCTGAAGAGACAAGGTATCTATGAGGTATCTATGGGACTTGGTAAAGAGTCTTATGAATATGAGAAATAATGGCTAAATGATGGCGATAGAGCTTATGGATCAATATGTGGGACTTTTTCTTGAAGCTTGCTTATAGACCTTATTGAGTTTGTAGAATACCCAAAGGATCTCTAGATAGAACTGGATAGAATATTTGGGAAGCACAATGAGGATTTTTATAGAAATATGGGGAGCACATTCAGAACCTCAAGATTTCTTTACTCAAAAGTCTCAGCCTCTACTCTCTTTGATGAATTTTTTCAAGATGAAGAAGAAGCAGAATCTTCCTCACAGTCAATTCGAATTGAAGAAAGTCTCCTTGGAGTGACTCCTTCTCCTGCTGCTCCGAAAGTGTATGAGATCTCTGATATCTCATCTCCTCAGATGACTGGTCCAAAAGAAGACATTTGAGTCTATGTTGTTGAATAAAATATCTCCTTCCATATTATTCAAAAATTCTCCAGTGATTCTTCTATTATAAATTATGTGCATAGTTTACCGGTGATTTCTCCAGGGAAAGGTGAGGAATTTGATTTCTCTGTCTCTAATGATGTTGTTGGTGTGCAAATAAGTAATTATTTGGATGTTTTGGAAATGATATCATATTGTAGGATTTATCCATTCACTCTCATTGATCTAGAGCTTCGAACAAATTTCTACATGATTGCATGCACCGATACTCAGGGTTTTTAAGAAGGGGAAAACTATGCATCTACCATCTTGGTGGAGCACACTCTTGGATCTGATATGGAATTTATTGGATCTAATATGATATTATTTGGATATGATATTATATTAATTGGTTCTAAGTTTTAGGAGATTTTAGTACCGCTTGTAGCTGTTCTCATCAATTTTGGTGTGAAGAAACAAGTACCAAAAATCTCTTTCAAAAATTTTGAACAAGGAGAAAACTGTGCATCCACCAGCTCAGTGGAGCACAATCC
Organism: Pseudotsuga menziesii; assembly: GCA_001517045.1. Lineage (NCBI taxonomy): Eukaryota > Viridiplantae > Streptophyta > Pinopsida > Pinales > Pinaceae > Pseudotsuga > Pseudotsuga menziesii. The sequence goes on from LPNX010648168.1 coordinate 372,084, forward strand.
TGGATCTGATATGGAATTTATTGTATCTGATATTATTTTATTTGGATATGATCTAATATTACTTGGTTCTTGGTTTCAATATATTTCAGTACATCTTGTAGTTGTTCTCATCGATTTTGGTGTGAAGAAACAAGTACCAAAAATCTCTTTCAAAAGTTTTGTTGGGGATTTGATGTCAGTTTTCTCTCATGAGTTTGCTGATATTATATTTTGTAAACCTTTGGATATTTTGGAAATAATTTCAGTTTGTAGGAGTGATCCATTCACTCTCATTGATATTGAGCTTCTATCAAATTTCTACATGATTGCATGCACCGATATTCAGAATTTTGAAGAAGGAGAAAATTGTGCATCTACCATCTCAGTGAAGCAAACTCTTGGATCTGATATGAAAGTTATTGGATCTGATATGATATTATTTGGATCTAATTTGATATTACTTGGTTCAATATTTCAGGTTCATGAGCCTCTAGTACTGCTTGTAGTTGTTCTCATCAATTTTGGTGTGAAGAAACAAGTACCGCAAGTCTCCTTCAAAATTGTTGCTGGGGATTTGATTTCATTCAACACTTTTGGATCTGATATGGAATTATTTGGGCCTGATATGATATTATTTAGATCTGATGTGATATTACTTGGTTCAATATTTCAGGTTCATGATCTTTCAACACTGCTTGTAGCTGGTTTCATCAATTTTGGTGTGACAAATCAAGTACCGCAAGTCTCCTTCAAAATTGTTGTTGGGGATTTGATTTCACTTCACAGTTTTGGATCTGATATGAACCTTTTTGGATCTGATTTATTTTTTGATCTGATAATATTTGCTTCAAGTTTTAAGATTCAAGAGATTACAGTATTTCTTGTAACATGTTTCATCAATTTTGGTGTGACCAATCAAGCACCGCAAGTCTCCTTCAATTTTGTTGTTGAGGATTCGATGTTAGTTCTCTCTTATAATTTTTCTGATATTAGATTTTGTTAATTATTGGATATTTATGAAGCTATATCAGATTATGGATCTCTCAATCATTCACTCTCCACAGTCTCAGGGTGTTGGAGCAGGGTCCCGCAGCTACATAAGAAGCTACTAAGTTTAGCGGATAGATAAGTTTTGGCGGAGAGAAGATAAGATAGAGCTACGACGCTGTAGCACGTTTCCAGCTACAGAGCAAAGCCGGAAACCATGACTTTTAAGATAGAGAAGTCAAGAAAGACAACGGTACCTGAGCGGCTGAGAAGAGAGAGCTCACCCACTGCATTGAAGGCAGTGGCGGAAGACAGGAGGGCTCAGCGACCCTCATAAAGGAAATGGAGCAACGAGGCTAAAGCATTGAAGACGAAGGACAAGAAAGCGAAGCGGTGCACAGTACCCATGATCAGCGCCGAGAAGCATGGAAGACTGCAGAGAGATGTGGTATGACGGAAAGCGGCTACCTCAAGTACAGATATGGCCAACTGTCACTAATTAGGGTTTGGGTTACTGTTGGGACAGGCCCACAGTGTTGTAATGGCAAGACCTTCAGGCTGCCGATAAAGGGATATATTTTGTATTGAAAAAGGGTTGGTTGGATCGTTCAGTTGTTAGTTGTTTATGTAGAATATTAGAATGTTGTAAAATCCTAGCTCTGGTTCTGTTATTAGCAGTAGCAATCTTACTGTAACCAGTAGCTGGCTTATAGAGCATGCATGTAATGATCCACAGGGATCGACAGAGAGGGAAGAGTATATTGTAAGAAAGGCAATATAGAGATAGGAAGAGAGAAGAGATCTAAGAGAGAAGGGCTCCAAGCTGTGTGCGGAGTTACCCAGAAGATCTCTAGCTGCATATGCGGTGCAGCAGAACTGTGTTTACCTTCTCCTGAGCTATAATAGAGAAACACAGTTATGTGGACGTAACTCCCATCCTGGGGGCGAACCACGTAAAACCTGCGTGTTATGTGTTGAATGCATGTGATTGTATTTGATTACTGTTATTTACTATTTTGCGCAAGAACTTCGAAGTACAGTTTAATGAATGAATGTGTTAACCAGTTTCTAGCAATATAGAAGGATAACCATAAGTTAAAGTCTTTGGCATGTTGTATGTGGGTTCATTTATGCTTTGCGTGAAACAGTCACTAGTTGCAGTATTGAACAGCCTTGTATGTTGAGTCTTGCACGTCGAACGAGCAACGCTAAGTGCGCTAAGCCGCGGAAGTAGGATATCGCAGAGAGGCGATACCGCACCGGCAGAGGAGCTGCGGTGCGCGATACCGCAGGTTGAGGACTTAGCATTGGGCAGGAGCTGCGTGTCGCACGGTGCGCGGCGATGTGGTAAGGTTGGAGATATCACAAGTCAGTAAAAGTGCGCGACGTAGAAAGGGACCGCACGGCAGTATAAAGGGATATCTCGCGGCTAGAAGAGCTACGAGACGAGGAGATTGCGCGACGCGAGAAGAAGGTCGTGTGACGCGCAAGGAAAGAGACCCCGCAGCTAGAAGAGCTGCGAGTCGCAAGTAGGATCACCGAAGAACCTGGTCCAAGACACTTGAGTCCTTGGCCAACCCATTAGAATCACTTCGGGTGAGACTTCAGGCCGCCTTGCGGTCTGTCACCGAAAGGGCCAGTGAGCTAGGGGTGTTGTTGGTTGATTATAGTAAACCCGGGTCTACCCATGATAACCAACAAATGGTTCCATTGTCGGCTTTGAACAACTAAGCTCTAATGTTCTGTTGGCATCCCACCAGAGAAGAGTTTCACCAGTGGTTGGAGTCAAACTTAAAGGAGTTTGCCAAGAAAGAAAATCGGAGCCCTAGATTGAGCACAGAGGACTGGCTACAAAAGCATATCTCTTCAGATATACATGCGATATTTTTTGCAACCTATGGAGACGAGCTTTACGACTGGTTATCAAATTTGACAGATAGGAACATATTCAAAAAGAAAAGAAACATTGTCTGGACACCGGAGCTGATTCAGACCGTGCAGAGCCTCGATAATCCCATTACGAGAGCAGTGGACTTCTGGCTTGCGAGTCTGCTAGAAGGATTTGTTACAAAATTTGCAGTTGACCAGAGAAAAAGCTTTAGCGAGGCTGAGTGGTACTTTTTCAAAGGATATCGTGGTAAGTACCTAAAATCTATAAACTTGTCCATTAAGATGCTGCTACATGAAAAAGGAGTAATGGACATGATTTCAGATAAATAAGTAAAGATAGTAATGTCACAAGAGTTTGAAAGTGATTTTGATGACATTGGACAAACACGTAGTGGAAAGAAATATAAAGTAGCTTTCAGATCTCCTGTATTTGGAGATAGTTCAGACAATATTAGGCAACCGAGTCCTAGTACCACAGAAGAACCAGAGGGGGGTATCCCTTACCATCCCTATACCCCACAGAAACAGACCAGGACTCAGAGTAATCCCATAGGTACTCCATCCAGTAGCTCACAGACAGTACCTACTACCGCTACATCACCTTCACCTACACCACCGAGTGGTAGTAATCCAATCAATCAGAACCCACCGCAGAGAAATAGAATGGGAGATGATATGAAGCTACCTACCTTTAAGGGTACAGGAGCAGAGAACCCGAAACAGCATTGGTTTCTATGCGAAGCCATGTGGACCATTAAACAAATCCACGATGATAACATTAAACTTGTACAGTTGGTCACCACATTGAGAGAACGCGCTTTAACATGGTATATGAAGTACAATGCCACATCCAGAACACTCGTCCAGGTCAGGACTGCCATGATTAAAGAGTTCAAGAAACCTAAGTCTGAGTCTCAGTGTATAACAGAGCTCAAGGATATTAAGCAGCTACCATCAGAGTCAGTATGGGACTTTGACCAGAAATTCAAAGCTCTTATAGACCAAGTAAGCTTTGAGTTTGCGTCGGAGCAGCATAAGGAATGGTTTATTGCAGCGCTGCTCCCTCACATCAGACTGCCACTAATGCAGTAGAAACTCCAGACGCAGGATGACGCGTTCAAGATGGCGATGAAACTAGAAGCTTCACCTTTAGTTGAAACCAGCGTAGGCATGACAACTCTACAGAACCAGTTGGCCAACCTCATGTTACAGATACATGAACTTAAGAAAGGGAAAGAGGTTATGCAAGACATATGGTGGTTACGATGTAAAGCACAAGGTCATACCAAAGACAACTGTCCAGTCTTTGCAGAATATTTAGCGTCAGGGGCTCCTAACCCCTTACCACAAACGCAAGGGCCATGGTGTGAAATATGCAAGATGCAAGGACATCAGCCTCAGCAATGCCCTCTGCTTCAGAAGTATGTACAGACACCTAAGAACCTATACTGTGTCTTTTGCAAGTCCGTCGGACATGATGAACAGAATTGTCGAACCTATGATCTCATGTTAGATAGAAAACATGACGTGTACAGAGTCCAATCAGAAACACAGGGTCCAGCAGCAGGACCACAGGCTGATCCGGCTTACGGTGGCCGTGGAGGAGGATTCCGAGGAAGAGGACGTGGAGGAGGCTTTGGCCGAGGAGAAGGTTTTGGCCGTGGTCGGGGCCCAGTTACTTGTTATAACTGTGGAGTTATAGGGCACTATGCTAGGGACTGTCAGAGCCCCACTGCCACTTGTAACTACTGCAAATCTTATGATCATACTATAGAGGAATGTCCTACCTTGATAGCTAAGATCAGAGAGCCTAAACCAGTAGCACACCAGAACATCCAGCTTATTGCTGCTGAGCCGGATGAACCAAAACCAAGAGTCAACATTGTGACTCGTAGCGGTGCTTCCACCATTGGGACATCGCAGGATATCGAAAAGAACACAAGTCAGCAGTGGGTGTGCAGAGCTCCTAGTAAAGCAACATCAATCGACCTGCAGAAGAATAAAGTGACATTTCACGAAGCCAAGGATTTCTTTGATGAACCTACGCAATCAGGATCACAGGTACCGTCGTCTAGGGGCATACTGTAGCAGGCACCTTGTGGCGATAGCCCTGAACAGATACCGCAGGCTACCACATCGGGAAGATGCGACGAGGATGAATCGACAGGAAGCGTACAATCCTTCCTGCGCAGTCGCTTGAAACTCGTGAGAAATGAAAAAGCTATCGGCGAGCTCCAGCGCATCATAGATCAGTGTCAGCAACCTTCTCTCTTGGGCAGTGCACACCGCACTGTTCATAATATTACAGGACATACAAGGACTAGAAGAGAGATGAAGCTCACAGCACAGATTGGAGAGTTTGAAATGGATGAGGTCGTCTTAGATCTAGGATCAGAGGTGAATGTTCTGACTAAGCAGACATGGGAACAGATGGGTAGCCCTCAGTTAGTCAGATCACCTATCCACCTGAGATTAGCTAACCAGCAGCAAGTATCACCATTGGGTCGACTGCCACAGGTGCCAGTTGACATTGACGGAGTTCGCAGTTTTGCGGACTTCAAGGTTATAGAAATCATTGGCGACAGTTGACCGTGTCCAGCATTATTAAATATCGATTGGGCGATCGGTAGCAAGGCTGTCATCAACCTAAAGAGAAGACAAATGACCTTTGAGGATACGCAGATCCGGGTCATCGTGCCATTGGATCCTCACCAGGGTCCTAGATATATTGAACCTATCCGAGCAGAGGAGGAGGCACGTAACATGGATAGTCTCTACCAGATGACTGCGAACCAGAACGACTACATCAATCCAACCGCAGAAGGGAACATTAGTTGGCAATGTGACAGCTCATGCGCATCGGATTCCAATGTTGGTCTAGAGAACTGGCAGAACATACTTTACGAATTCGCAGCACGCAGATGTGCGTTTATGAGTAAGTCAATGCGATGGATTGGTGCAGATATCACTGAGATTCCATCATATCATGGTCTGACAGATATCCAGGACTTCCTTGAGCAATTTGAGCAATAGATTCCTTATGAGCAGAGGATCGCAGCTATGGACCTTGCAGTACGAGCCACACCTGCAAGATGGTGGTATGCGCATAAAGAGAATATCGCATCATGGGATGATATTAAAAGATTGATGGCGATCATATTTTCTGACGACAGAGAGTATGTCCAGCAGAACTACACAGGAGAAACTGATCCCAGGACACACATTCAGACATGTGAACAGAATTGGGTGGACATTCCCGAGGATGAATGGGTTCACCGATTCATTCACACATTAGACACAGTTCCAAGGAACTGGTACACAGAGACTGAATTGCGCAAGGGGACGACCACATGGTCACTTATGACAGACAGTTTCCTACTCACCTTCACGTTTGAATCAGAACATCCAAGTGTTGCTCAGGCCCTAGACATAATCAAGATCAAGATATTTGAGGACTGTACCATCTCAGTGCAGGCTCAACCTGAGTGGGCCATCCAGTTGCAAGCCGCTCTTGAGTGCTATAATTTCGCAGCAAAATCAGACAATGAAGATAAGGATGAGGATGAGGATCCTCGCAACACCAACATTCCGGAGTCAGAAGGGACTCGCGATGTTGAGGGACCCTAGTTAGAGATTCCAGCAATCACTGAACCCATCAAGATTAAAAAGATCAATATTGGCATAGACACAAAACCTAAGTTTGCCTCTATTGGAGACTATTGGAACGATGAAACAGTCGGACAGATTGCAGATTTGTTACATGACTATCAGGACCTATTTCCCACCAAGTTCACAGAGATGAAGGGAATAGTTGGAGACCTGGGAGTTATGAGGATACCATTGAAGGAGGATGCTAGACCAGTCAAGCAGCGCCCATATAGATTGAATCCGCGCTACAAAGAAAAAGTTAAGGATGAGATTGATAAGATGCTAGCAGCAGGCATCATTGAACCAGTGGAAGAAAGTGAATGGGTTAGCCCCATGGTCGTACAAGAAAGGAAAACAAAATGAGACATCAGGATCTGTGTCGATCTGCGCAAGCTCAACGATGCATCGGTTCACGATCCATTTTCGACACCGTTCACCGATGAGGTATTAGACAACGTGGGAGGACAGGAGGTCTACTCCTTCACTGATGGCTTTTCAAGCTACCATCAGATCAGAATACATCCAGAATATCGATCCAAGACCACCTTTGCAACAGAATGGGGCTCATTCCAGTATACGGTAATGCCCTTTGGTCTTAAGAATGCACCAGCTATATTTTATAGAGTAGTAGTTGCTGTATTTAAAGAATACATTCATAAATTCCTAGAAGTATATTTTGATGATTGGACTGTATTTGGACTAATCGACAAGCACATAGGAGACTTAAGACTGATGTTAGAGAAATGTAGGCAGTACCAGATTTCTCTAAACTTGAAAAAATGTATATTTTGTGCACCATTCGGTATTTTGTTGGGTCATATTGTGTGCAGACAAGGCTTGATGGTAGATCTCGCGAAGATCACCATCATTGTAAATCTTCCAGCACCCAACTCAGTCAAGCAACTGAGGACAGTACTTGGTCATACCGGGTACTACAGAAATTTCATCAAGGGCTACGCAAAGATTACAACACCTATGGAGAAATTGCTAAAGAAAGATGTAAAATTCCTATGGAATGAGGAATGTCAGCAGAGTCTAGACACACTTAAAGAGAAGATGGTTACAACACCCATCTTAGTGTTTCCAGACTGGACCAAGCCATTTCATGTACATGTGGATGCATCTAGCATCGCACTAGGGGTTGTTTTAACACAACCAGGAGAAGGAGATATTGACCATCCTATCGCATACTCCAGCAGAAAAGAACTACACCACAACAGAAAGAGAAGGCCTAGCTATGGTGTACGCGCTGCAGAAGTTCAGGCACTACCTGTTGGGTGCCTCGTTTAAGATGTTCACTGACCATTCCGCGATAAAGTATCTGGTCAATAAGCCAGTGTTAGGGGGGAGAATCTACAGATGGTTACTCCTCTTTCAGGAGTATGATTTTGAAATCATTGTGAAACTAGGAAAACTAAATGCAGGACCTGATCATCTGTCGCGGATAGACTCAGGAGAAGAGCCAAGTAACCTAGATGACAATCTGCCAGATGCACCGTTGTTTTCTATCCAGCTCGCAGATGATTACTATGTCGATATTATTCAATTCCTCACTACAGGAGTAGCACCTGATGAGTTTACTAAGCAGCAAAAGAAGCAGTTGGTTGTTAAAGCAACAGACTTCACCCTCATCGCAGGACACCTATACAAGTTAGGTCTGGATGAAGTTTTGCGCAGATGTGTGATGCCACATGAAAAAGACGCTATTATCAGAGAGGCACATTCAGGAACCACAGGAGGTCATTTAGCAGGAAAGCCGACTGCACAGAAAATCCTGGAGGCAGGCTTATGGTGGCCTACGTTGCATAAAGACACCAAGGACTTTTGCAGATGCTGCGATATCTGCCAAAGGGTAGGAAAACCCTCGTGACGCGATGAAATGCCACTGCGACCGCAGGTCATGCTGCGCGCATTTGACAAATGGGCTATAGAGTTTGTGGGTCCTATCAACCCACCAGGAAAGCGCACTGGTGTGAGATATATTATCACCGGAACAGAGTACCTCACCAGATGGGCAGAGGCCAAAGCAGTAAGAAATTGTGATGCTGCTACAGCCGCACAGTTCCTTTTTGAAAACATCATCAGTAGATTTGGATGCCCAGTAATTTTGATGAGTGATCAAGGCACCCATTTCTTGAACAGCACTATCGAGGCGTTGACAGAAGAATTCCAAATTCAGCACCATAAGAGCACTCCCTACCACCCACATGCTAATGGTACGGTGGAGGCCTTTAATAAGATTTTAGAAAATGCTCTTATTAAGATCTGCAATAGCTAAAGGAATGATTGGGACCTCAGAGCTAACACTGTACTATGGGCGTACAAGACCACATGCAAGAAACTTACGGGACACACACCTTTCAGTTTGGTGTATGGACAGGAGGCTGTTATGCCTATGGAGTATATTCTTCCCAGTTTAAGAATCGCTCAGATTACCGGGATGACTGACACAGACACAGTGGAGGAAAGGCTAGCACAGCTGCTTGCCTTAGAAGAAGACAGATTCATCGCCGGATTCCATCAGAAAGTGCAGAAGGCACGAGAGAAAGCTTGGCATGACAGACACATTAAGAGTAAGACTTTCCAGATTGGAGACCTAGTGCTCCTCTATGACAGCAAATTCATTAAGTTTCCAGAAAAGTTTAAGATGCATTGGCTGGGGCCATATCAGATACAACAAGTTACAAAGGGAGGTGTCGTTCAGCTCAGCCAGCTGAATGGGGAGCTTCTTCCCACATGGATTAATGGCAGTAGGATTAAGCTCTATAGTGATAGCCACCCCACCACTCAACCATAGCTTAACTAGTTGATGGTGGTGCAGATGTCTAGTGTAGTTGAAAGGAGGCATCGCACCGGGAACTAGTCTACACCGGTAAGTATTTTCTAAGTATGAGGAACCGCATAAGGCCGGTTCAGTTTTGCGCAAGTCATCAGTGGCTTGCGGGAAAGAAAAAAAAACAAGTATTATTTTACACAGGTGATGCGGAGTCGCATCGCGGCAGTGCGATGTTTCCCCGTGCCACGTACTCAGTTTTGCAACCGACAGAGGGCCAGTCAAATCACCCTCTGACAGGCAGTTAATGAGGAAATGACCGGTATATATTACCGTAGATTTAGCGGCAGTATAATAAATTTTTCCATATTTGGTAAATCTTCGACAAGACCGGCTCTTGTCCACACACATTTCGAGGGAAATTCGATCGGATTTCCGCATTTATTAAGGATCGGATGACGGGTGTGGTCTTGTCCAGGCATTTATTACGACCGACGGGTTCAATCTAGATGACCGTTGCATCCGGGATTATCGTCTTTGACATAAAAGCAAACAGTATTCAATTTGGACGGTTACGTTTGCAGAAAAACCGAGAGCTATAGAGTAAGTGTTAAGGATTCCCTGTGAAGAGCTAAGTTTGTTACAGAGTGCTGTGATTTTCAGAAGTTGCAGCCATTGCACGTCCACCATTTTACACAGACTGGGTTTTGTTCGAGGAAGAACGTCTAGAAGCGCTACTGAAACGGTTCGAGCGTACTGGCCTTGCAGCTCCCATGACGACGTCGTCTAAGAGTACCCCGCCAAGCTCGTCACAAACCAGAGAACCGCCAAAGACGAGGAGCCATTCCCAGCTAAGAGAGGGATCCAGTTTGGAGCCGGAAGACGAAGTCCTTAGTGCGGCAGACTACCTTATACCATGAGTTGAAGGTGCTCCAGAGGTCAAAATCCCCAAGAGTGGTAAGTTTAATGTTCCCATCCCGCCAATAGATTCCCGAGTAAAGGAAAATGGAGACCTAGTAGGATATGCTGGTGTTGTTAAATTTATAGATTACAACCTGGGAGATGGTAAGACGTACCCTCACTTCAAGCCAAATCAGTATCTTGTGATTGAGAAGAACCCAAGGACAGGTAGAGATGAATTTGTTCCCATGCCACATGTCTAGATTCTTGAGCGCTCAGGTCTGCTCAATTTGTTGAGACTACCCCATTTTGGACGTGGTACAGAGGTCAATGCCATGGTGCGTTTCTTCCTTTCGTGTGTACATGGAGGTTATCTTTGGCTAGGCAACAGGGTCGACCTAAACATCGACTTGATACACCGCATCACAGGGCTGTCCAAGACTGGTAAAGAACCCGAGATACAGATAACAGGAAAGACCAAGGATTCCAAGCTGCCACCAGCCTTAGTTAATAAGTATCAGCTACAGAGAGGAGGTAGGGCTTATGACATCACAAGCTTACAAAATGATACACTCATATTTACAGCCATCCTGCTTGCAGGAAGACTACTAACCAAGGTTTGACCAAAGGAAGTCACAGGATCAGTAATCAACCTGGCCATACAAGTTACAAAGGGCGAGCAGTTCAATTGGTCCTTATTTCTATTAAACATGCTTCAGGCAGATTGTTTGGCAGCACAGGATGAAGCAAACCACCCTTTCCATTTCTCATGGCTGCTTATCCTATGTGCATTCATCAGCTGGAAGGAGCCGCCCAATACCCAGTTTCCACAGATCGCAAGTGGAGCGCCCAGAGGAGTGCGCTATGCCAGCTTATGGGACAGCAACAGCCAAGTAAAGAAAAAGGTTAATACGATAGTATTCTATGAATACTATAAGATGTTGGAGAAGATTATCCAAGAATCACCACGAATCAGCAAGGAGACCGTGGACATATATGATAACCGGCTTAATTTTTTGGCAGACAGCCATAGAATCTATCTGAGGCCAAAAAGGAGTAAAAGGGACGATTGGGCTAATGGCTTGTTCAGAATGATAGTGAAGGACGTCAAAGATGTCATCAAGGACTTTGATGATCAATGGCGGCAAGAATACGAAGATACTACACCAATGTCATCAGATACCGCGCAGACAAACCCATCTGAAAAGGGCAAAGACAAAATGGAGACCCAGGGACAAGGAACAACAGAAGTGCCACCACTAGGCGAAAAGAGAAAAGATCCACCAGAAGGGCCAACAGAGGCACACACGACAAAGAATGGAGGACAAGAGACCACAGAGACACAGAAGAAGAAAAAACACAAAACTTCAAAACCAGTCCTGAAGACCGCATTAACAAATGATGATTATGAACTCATCGCAACAAGGACGTGTGACACACTGAAGGACTCATTTGATGCGGTGAATACATCGCAGGAAAAGATGCAGAGCACAGTAGAAAAGCAGCTTCTAGACTTAAAAATAATTACAAAGAAGACTGCCATGATGCACATTCCATCGGTAAAGGCGACTGCCGGAGAAACTTCGACACCGTCGATGGCCCGCGAGGAAAGCTTAGCAAAAGATCGCCTCAATACAATGTTGATTCTGCCGAGAAGCATCCGATTCCCCGTGACAATGAAGGACCCACCAGTTCAGTTTAGGAAACCCATCGAGGTTAACCTTGCAGAGTTCCATATTGATCAGTTGCAGATGATCCAGCAGCAGCTAAGTGCAGAGCTCAGGAGTAGAGAGCTCGCGAATTACAAACAGAATACGCAGCTAAAACAACAGAATGCAGCACTCGCTACCAGCTATCAGAAGAAGGTAGACGAGTTAAAAACATATCAAGACAGAGATCAGGAACTCTCTCAAGTACTACAGAGCATCGCATTAGAGCTACCCAAATGTAACATCGAGTTCGCGTTGCCTACCCCACAGAAGCTAAGAAGAGTTGCAAACAGAGCAAAGGCTCTGGAAGAAACCGTGGTTAGGATGGACGAAGTAGTGGCCAGGATGAAGGCAGACCATGAAGTGCAGATCACCGAGATTGAGGCTCGCATATGAGACACCTCCCAGGAAGACTAGAAAGCATGAGTAGATGCCTTTCGGCTCAATTTCGTGCAGATCAAATCCCGCATCGATGAAGCACTGTCGGTACTCGTGGAGGTGACGAACACATGGGCCGAGTTAGATGAGCCGCCAGAGAAAGTAGAAGTTCAACAAAGTATTCAGCGGATAGAGAATACTGCAACAGCAATGAAAGAAGAAATTAAGGGCTTGGCAGCTCTTCAGAAGATGAGGAAGACAAAGGAGATGAACTGCTTGTAGCAGGAAGCGCAGCGATTAAGAACAAAGGAGATACACATCAATGACCTGCTTCAACCCTACCAGGAGCATATCACCGAGTGAGTCGATATGGTTGAGCAGAAAGTGAGGGAGTTCACTGCCACCAGAGAGGAAACTGACGCCACAGAAGACGCCAGTATTAGTCAAGATTTGCTTGACTCGGCACAAGAGCGTGTCGAAGTGATGCAGAAGGAAGTTGCAGGACTTTGAGACAGGTTGCAGAGGACTTCGTAGGAATCCAAGCAGAAGCTCGCTGGTAGTGGCTCGAGGGTGAGCCACAAGTAAGTGTTAGGGGACTATTGGAGCAGGGTCTCGCAGCTATAGAAGAAGCTGCTAAGTTTAGCGAATAGATAAGTTTTGGCGGAGAGAAGATAAGATAGAGCTACGACGCCGTAGCACATTTCCAACTACAGAGCAGAGCCGGAAACCATGACTTTTAAGATATAGAATTCAAGAAAGACAACGGTACCTGAGCGACCGAGAAGAGAGAGCTCACCCACTGCATTGAAGGCAGCGGCAGAAGACGGGAGGGCTCAGTGACCCTCATAAAGGAAACAGAGCAATGAGGCTGAAGCATTGAAGATGAAGGACAGGAAAGCGAAGCGATGCACATTACCCGTGATCAGCGCCGGGAAGCATGGAAGACTGCAGAGAGCTGTGGTATGACGGAAAGCGGCTACCTCAAGTACAGATATGGCCGACTGTCACTAATTAGGGTTTGGGTTATTGTTGGGACAGGCCCACAGTGTTTTAATGGCAAGACCTTCGGGCTGCCTATAAAGGGATATATTTTGTATTGAAAAAGGGTTGGTTGGATCATTCAGTTGTTAGTTGTTTTTGTAGAATATTAGACTATTGTAAAATCCTAGCTCTGGTTCTGTTATTAGCGATAGCAATCTTACTGTAACCAGTAGCTGGCTTATAGAGCATGCATGTAATGATCCACAGGGATCGACAGAGAGGGAAGAGTATATTGTAAGAAAGGCAATATAGAGATAGGAAGAGAGAAGAGATCTAAGAGAGAAGGGCTCCAAGATGTGTGTGGAGTTACCTAGAAGATCTCTAGCTGCATATGCGGTGCAGCAGAACTGTGTTTACCTTCCCCTGAGCTATAATAGAGAAACACAGTTCTATGGACGTAACTCCCATCCTGGGGGCAAACCACGTAAAACCTGCGTGTTATGTGTTGAATGCATGTGATTGTATTTGATTATTGTTATTTACTATTTTGCGCAAGAACTTCAAAGTACAGTTTAATGAATGAATGTGTTAACCAGTTTCCAGCAATATAGAAGGATAACCATAAGTTAAAGTCTTTGGCATGTTGTATGTGGGTTCATTTATGCTTTGCATGAAACAGTCACTAGTTGTACTATTGAACAGCCTTGTATGTTGAGTCTTGCACGTCGAACGAGCAACGCTAAGTGCGCTAAGCCGCGGAAGTAGGATATCGCAGAGAGGCAATACCACACCAGCAGAGGAGCTGCGGTACGTGATACCGTAGGTTGAGGACTTAGCATTGGGCAGGAGCTGCGTGTCGCACGGTGCGCGACGATGTGGTAAGGTTGGAGATATCGCGAGTCAGTAAAAGCGCGCGACGTAGAAAGGGACCGCACGGTAGTATAAAGGGATATCTCGCGGCTAGAAGAGCTGTGAGACGAGGAGATCGCGCGACGCGAGTAGAAGGTCACGCGACGTGCAAGGAAAGACACCCTGCAGCTAGAAGAGCTGCGAGTCGCAAGTAGGATCATCGCAGAACCTGGTCCAAGACACTTGAGTCCTTGGCCAACCCATTAGAATCACTTCGGGTGAGACTTTAGGCCGCTTTGCGGTCTGTCGCCGAAAGGGCCAGTGAGCTAGGGGTGTTGTTGGTTGATTATAGTAAACCCGGTTCTGCCCATGATAACCAACACAGGGCTTCTCTACCTTTGGTCACATGCTCATCTCCTCACAGAACTAGTAAAGAGGAAGACATTCTGCATCCTCCTGGACACTTGCTCCTAACACTTGGGGATGATTTTACCACTCATGCTTTTCTGTTCAAGGCTGACATATATCAGTTTCTTGGGTGTTCCTCACATGGTTTGAATTCCCAAGAACCTTCACTCTCTCTTCAAATGATTTCAGCTGCTCTACATGGGTCCAGTTTTCACCGTGCAACTGTTTATATTTTTTATTCAATTGAGTGCATTCTTCTTCTTCCAAAGAGGAAGAATCCTCCAGACATAAGCACTTTGTTTGGATTCATGGGTTCACCTACACATAACCAAGATACTACTTCTGCATAGTGCTGCAAATAGTAGCAAAAATTTTCACAAGTTTTTTCAAAATTTATATTCCTGCTTATTTTGATGGGGGCGGGGGGGGTTCCCATGAGGTTTTCCCCTATTTCCTCCGTTGTATTAAGCAGCATTCTGTCCTTTAGATTGTATTTGGGTGACCTATGGTCTTGTTACCAGGGCCCACAGTTTTCCAAGTTAGTATTCGGGGAGGTGTTAGGATTATTAATCCTCCCTTGACCATACTGTCTATTAGATTATTTATCCTAACTTAGGAACCTTAATTAATTAATTGGGTCCACTAGTACCATTGGGTCCACTTGGCCTAATTGGGCCACATGTACCAGACACCAGAGTCTGGGGAACATTTCTAGAGGTTAACTGCCACTTACTGCATGTGCATGCATCATTTTGGGTGCCTCCTAGACCAATCCCTAAATTTTAGAAGCCACTAGGAGTCCCAGAACCAACCTACTTCAGTTAGTTGGAGTTAGTATTAGTTAGTCTCAGTTAGCCCCCAATTACTTCTAGTTAGTTCAAAATCAGTTATCTAGCACAATATTTGCATGGATAATGCATGGCTGCATGTGGAGTAGGTGCCTTTTCCCACCTACCACACTCAGTTGCACTGAGTTAACTAGCTATCACTGATTTTTTGAGTTGTTGGACATCTGGGAGTTGATCTGTTGGACTCTAACATTTATTGAGACACTATGAGTAAGATGGTCAATTAGCTATAGTCAAATCCAGTGGATAGATTTGAATTGCATGTCATGCATTCGAATTATTTTCCTATGTAAACTATTGTAACACCGGATTTTATTATTGTGAATGATACTGTAATTTCCTAAGCAATACTTGTATGTTTCCTGTGTGGTTTGTTTTGTTCAGTTTGTATCTTCTTTCTCCATTCTTTTGCTACAAACATTATTAAAACTATATGCTTGAATATCTGAATGGAATTCAAATTCTAATATACTTCAAATCGAGGTTCTTCCCAAGGGGAGGTGATGGGTCCAGAAGACACAGCTACACGAGAGTCGTTCTCACATGGTGGTAGGTGTGTCCTCCCATGGTGTAGATGTAAGGGTTGTGATTTAGATGTGTGCATCTGGGTTGTGCTCTGAGTGATGATGAGGTTATTCAAAAATGACGAGACGATAATAGATCCTTCAAGTTTTGCAGAGGCTTATAATCAGTCATGGGATGCTCCTTTAGGTTTTGCAAAGGCATATAATCAGTCTTGGGAGATCCTTTAGGTTTTACAGAGGTATATAATCAGTCCTGGGACGCTCCTTCAGGTTTTATAGAGGCATATAATCAGCCCTGGGAGATCCTTCAGGTTTTGTAGAGGAATATAATCAATCCTGGGATGCTCCTTCAGGTTTTGCAGAGGCATATAATCAGTCCTAGGAGATCCTTCAAGTTTTGCAGAGGCATATAATCAGTCTTGGGATGCTCCTTTAGGTTTTACAGAGGCATATAATCAGTCCTGGGAGATCCTTCAGGTTTTGCAGAGGCATATAATCAGTCCTAGGATGCTCCTTCAGGTTTTGCAAAGGCATATAATCAACCCTGGGAGATCCTTCAGGATTTGCAAGGCAATAAGTCCTGAGCTATACCTACTTGATGATTTGAATACCTACATGGAGGCTAGGTCTACATCCAGCATGACAAAGGTCTAGCATTGTAGAAACTTCTGATGAAAGATAGTATGGTACGATGATCAAATTATAAGAAGATGCAGATGGCAGCAGCAATGATGGAGACTCTATGACTCCGTGATCATGACAATGCGATGACGACTTGACCAATGTGTTGATGACTTTGAAGAGAGAGAATACCTTCCTAGTTAAGAGGGAGTGTTGATGTATTTGTAACTTTGGAAGATATTCTGATGTATATTCTCATTGCATGTTGTTGTATCCTCATTGGGGATGTGTGTTACCTCTTTACATGATGTCTAAATTGTGTCTAGACCTTGAGGTACAACCTCTGTTGTAAGTCGGGGAAACAGTCCTCAATGTAACATCATGTAATATGTACTTGTATTCTCTCTAATGGAAGTGGTCCCCGTGTGAGATGACATGTAGGATCGAATATTATATTTGGTCAGTGACTTGAAAGGGTATAAATAGGGAGGCACTGTCCCTCTTTTATACACACCGCATACACTCTCAAGTGTGTATGAGAGAAATAGACAGTCATAGGAGGAGATATAGATAGAAGTTGAATACTTCTTATTTCTTCTTTTGATCATCTTACTATTCTGAAGAAGTTTGCGGGGTTTTCTCCTTTATGGTTTCCCTGGTAAAAATATTTGTGTCTCGTGTATCTTTTATATCTTATGCATTTTGTTGTATTTGTTATTCTTTCAGATAAACATCCTAGATAATCTAATCATATCTTAAGAAAATCTAACATTTCTGTCCATTAAAACTAACTTTTGGTTGAACTATTATAATTTTCAGTCGAAAACTCATAAATATTTAGAAATGGAATTCCATCCTATTTATGAGTCTTCTTCCAATTTCAGAGAGATCATATCATATGAAATACTTAGAATTTCTCTTCACAAAAAATACCATTAGTTGCATAATTCAATCTACTTTATATATATGTGAATTTTGTTGAATTTGGTGTGATCCACTAATTCTATTTATTATTTTTCTTAGAAGATCTCTGGATTGCTTCAAAATTTAATAGAATTCAGTGAAATTAAAATTCAATAACTTCTTAAAGACATGATGAAAGTTTTTGGAAAAATCATGGTAGAAAACCTTGATGTGTTGTCTTCAAAAGGGTACTTTCAGTTTTTTGTTTTGAATTGCAAATTAGGGAAGATGTTGTGTCTAAATAAACATGTTAGTTTTACACTAGTTTTTCAGATTGGTCCACTTCAAAACATTTTAAAAATTATTGTATGTGGTTGTTGGATACAAACTTATTGGAAGATATTAGTACAATATGTCTAGATCAACATAACATATTTTGTTTTTAATGAACAATAGTTGAATAATGAATAAATTG
Source organism: Pseudotsuga menziesii (assembly GCA_001517045.1). Taxonomy (NCBI): domain Eukaryota; kingdom Viridiplantae; phylum Streptophyta; class Pinopsida; order Pinales; family Pinaceae; genus Pseudotsuga; species Pseudotsuga menziesii. The sequence continues at coordinate 389,957 of LPNX010648168.1, forward strand.
TAGTCTTAAAACATGACTATTTTATAATAGTAAGAACTTACTATCAAACACTTGAAAAAATAACATATCAAATGCCAATAAAAAAAAATCTAAAAAATAACCGATAGAAAGCTAGCACAATTCTCTACAAGTTTTGTTTTTACTACAAAATGAAATTCTAAACACAAATATAATTTTTGTTTGCTCAAAGTTGACAAACTTGCAAAAACAACACTGCTTTTCTCATAACCTCCTCCCCCCCCCAAAAAAAAAATAGACACACAGATTCATGATTTCACTTTAGTGACTTTATTAAAAATTAAGTGTAACCGATTTTGGATGGAAAGTATCTCAACCGTTGATCATGTAAAGGAAAGATTAAATCTTGGCCTTTGGATTTAGGTATTGGGGTAGGTGAAAAGTCACTTTCTAGTTACAAGACAGAGCCTAGGGTAGTGTGCAAGACAAGGAAAGCATTTTCCAAGAGTGAGAATTTGGCGAGCTTTATTTCCGCAAAGAGGGAGAAAAATTCTCAAGGAGTGAGAATGAATCCCAAGTAGAGGCACACTTCCCAAGAAGCATTGTTTGTTAGGCCATACTTTTTTGTCTACACAAGTTTCGAGGCCTTGGTTGTTGCACACAAATCGAGGTGGAGGTCGTACAGGTTGTACGGGTTTTTTGGGCATGCAAATAAAGGAGTTTGGCATAATTTCGAGGAAGTGTTGTTGTGGTGGATGTCGTATAGGTTGTACTATTATTTGGGCATGTTTTTTGAGGTGATGGTGCAATCATTTATTGATGGTTAAATGCTGCTATAAAATCAATATGTTTGCCTGAAAAATGATAAATAAAATACTCTTGGATTGGTTTTCCCTAGAGGGGGTTTTCCCAGGGTCATATTGACCAAAATTTGGTTCTTTATATTATTTATTAGTCTGTTGTTATATGTCCTTTTTCTGCTGCAAAAATGAATTAGTTTCAATGTTTCAACTTCATGGTTGTTGGTTTAAATGCATGCAAATTATTTTATTAATGACATTTTAAGACTGAAATATGGGTTATACTAAATTCTTGACAAAATGTCTAAATTACTTGTTAGGATTATAATCCTCTCTTGTCCAATTTGGTCAATTATGACTAAATTAGGAGTCTTTTCAGTCTATATTTAGTCACTAGCATCATTGGGTCCACATATACCGGTTACTAGAGTGTGGGGAGCACTAGTTGAGGCTAACTTCCACTGACTACACTTGCATGCATCAGTTTAGGCACCTCCTATACCAATCCCTACAATTTAGGAGCCACAGGGAGTGCTGGAACCAACCTCCTTCAATTTAGTTCAATTGGTGACTAGTTAAGCCTAGTTAGGAGTCAGTTACATTCAGTTACATCTAGTTATATTCAGTTAGTGCCAGTCATAGATTAATTGCATGTGGGAAGGAAACTTTTCTCACCTACCACTTTCAGTTAGACTAGTTAACTGATTCTAATTGACCGAGGCATTGATTTAGACAACTAGAGCTAACTAGTTAGGCTCCGATAGTAATTTTGACATGTCTAGTTACCCATTCAGTTAGGTATATTCAATCAATTCGAATTCCTCTCTCATGCATTCAAATTGAATATTTATTAATACCAGTGTATTACATTGTAATCATTATCTAATTAATTTTGATTAATGAAAGCATTACATAGCTGCAAACCACTTTTTGCACTGTTTAATTCTTCAATTCTAAGTAAAAGTGTCTGATCTATTTTGTGAGTTGTGTGTTGATCCATATATCTATGTGCTCAATTTTATATGGTATCAGAGCCTTGGCAGGACAAGGCACTTCTCCTTCTACAGATATCCAACTGGATCAAAAAAAAATTAGAGCAAAAATGCTCCTTCCTACTCTACACCAAAAACCGAAAAGTTTACCACATAAATCCTAAGAAAATGAATTGTTGATCAAGATAGCTTGATTGACTAAGTTGGGTGTGATGAAAAATTTAAATGTGCATGTATTCAAACTTACTTTGTTTTTTTTGTAATTGTAGGTACAATTTCAGATGGATTCGAAATTATCAGTTCCTCTTTGTACTCCATTCACAAGATATTCAGAATGGAAGATGAAGATGATTACATCTCCGAAGAGAGAATATCTCTATGAGGTGTCTATTGGACTTGGTAAAGATACTTTTGAGAATGAGAATGATTAGCTAAATGACGGTGATGGATATTTTGGAGCAATAAATCTGGCCCTTTCTCCTAGCTTGCGCTACCTCACTAAATCTGTTGAATACCCAAAGGATCTCTGGACAAAATTAGACAAAACCTTTGGAAAGCATAATTAGGATCATAATATAACTTCGGATAGCACACCCAACACCGCAATATTTCTTGATCCAAAATTCTCGGCCTCTACTCTCTCTGATGAAGTTGTTCAAGTTGAAGAAGAAGCATAATCTTCTACATAGTCATTCGAATTGAAGAAAGTCTCCTTGTAATGACTCCTTCTCCTGATGCTCCAGAAGTTTATAAGATCTCTAATATCTCATATTCTCATGTGGCTGATATAGAAGAAGACATTTGAATCTCTGATATTGAAGAAAAACACTGCTTCACTTCTATGCAAACATTCTCCAATGATTCTCCTTTAAATTCTGTGCAAAATTTGCCAATGATTGATTTCGAAAGTGAAGAGGAATTTGATTTCTCTCCCTCTAATGTTGTTGTTGGTGTGAAGATAAGTAATACCTTGGATATTTTGGAAAAAATATCAGATTTTAGGAGTGATCCATTCGCTATCCTTGATCTATATCTTCCAGCAAATTCCTACAAGATTGCATGCACCAATATTCAGAATTTTGAAGAAGGAGAAGACTGTGCATCTATTGTCTCGAAGGACCATAATTTTGGATTTGATATGAACTTATTTGGATCTGAGATGATCTTGTTTGGATCTGATATTATATTATTTGGTTCAAATTTTAAATTCCAAGAGATTTTAGTCATGCTTGTAGCTGCTCTCACCAATTTCGGTGTGAAAAATCAAGTACCGCAAGTCTTCTTCAAACATGCTACTGGGGATTTGAGGTTAGCTTCCTCTTATGAGGTTGCTGATATTTTATTTTGTGAATCATTAGTTATTTATGAAGCTATATCATATTATGGAGCTCAAGCATTCACTCTCCACAGTCCCAGGGATTCTCTACCTTTGGTCACATGCTGATCTCCTCACAAAACTAGTAAAGAGGAAGACATTTTGCATCCGCTTGGACACTTGCTCCTAACACTTGGGGTTGTTTTTACCACTCATGGTTTGCTGTTCAAGGCTGAAACATATAAATTTCTTGATTTTTCCTCACATGGTTCGAATACTCGGGCACTTTTTCTCTCTTATCAGTTGATTTTAGTTGTTGTACATCGGTCTAATTTTCATCCAGCATCTCTCTATATTTCTGATTTAGTTGAGCATATTATTATTCTTCAAAAGAGGAATATTCCTCCAGACATAAGATGGAGAAGTCTACAAGTTAGGCCCCAAGATACCTATGCACAGAAGAACAAGATTGATCTTGATTCTACATGCTTAGTTTGAGGGGGGGATTTTTTCCCATGTGGTTTTTTCCCCGTTTCCTTGTATTAAGCAATTACTTTACTTTAGCTATAATGGGTGACCTATGGTCTTAGTTACTAGGGCCCACAAATTGTCCAAGTTAGCATTCGGGGGGGTGTGTGTTAGGATTATAATCCTCCCTTGTCCAATTTGGTCAGTTATGTCTAAATTAGGAGTCTTTTTAGTTTATATTTAGTCACTAGCATCATTGGGTCCACATGTACCAGTTACTAGAGTGTGGGGAACTTTAATTGAGGCTAACTGACACTGAATTCACTTGCATGCATCATTTTAGGCGCCTCTCAGACCAATACCTATAGTTTAGGAGCCACTTGGAGTGCTGGAACCAATCTCCTTCAATTGAGTTCAATTAGTGACTAGTTAAGCCTAGTTAGGAGTCAGTTACATTCAGTTAGTTCTAGTCATTGATTAACTGCATGTGGGAAGGATCATTTTCTCACCTACCACATTCAAGTAGACTAGTTAATTGATTCTAACTGACTGAGGCACTGATTTAGACAACTGGAGCTAACTAGTCAAGCTCTGATAGTGATTTAGACATGTCTAGTTATCCATTCAGTTAGGTAGATTCAATCAATTCGAATTCCTCTCCCATGCATTCGAATTGATTGGTTATTAATACTAGTGTATTACATTGTAATCATTATCCAATTACTTTTGTTAATGAAAGCATTACACAGTTGCAAACCACTTTTTGCATTGTTTCATTCTTCAATTCTGAGTAAAATTGTCTAATCTATTTTGTGAGTTGTGTGTTGATCCATAGATCTATGTGATCAATTTTATATGACTAAGTTCTGATTTTTTATCAATTTCTACAGTAACAATAATGTTTTTATTATTAAATAGGATTTTTTTATGTTTATATTTATTAGCTTAATGTTTATGTTATACCATAAATGGATAACTATAATGCTATGATATTTAGTTTAATGTTTAGTCTTTCTTTCACAACCATCGATCTACACAAAAATAAGTGGTTGGTTTCACTTATCAACATTCACGGACCACTTTACTTATACTTTTTCTATTCTATTAAACCTCCAACACTAAAAAGGAGCACATGTATGGCACCAATCCATAGGGATGCATAAAAGATTAAGCATCGACAATTGGGTGCTTAGAATTTTTTCTAGTTTTGACATGAATAGCATGAATAATAGGTCTACAAGTTCCAAATGCATGCACCGATCCACTCCACCATACAACACATAGTTTTTTTGCCATTCTATGTTGTTTCAACGTAAACCTATTTTAAGGGGTCTTGTATCAATGTTTAAAAAAAACTTGATATATCACTGGTCCCAAACAGAGTGGATAGATGGTGAATGCCTTGAATATCACTTTCTATGTTTTGAAAATTTTTAAATGGATACTAAAATGTCTCGAAGTTTGAATATTCAATTTTATTTAAAAGACATTTGGATACTGAAAATTATTCATTGTTGTTTTATGTTGTTTTATTGCATTGAAATTCTAAAGATAAATACTTTATTTATAATATTCAAAATAGATTCTTTATTTATAAACTTCAATATATTGTATTGAAATTGAATGTTAAAAACAAACCATTGTTAAATGTCTTCCTCATGTTTCAAAATGGAAATGCTTGTAACCTCAAATAAAGATGGTCATGCAAACCAACACAATATTGTTCTACCCCGCATTTTTATTCTTTTATTTTTGGGATGTTTCTGCCATTGTTGTTAACAAAAAAAAAAGCAATATTGTAGAGGGGGCACTTTCCTCCTAAATGTCATCATATTTATATAAGTATATAGTTTAAAGGATAAATGTAACTTAACAAATGAGTAGTTGGAGCAGGTACAACCACTCCAATCTCTCTCATAATGTATAAATAGTAATCAAAGAAAATAAAAAGTTGGATTGGACGTCCCTTCCCAAATACTTGTCTTTGATGGCTGTGTATGAGCGTAATCTATGCTTGAATGTGATGTGAAAGCCTAGATTTCAACATCTGGCAACGTTGTCATTCTTTGTTCGGTCTGGGTGACAACAACAACGGATGGAGACCGGTTCGAACCTAGAAGTTAGTGCATAAAGGAGATAAACCTACAAGGAACCTAAAATACTCTCATGTGCCGAAATAGAAGTCTTCTGCAAAAAGGTTATTGAAACAAGTAGTTGGAACCAGAATGGAAGAAACCGCCGACCATTTTCGAGTGAATAAAAGTTGGAGAAATGATTTCCAGTTACCCCATGGTCCATAAAGATTGCAATTTTCACTGCACACACCAGAGTGTACTTACCAACTAGATTCGTCATATCCTCTTCTATTGACTAGTCACGATGAAAGTTGAGTTTATCTACGGCCCAATGATCGAGCTTCTAGTTCTTAAACAAGTATGATTTCATTCAAAGTATGCATGAAATAAATAAATGATTTGAGAATGTGTCCGGTATATGAGTATTGTCTAGCCGACAGACATAATTGATTGATGCACCATTCCGCTGATTTTGCTAAGGAATAGTGACTAGTCTACTAGTAATGAAGCTATGAACCGATTAAACCAAGTATTTTAGTCGTGGAAAGAGCCGACTATGGACATAACATAGATGAAATTAGTTCTCTGTCGGTCGAAGCAGTCTTCCCAGGTGTAGGATTTTGTTGATACGCCAATGACAGACAAATGACCACTGACGACCAACACTTCTCTGTCAACCAGTACAGACCCGTCGACTAGAAAAGTGGTGTATCAATCAATCATACATATTAATTAGAACTATCGTCAGCCAAGCAACCACTTCAAATCTGTCGAATAATAAAATTGCCAACAAGATTCGTCGTGAGGTTGTTCATGTTATGGGCGCCTATGCTGCAAACCTTCATGTTTTGTGATGTTAGTCGACGACGTGGTGTAGCACGTTGAATGACTACAGATGAACACTGCCAGTTTTAAAATCTATTTGATATCGTATGTGGACTAAAGCATATCGCTATTATATTGACCAAAGCATGCAACCAACTGGATGTCCACTAGTATATTTGCTGCAGTCGGTGGAATGGACTATTTGGAGAAAAGTAAAATCCAAGTAAGTCAATTCAATTTCACTCATGGAGGCATGTCACATGATGCAATGAAATATTGGAAGGCGTAACTTATATAAATTAGCTAATAATGTTTTTGCTAGTTGTTGTTGGACGATTTTGGGTCATATTTCAAAAAGTAGTCAATATAAAGCAGTTTTTTTTCCCACTCAATTTGAAATGCAAACTATGTTTCCTTGAGTCGATTGAGTCATCAAACACAACATGGAAGGGTAAAATATAGTGGGATCATTATGTGAGATGACATATGACTCCTCTAGTCGAACCTGACTGCCTCAAGCTTCAATCTATCTCGACTTCTCCAATCGACACAATGATCTTATCCCTGGTTACAGCTAACGTCATCCACTAAATGGAGTGAGTACAAAGATTGGTATGCAAATTATGATATATTGAATTCTTACGTGCAAGTTGAAGTTTCCATCCATCTGAAGATCAATTCCATCGACTAGTAAACTCGTCGAATCAACGCCTTGACCGAAGTACATTAATCAATTTATATAGTCTTTCTGATCAGTCGATCTGTTCTTCAAATGACATATTTAAGGTTCGTCTAAGATGCGGTCAAGATAGTCAGCAGTCGACTTGGAATGGTTGCTCCTAACATTTCAGCGACCTGCATTGTGAAGGTTTGGTCCATGGTGGTCGAGCTCATCAGTCGGTGATGTATGGTCGATGGTGCAACTTATTTTAAATTAATATTTTGTGTGGCCCCATATGGTCAATATTGTTAAAATATTTAAATATGGTGATTGATCGATTCCTAGTGTGACGATCGAAGTTAATTTTTTGTCAAGGATATAAATATGTATGTCAGGGATATATATGTCATTGACTATTATAAGGTTGGTCGATGCCTTCATTTTGGTCGATTATTGCATAGTCAAAAATAGTAAATTGATTTGATAGGGTTTCAGGTGGTTAAGTTAATTGATAAATTTTGAGGGGGTTAAACGTGAGTCTCTTTTGAGGCAGGAGATCCCTTCCATTGTATGTAAATCAAGTTGGTCTCTTGCCAACTATTGTAAGTCGAGTCATGTTAAGTCAGTCGAACTACAGGAAGTCGGTCATGACCAAAATCATGCACATGAGCATGCATCACACAATTTTGCAGGTATTTCAAAAGATGACAATTACATTCATGCAGATATCATACACCTACATAACAAAGAGCTCCAATGAGACATGATGACAATGTGCTTAAACCCCTTAGTATCAAAATGTTGAAACTGTTCCTGAGTTGTGACCTTGGAAAGCTAGAAGACAGAGAAATGGCATATAAATTCGAAGAGCCAAAAGGCCTCGCATGCCTAAACCAATGGAGATGACGGTCAGATGAGCCAGGGCGAGGCTTTAAACCAAAAGACCTCGTTGCAAAAATGGATAGTCGACCACCATTGTGAGAGGATGAGACTTTGATGGACTACTTCCAAATTAAAGATGGAGGCTAAAGAGTAACCAGTCATAGTAGAGCCTTGTACACGTGTGTTTTCCTATCAAGCTGGTGGATGTTGCGACTGAGTTACCTATGCATACTGATATGCATGGTTGATGCACAGTAAGGACTACTTCAACAATAAAAGAGACCTAGGTTGCTGATGCAGATTTCTTTGTTCTCTTCGGGACGAAGAAACGTTTTGTTTGTGGGGGAGATGTAGAGGGGGCCACTTACCTCCTAAATGTCACCATATTTATATAAGTATATAGTTTAAAGAATAAATGTAACTTAACAAATGAGTAGTTGGAGCGGGTACAACCACTCCAACCTCTCTCATAATGTATAAATAGTAATCAAAGATAATACAATGTTGGATTGGACGTCCCTTCCCAAATGCTTGTCTTTGATGGTTGTGTATGAGCGTAATGTGTTTTGAAATTTTTTAAATGGATACTGAAATGTCTCGAAGTTTGAATATTCAAATTTTTTAAATAATACACATGGATACTGAAAAGTATTCGTTATTGTTTTATGTTGTTTTATTGCATTGAAATTCTAAAGATAAATATTTTATTTATAATATTCAAAAAGAGATTCTTTATTTATAAACTTCAATATATTGTATTGAAATTGAATGTTAAAAAAAAACCATTGGTAAATGTCTTCCTCATGTTTCAAAATGAAAATGCTTGTAAACTCAAATAAAAATGGTCATACAAACCAACACAATATTGTTCTACCCCGCATTTTTATTCTTTTATTCCTAGGATGCTTCTGCCATTGTTGTTAACAAAAACAAAGCAATATCAACCTGGAAAATTCAATTTACAATGTATATATGTTCCCGACATTTTTTGTGTGGTGTTGGGGTTGTCCACACCCATTTTTTTATTTAAGGTCAATGGTTTATCTTTGTGATAATTGGAAGCCTTTTCCCACCAATTGGCATGCGTGATAGGGCCTGCAAACACACTAGTAGCCTATGTGAAACCTTGTTCATGTTGTCATAGTGAACACATGCAATCCCATATTCTTCCACTAGCACGAATTCCCACCTAGTGCATGATGTTGGCTTTCGTAATTCTGAAAGGAAGGATTGTCCAGGATGTCAGTTGTGGACTTGATCCCGTAATTCTGAAAGGAATGATCTCCCTATGTATATGTGTTATTTGTGATTAGTATTAGTAGCTTTGCAAGGAGTTGATCCCATATTTACGAAAGGAAGGATTGTTTGAGTACCACATATGTGTTTTCCATGATCTCTTAATCCCAAAAGGAAGTATCGTGTTGGTTGTTGTTACACCTACCATAGATGATGTTGCTCCAACCTTGAGTTGTTGATGATGATGTTGTTATTGCTATGACATGTTGTTGTTGTTATATCATCTGTATGCCGATGATCTAGCCTTGTGTTGTTGTTGTTGTTTCTATTCTAGCGTTATGTTGATGAGCCAACCTCGTGCTTTCATTGTTGTTGTTATTCCAACTTTATGATGATGACCCAACCTCATGTTGTTGATGCTAGTGATGTATCAAATTTTATACAGATAATGATTTAGTTCCATGTTGCATGTGATGATGTTCCAGTAGATGATGATGATGCTCCAAATCCATGCTGCAAATGATGTTCCAGTTCCATGTTCTAGAAGATGATGCTCCATGATCTCCATGTCGTTGATGATATTCTAGCTCCATGTTGCTGCTGATGATGCCCCAATTCCATGCTGTAGATGATGACACTTCATCTTTTTATTAAAGAGGATTATGATGATGTTCCAACAATTCTATGTTGATACATATGATGATGATTCTCTAGCTCCATGCTACAGATGATGATGCCCCAGTTCCATACTGCAGATGATGATGCTCCAGCTTCGTGATGTAGATGATGACATTGACCAAAACTTTCAATGATCTATATATGTACCAAATAATTTTCCAAAATATTATTTTGATGATGCATCCTCCCTCTTTCGATGATGTTGTGTTGAGACACACGAATTGTTGTTGTTGTTATTAGAATACCCTTCTTGTTAAGGGGGAGTGTTGAAGTAATGTAACTTCAAAGAATATTATACTTGTACTTCACGTTATTATTATTCCTCCTTCGATAGATGTCACTAATGTAAGAGGTGATGTAAAAGTCATGAGGTAAACATTAATATCTCTAGCATAAAATTTCACATTAATATTCTGCTAGGTAAGTCATGAGGTAAGATAGATAACATTAATATTCAAATCAATTTCACAACAATAGAATATACAAGATCATTGAAAGAAACACAATCACAAGATAGACACATATTTATCTAGGGAAACCCTCTAGGGGAATAAATCCCAACAAAACTTCCTCAATATATATGATCAAAAGTACATATACAAAACCCCAAACAAGTGCTCCGTCTCCTTGCAGATATATCTCTCTATCTCTCTCCTATGTGAATTACACAAGTGAGTGTGTGTGTGTCCAGATGAGGAGCACATTACTCCTATTTAAACTTTATCTTCCACTTGACATTTTCACTAACTAGGTTGACCCAAACTTAACTTAACTGGGATGAATTACCTAGGAAGACTCAAAACAATATAATATTACTTTTTGGAGGGTTCTATCGACCCAACTTACAAAGGAGGTTTTAACTCATGACTCTATGATGACCAAATACAATAATAACATCCCGACATAGGAATAAAACATTTCCAAATAAAATAAAATACAATAGAATATTCTTCGAAGTTACAATATTTCAACACTCCCCCTTAACGAGAAGGGTATTCTACTGACAACAACAACATCAACTGTAGGAGCAAGGAGAGAGAGCATTATCAACAACATCAAGGTGATACATATATAAATCATTGGAAGTTTTCTTCAACAACATCAGCAACTGGAACAGTTACTTGAGCATCTTCGACAACATTGAGTCTTCATCTTCTGCAACACTCGATCGTCTACAACAACACTTGATATTTTGATCAACAACAACATCATCTGTAGCAACATAACCTGCAACACACATGATCCAATTACGAGATGATCAATCCCTCTCACTTTAGGACATAAGTCAAAGGATTATGCAATCCTAACCACATCACTAAGAAAAAAAATTGAGGATCACTTTAGGACTAATGTCCAGGGATGATACAATCCCAACCACATCACAGAGACAAAAGTATTCAGATCACTTTAGGCCTAATGTCTAGGGATGATACAATCCCAATAGGATCAGTTTAGGACTAATGCCCACGGATGATATAATCCCAACCACATCACAAAGACAAAATTCTACGGATCACTTTAGGACTAATGCCCATAGATGATATAATCCCAACCACATCACAAAGACAAAAGTCTATGGATCACTTTAGGACTAATTTCCAGGGATGATACGATCCCACTGCAACATCATCATCACATCTCCCCCTTTTGAGGAAGTTCCTTTCGAACCACACCAAGATTTTCATGGAAGTACTCAGACTTCACTCGAGACAGAGGCTTAGTCAACACATCAACAACTTTCTCATCAGTGCTCACATGCTGGATATTTATAGCTCCCTTATGTACCATATCTCATATGTAAAAATACGGGATTTCTATGTGCTTTGACTTTTCATGGAACAATGGGTTCTCCATCATCTTTATACAAACGTGGTTGTCACAAAGAATCAATGTGGTATCCAACTCTAGGTCAAATGGACCTGACATCAATTTTTGAATCCATATGGTTTCACAACTAGAAGAACAAGTTGCTATATACTCTGCTTCAAATGTTCTCAGAGCAACACTAGATTGCTTCCTGCTAAACCATGAGATCATGGCGGATCCTAGACAATAACATCCACCTGAGGTGTTCTTCTTATCTGAGACACTTCTATCCCAATCTACATCTATATAACCATACAATCTGTAGTCATGATCTCCAACATAGTTATATAGACAAAATTCTATCATACCTTTCAGGTACCTCATCACATGCTTTACAACTACGAGGTGAACACGTCTAGGCTCAACTAGATACTGAGTCAAGGTGTTCACAACAAATTATATATATGGCTTGGTATTCGTCAGATACATCAACGACCCAATAATATGCATGTACTGAGTCACATCTACCAACTCTGATGATTCATCAGCTAAAAACTTCAGGTTGGTATCCATGGGTGTGGCCATGGATTTACAATCCAACATATCAAATCTTTTTAGGATTTCAACAACATAATTTCCTTGGTTGATAAAGATTCCTTATGGGTTCTGCCATACTTCCAGACCTAGAAAATAATGCATCAATCCAAGGTCTTTCATCTCAAATTATTCGGCAAGATTCTTCTTGCACTCTACAATATGTTTCTCATTTCCTGTTAGAAATAAATCATCCACATACAACAATAATATGACAAGTTCATCATCCATAACCTTAAAGTAAAGGTTGGGGTCAACTTTACTTTTAGTAAAACCCAAGCTTGTCAAAAATCTATCTATCCTTCCATACCAAGCTCTAAGAGCTTGCTTCAATCCATACAGATCCTTCTTCAACTTGCATACATGAGTTATTCTGTCTTTATACTAATGGAAAATGAGATATTAGTGACCAGGAGACCAAAAATTTTGGTCACCATAGACTCCTGAAAGGGACAATTGACCAAAATTGATAATTCTAAGTGAGATGACTAAAAACGACCAAGATAAATGACCACTTTTGGTCATGGGATAGAAACTAACTAAAAACGAACAAGATAAATGACCAAATTTGATCACGAGATATGTAGACTACAAATGACCATCTAACAATTGGCCATTTTTAATTATGTCACTCCGAAAATGGAAAAAATTGAAAATTTGACAATGAATTTGTACATTTTACTAAATTCTAACACTGCAGATGGATTCAAAGAGCCCTTAACACTGTATATGGATTCAAAGACCCCATTGCAGATGGATTCAGATACCCCTAAAGGGGTCTCTGAATCCATCTGCAGTGTTAGATAAAGGGGAAGGGGTCTCTGAATCCATCTGCGGTGTTAAGGGATCTCTGAATCCATTTGCAGTGTTAGAATTTAGTTTAATGTAGACCACCCCATGTGTCACAACTCAGCTAGAAACACCAAATTAGCTATCATGACGATGTTCTAGCACATGTACTCGGACTTCTAGACTAGATTATCATCATTGTGTTGGATTCCTTCCCTTAGAGTGTGATTCCACATAAATATTATTATCTCATTTGAGTTTCTCCCAGTGTTCTACTAATTCAATATGGGTTTCGAAAACTATACTCCTATAAGCAATGTTAATATAGGCATGACATAAATTCCTTGTAAGATAAATTTATAGGTTTCTAGCACCAAAGTTTTGGCTTTGTTGGAAGGGGGATTAATTATTCCTTCTGGTTTTCCTCTTGCTTTCTGGTTTTCCCTTTCCCAATTCAAAGCAAACATAGAAAATGAAGATAGGAATTATCTCTCTTAGTCCATGGTTTGGGAGCACACAACTTGACAGAATGGGATAACCAAATTAGTGCATTTGAAAAACACTTTTATCTCCTCATCATGGACCTCGTATTCTATGAGACTCCACAGCTACAAGCTCTACGCGTACTGAGATTTTCCAAGAGGAGTGCCTCAAGAGTATGCTCCAATGTCTTGGACTGGAGAGTGTGATCGTGGTTGGGAATATCTATTGTGGCTTCATTTCCTGGTATTTTTATCATTTGGGTTTGAATAGCAGCCATGCAAGGGATTTTACTAAATCCTAATTAAAAAACCTACATCCTATTTAAAAAATAACATAACATTTAGTATTAATATGAATATATATTACAATAGATATCTATTATTATATACTACTAATTATCATTATAATATAATTATAATAACTATATCTATTTATATAGTATGAATTATTTATCATATTAATTCATATATTCCTTTACTAAATATAATTAAAATTATTTAAAAAAATCTTTCAACATTTTAATCAAGAAATCTAAAAACCGACTAATTAATTTTAATAAAAATTAAGAAAAGAAAATTATACTCAAATAACTATATTAATTTGCAATATTTTATTTAAAAATGAATGATGAAGATTTTATGAAAAGCTTCTTCGTGAGGGTTCAAAACCCTTCAAAGAAAACATATACTAGTTCGTGAGGGTTTCAAACCATTCAAAGTAAACATATACTCGATATCTACCTATGCATTTCAGGAATCCAACATCTTGGTGGGAGACACTGTGTAATTTTGAACTCTAGAATCTCATAAATTAGTGGACAGATCGTGTTATTCTCGAAAGTCGGAAAGGATGGGAAAAATTTTTGGCCTAAATGATGTGCTGAGTGGAATGTACCACTGCAAGATTTCTCTATCCATCGTTAGATAGGGCTGATTGGTTCAGGCCATGAAGGATAACGAGCTTTCCAATCTCTTCTATGCAATCCCATGGTACTGGGGCACACTTCGGCTACTAGTACCAGCAGAGATTAAGCTCATACCCATTAAGGAATACATGAGAGTGACCTATATGCCTGTTAGGGGTAACCTCAAGGATTTATCCCAGGCCTACATTGATTCCTTTGCACCCAGGGATGGAGATCAGTCCAAGGTCCCAGAATTTGTGGAGGGTATAATTTATACCCCCACATAGGTCGTGCACATGATAGGGAGATATTCCTCCAAGGAAGAAGCGAAGCAAAAGGGAAATGTTATCAACAGTGTTGTATAGTGGTTCATGAGTGGTTCAAGCCCTAGTTCTACCATCACGCTCAGACTGCTCTTAAGAGAGGTGATTTTGTTGAGTACATTCACACTAGAGATTATTACCACAGGCATACTCGTTGTCTCTGTTGGGAGGGGAAGCTCATATTTCCTTTTGCTGATCAATGGTGGTTCTGATGGATGATGAGATGGGACATGCCTTCGAAGGTCTCGTTTCTTAAGGCCACTCAAGGTGAAGCTATCAGAAACTATTATCATGAGATGCATGTTATTCAGGGCATGCTCATTCCTCTCTACAAGGTTGCAGATGCACTCGAGTTTCAACACCGCGAGATGGAGGTATGTTTCATTATACCAAGTTATCCGATCTGTCCTCCAGCATCTCAGGTTTGCACTATTACTAATACAAAACCATAGGTCTGACGTGCACCTTGATGTTACAAATGTAACACGGGCCATTAATGTGAACTTGAACAAGGGCTTAGATAGGTCTGTGCTAGTATCCAAATTCAATGCAAATTATTTGTCCTCCATTATCTCAACTTTGCACTACAAACAATACAAACTCATCTAAACATCGGTTAATATGCGGATCGAGGATGCAAATGCAACCTGGTCCATGTGTGCGAACTTGATAAATGCATCTTAAACTAGGGTTCAGATGGTTTGTTCTAGTTTCCATGTGAAATGCAATTTATCTATTCACTTTGCACTGCAACTAACACAAGCACATCTAGCTTCTAAACCTGGGTCTCATATGCACCCCATGGTTGTAAATACAACCTGGGTCATTTGTGTAAGCTTGGTATAAGCATCTGAAAGTAAGTTTTAGATGGATATGTGCTAGTGTCCATATTCAATGCAATACAGCCAATCAAGTTTGTTGGGTTTATGCTAGTGTCCATATAATGCACCCAATCCATAGTATAAATGTACAGTTACACACAGGTTTTAGCATGCACACACACATGAAGAGTTGATTAATCATCCCCACCCGCATCTGGAAGAGTTGATGGATCACCTCCATTGTACCCAGCTTCTCTTTGTGCAAGTAGAGAATTTTAGTAGCTGATGATATTGCAATATTTGTGGTTTTTATAATTTCCCTGTGGTGTCAAACAGAGTTCGTCCTTTCAGCCAAAAAAATTGTTCAATGCCTCAAGTATTTATTTATTTATTTGTGATTTGTTAATTTTGATTTGGCAAGAGTCCCATACTGAGTGTGGTCCTGAACTGTAGTGGTTACAAATATATCCCATTTGGTTGTGCCCTCATCACCTCTTTAAACTTCCTGTGAATACAATTGTGTATCTAGATCCTGCTTTTGAGGAGGCTCACAGGCAGGGTGACACAGAATTTCCCCAGATGTACACAGATGTAGGCATATATTATACTACGACTTGTGTTTTCTGGGGGAAGGAACTTGATGGGACAGAAGCAGTGTGGAGAATGGAGAAGTGGTTGATTGAAAATCATGGGTTTTGGCCACAATATGATGTTTTAGAATTGAATGAGAGAGAATTATGGCGCATGTTCGATGCTTCACTCTACAACAGATGCAGAGAAAAACATAGATCTACGGGAACTTTCATGAGTGTCTACTACAAAAGAAAGAAGGGAAGAAAGACTGAAAAGGAGGTTCAAGAGGAAGAGCAGAAGCAACTTGACAATGGATATGTGGAGTTGGACCAACCTGTGATGGAATAACTACGAATGCTGGCTAGGATGCTTGATTGAGGAGACCTTACAAATTTTATCTTGAGATTCAATTCATTTTGATTTCAAATTCTTACCTTTTTTCGTTCTTTGTGTGTCGGTAAAATATGTCTAGGAACTAATAGTACTACACAGTGCATTAGTCTTTGGGCATATTTTGTAGGTTATTTGGGCTAGTATGAAGCCTACTTACATTATATCTCACTCTAATTTTGAGAGGCACTTTATTGTTTGTTGCTGTGGCATGTTGGTTTGTGATTTAATGATGTATTTTTTTTATAATCTTTGGATCTTATCCTTTCTCATAGTTGAATCTCAACTATGGATTTCAGTCCTCAATATTGAAAATATTTTTTCTCTAATACAAAGCACTCATCTGATGGAGATACATTTTCTCTGCTACAATGCATTGATTTGATGGAATGCCTTTTATTGATTTGTGACAGTATATTCAATTTCTTTTACATTATTTTGAAGGATGCTTGGTTAGTTATTTCCAGATCCCATGAAATTGATAGATATTCATTTGCTTAGTTGAATTATAATCAATAATATTTTACCAATTGTTTTGTTTTGTGCATGTTTTCCATATTAATTGATGAGCTTATCTCATTTGTTTTGACAATTATTTAATATTATAATTCATATTGAAATTATGTTCGGTTTTGGTTACATTGTAGAATAGAAGGAGAGCACTTAGAAAATGGAGAGGTGCCCTGATGTAGATACAACATTAACTCAACTATCTTCATATTTTGATGATTGTAAATTTACAGGATTTTTATTCACCATAAAACCTCTCGTTTTACTGAATTTTTTCTATTTGACAAGTATTCCTAGGATCTATCAATCATGTTAAACAACTCATTTTAGAGAAACTCAAACAACGAGAGTTGCACGGTTGGAATTTTACTGTAGGATGGCCACATAGACTCTAATAGAATTTTAAATGGTCTAAACTTTTCTCTATATACATCATCAGTAATTTAATTTCCTTGTAGGAAAATTCTTATGATTTGGACTTCCATTATCTGTTTTCTCAATTGCTTATTGCAGTAGACTGATTTAGTGACACCCTTGGCATCTTGTAACTGAATGTGATCTGTGGTAAGGTTGGCGCATTTGTTGATTAGTACAGTTTCTTAAGCACTGACAAATTCTTAGCAAGCCCCTTGTTTTTTCATTGGTAGCGTAGTGATTTGACCACTCCTCGACAACTTGTAACTACAAGCAAAGTTGTTGTGATTATGACAATTCTAGCGTGGTTAGCACATATCCTTAAGAAATGTGAATTCTTACCAATGAAAGGTCAAGTTAACTACAAAAATACTTTATATCTTAAATTGTGGGAACGATTCCACACAATCTCGTTCTCTTCCTGCTTGTGGAATAACATACTGCGAGCAAATTAATGGTTAGAGATACTTTTTGTATAATCGTGGAATTTTAAAAAATAGAGTTACAAAAATGGTCTCATTGGATTGCGCAGGAGAAGGAAACGAATTGTGCCCACAAATAATCAAAATAGGTCAATAGGACTGACTGTAAAAGGGAAAACTAGTCAGGCATTAGAGGAAATTTCAACTCAAAATGGGCCTTTTAACTTCTATTCAAATTCCATGTCATCATGTGTTAGCCAATGAAATTGCTTTAAATTTGAAATACCGTATAGGTCTTAAACACTTTTTTAATATAAATTTGGGGATAGGTATCATAAAAAAAAACTACTTTTTTTGTTTGTATTTTTGACATATCTCCCTGTGTTTTTACTCAAATTTTGATCGAGAGAGCTCGTTGGATGTGGAATTAAATTCCACATCCAACGAGTACCCACTCGACATAATTTTGATGGACCCCGCTACCCGAAAAACAAGAAATACCTAAAAAAATGGAATGATGACATCATCATTTCATTTTTTCGGGTATTTCTTGTTTTTCGGGTAGTGGGGTCCGTCAAAAGTATGCTGAGTGAGTACTTGTTGGATGCAAAATTTAATTCTGCATCCATCGAGCTCTTCCGATCGAAATTTGAGTAAAAACACAGGGAGATATGTCAAAAATACAAACAAAAAAGTAGTTTTTTTCTTTTCTTCCTCCAAAATTAATAAATATTATTTTATTATTTTAACTATTATTTTATTAATTCATTTTAGGAGGCCCATTTTGAGTTGAAATTTCCTCTAATGAGGTACCACTGAATGATTCCAATAAAATTTAACAAATTAAAGATCAATTAACTTTGCTCTCACCGAAATCATGTCAAAATAAGAATTTCACCTATATATTTGCTACTCCATAGGATAGTAAATCCAGGCGCAAAAGGGCTTTTATGCATGAAGGTTTTGTTTTCTTGTAGCATATCATGCTTTACCACGTGAGGTTCCCCTTATGTAAACTAAGGGTGTGGATATGGGGTGCAAAGGGAGGTTGAGTACTGACTGGTTAGAATGGAGAGCTAATCCAAAATACATTTCATGTAACTAGCCAATTTTCATCAAGTTTTAGTGCATGCTACTGGTTGACTAAGCTTAGACCTGGTTACACTTCCTTGATGTGAACCCTATTCTTAGCTCAGGACCCTGCATCCACTTATTGATGACCTCCTTTCAAAAGGAAAATGCTACATTGTACGAACCTTGATTTTTTTAGCCTTTGTGGTATGCTGCCCACATTAATGTAACAACCACTCCTGTTGGGGTAGATGGTTTAAATTTTAACCTATCAAGTTTTAGCTAAATGTTACTATCATAGCTTTTACCTGTAGACAATTGAATTGATTGAGAAGTTGAAGTTGGAATTTTGTAAACTAACACTTTTATATTTGGACATAAAAAGATGGATCATAAAGTAAGGTTAAGTCCCATTTCCTTAGTTGCTTTGTTGCCTATCAGTGGACTGGTGGGTGTCTATTATGAAGAAATTATGCGTTTTACTATTTGCTGGTTTATGTCAACATTTCGTGGTTTTCACATACAGTCGGTTTTGCATTGCCTGTAGGTTACTTAAGAAATTTTACTGAACAATTAAACACACAGTAAAATACACTAACAGGCTGAAAAACACATTTAACAATCACACCATAAAATGATAGACTCAGAGATTTTTGGCCAAAATCAAGCCCTGGAAAAACCCCCACGGGGAAAACCAGTTAGAGAGAGAGAGAGATTTTATTATCTTCAGCAAAATATCAAAACAAAAATATAGTGAAAATTTAACTTATCTCCACCCAAGATTTCATCTCAAAATCTTGAAAAACGTGCCCAGCAAAGCCTTGAAAACTGTGCAGAAAAATAACCGTAGTCCATACAACTGTATGGCCTCGATTTATGTGCCCTGTTTTATCTCGAAAACTATGCAGAGTTTACCTCGATTTATGTGCCAAAAATTTGCCTAGAAAACTGTGCCAAAATTCGTACTGTACGGAATCCGTACACCTTGAAAACTGTGCAGCATTAAATGCAGTCCGTACACCTCGAAAATTGTGCAGCATTAAATGTAGTCCGTACACCCTCGAAAACTGTGCCAGCAATTAATGCAGTCCGTACCCTCGATTTTTGTGTAGTCTCTCTTCTTGGGAATCGTGCCAATGCCCTAGCTCGACCTCCTTCTCTCTCAGCTCAGTCTCTCCTTCTCCAAAAATGAAAAAGTCATGTGTTTTGCCTCCCTCAACCCTTTTTGTCTAAACCCTAAGTGGGAATCTAATCCAACGGTGGAGAAAGATCCAATCCAATGGCTAAGATTCAATGAGAGTAAAAATTACCTTTATTTAAATCACTTAAATAAATTTACTCACCCACTTAAATTTATCAAAAAGTGACTTTAACTTTATAAAGTCTCATTAAGTAGCTTTTAATGTGAGGGTCACCTTTTTCCCCTTTCTAAGTGACTTAGGCAAAAAGTCACTTAGGGAACAAATTCCTAGGTACAAAACTAACACTCCCTCTTACCGAGGAAGGTGTTCTGCACCACTCCCAACTTATCTCTGAAGAAGACAAACTTCCCCCTCCCCAAAGACTTCATCAGAATGTCTGTTACCTGCTCATCAGTGGATATATACTGTAGCTCAACTGCCCCTCTCTGAACATAGTCACGAATGAAATGGTACCTGATCTCAATGTGCTTTGACCTGTCATGAAATACTGGATTCTCAGAGAGCTGAATGCAACTCTGATTGTCACAATAGATCACTGTAGGCCTAAGCTGCTGATCAAATAAATCTACCAATAACTTGCGAAGCCACAGTGCTTCACAAGTAGCCTGACTGGCTGCCATATACTCAGCCTCAGCAAAACTCAGTGCAACGGACTTCTGTTTCCGACTGAACCACGACACTGCTGCCGAGCCCAAACTGAAACAACAACCGAAAGTGCTCTTTCGATCCCTCACACAACCTGCCCAGTCTGAATCTGTGAACCCAACCAAGCTGACTCCACCCGAACCCCTGTAGTCCAAACCATAATCCACCATACCTGCAAGATATCTCAGTATGTGCTTTGCGGCAGTCCAGTGCACACTCCTAGGCTCAACCATGAACTGACTAAGAGTGTTAACCGCAAAACACAAGTCTGGCCTGGTATTGACCAGATACATCAATGACCCAATGAGCTGACGATATAAAGTGGGATCCAACAACTTACCCTCGGAAGCATGAAGTTGCTTCCTGTTGGTGATCATAGGCGTACACATCGGCCTGTAGTCCTCCATCCGAAATCTCTTCAGAATATCAACTGCATACTTTCCCTGTCCAAGGAAAATACGTCCAGGCTCCTGCCAAACCTCCATCCCCAGATAGTAATGCATCAGTCCAATGTCTGTCATCTCGTACTCCGATGATAGATCTCTCTTACAATGTGCAATGAGATACTCATCACCTGTGATAAATAGATCATCAACATATAGCATAAGAATGAGCGGATCTCCTCCAACCACAATGAAGTATAGGTTGGGATCAGCCTCACTCTTCTGGAATCCCATCAATGTCAAGTAAGTATCAATCCTGGAGTGCCAAGCTCTAGGAGTGCCAAGCTCTAGGAGCTTGCTTCAGTCCATACAAGGCTTTCCTCAGCCTGCACACATGAGAATCTCTCCCATGGATCTCAAATCCCTGTGGCTGCTCTAAATATACCTCCTCCTCCAGAAGACCATTGAGAAATGCAGTCTTCACATCCATCCGGTGGATCTTCCAATCCATCTCTACTGCTATAGATATAACTGCCCTGATAGAAGAATACCGAGCAACTGGAGCAAATGTCTCATCATAGTCAACTCCCTCAACCTGTGAGAACCCCCACACCACAAACCGAGCCTTGTACTTCTCCACACTGCCATCCGTAGCATGCTTTATCTTGTAAAGCCACTTGGAAGTCACAACTGACTTCCCCTCAGGTCTCGGCACTATCTCCCAAGCATCATTCTTCATGATGGAATGGTACTCTTCCATCGTGGCATCTCTCCATACTTGATGCTGGGAAGCCTCCTCAAATGTGGATGGCTCAGAGTCATGAAGACTCGCAACAAGGGCCATACCATACCTGTCTGGCTCCACCACTGTCCTGATCTGCTCCTGGGGCCTACCAAATGCCTCTGCATCCTTCAAGGTCTCCTGAAGCCACTTAGGCTTCCTCTTCCCTGAAGACTGCTCCTCCCAAACTAGTCTTGGGCTCTCCTCATCTGAGGAAGTCCCAGTACCTGAAGGTCCAACACCCCGAGGACCAGTACCTGATGAACCTATGCCCTGAGGACTCAACCCTGAACCTGTCCCTGAAACTGTCCCTGAAGTGCTAGCCACCTGAATCACTGAACCTGTAGAAGCTGTGCCTGTACCCTGTGATCCAGTCACTCCAGAAACCTATGGACCTGATAGCTGCATCGAAGAAGCCTGTACCAACTGAGGTGTGGGAGCTGGTGTCTCCCCCTGCTCTAACTCCCTAGACTTCTTGAAGGCTCTCTCCTCATCAAACTTCACTCCCGCCGGACAACAACTCTCCTCAGGATAGGTAAGTAAAGCCGATAGGCCTTTGAAGTCTCGTCATATCCCACAAATATGCCTCTCTCTGTGGTGGGATCAAACTTCGTCCTCTTCTTAGAAGGGAAGTGAGAGTAAGTCAATGAGCCAAATATGCGAAAGTGGCCCACCTCAGGCTTCTTTCCTGAATACATCTCCTCTGGAGTCTTCCTCCCCATTTCCCTGTGAGGACTCCTGTTCTGCAGATAAACTGCAGTGCTACATGCCTCTTCCCATAGAAAGAAAGGTAACCCCTGATCATGAAGCATCGCTTTGGCTGCCCCCACAATCGACCTGTTCTTTCTCTCTGCTACTCCATTCTGCTCAGGAGTGTAAGGAACTGTCAACTGTCTCTGAATGCCCTCCTGTCTACAGAATGCATCGAACTCCTTGGAGATATACTCATCCCCATTGTCCGATCTCAACATCCGGATCTTCCTCCCCGTCTGCTTCTCCACAAGGGCTTTGAACCCTTGGAAGACTCTCAACACAAGTGGGGACTTCTTGCTCCTCAAGAAGTAGATCCAGTTCTTCCTGGAGTAGTCATCAATGAAGCTAATGTAGTACTCAAAACCTGTCAAAGACACTGATGACATAGGACCGCATATGTCAGAATGGATAAGATCTAGCACCCCTGCAGCTCTCGTGTCACTGCTCGAAAAAGAAGTCTTGGTGTACTTTCCCAAAGCACACCCCCTGCACACATCACTCTGCTCAATGCTGAACTTCAGTAATCCTGTAACCATGCTCCTCAACAATCTGAGAGCTGGGTGATGTAGGTGGGCCATCCTCCGATGCCATAGCTCACATAGCTCACTACTGTTGCTGTGTGCTAGAGCGCACTGTGGCTGAAACAAGAGCTTGTACAGCTTTCCACATCTGACTCCAATGTCCATCGCACTAGACATACCTGTAGCCCTGGGATACACCTACACTCTCCCATCTGAAAAGCACACCCCAAGACCCCTGTCCTCAATGGTGGAAACTGACACAAGGTTCTTCTTCAGCCCAGGGACATACAACACATCCCCCAGAGTCATGGGACTCATCGACTCCATCTGAAATGTAATGGTCCCCCGACCAATAGCTATAACAACGGTGTTGTCTTCAAGGACAACCTCCACATCTCTACATGTCTGAGATAGCTCCGAGAACATCTCTCGAGCTCCAGTCATGTGGCTCGAGGCTCCGCTATCAATATACCAAGTAGTAGAGGTGGATGGACTCCCCTGATGACCTGCCAACAATGAATGCTCACTATCCATATCCATGTCTGTGCTGGTGGCTAAAGAGACTCTCTCTCTCTCCATCTATCCAGCATATAGGGAAAACTCCCTCTGAAATGCATCCCCAAACTCATCAACCTCTGCTGAGGCTGCTGTCTGTTGTCCCTGTCCCTTCTTCTTCTTCTTGCTTGGACACTGTGAAGCATAGTGCCCAAACGCCTGACATGCATAACACTTGATTTTACTCAAGTCTTTCTTCTGCCCACTCTGCTGGTGCTGCTTGGCCCCACCCTTCTTGGGACCCTTCTTCTTCTTGCCCTTAGCTGCCAAAGCCACATTCTCGTCATCAACCCCACTGTGAGATGTACTGCCCTGTACAAGACCTATCCTAGTCTTCTCCTGCACAAAGTCATCCCAAAGTCTCTCCCAGGTAGGTAGGTTCTCTCTGCCCACTATGGCTTGCACAAATGCACCCCAGGGCTTTGAAGCCCCATTCACTGCTGTGCGTACTAGCTCTGTAGCGGATACCACCTCCCCAACCGCTGCAAGTTCATCTCGAACTGCAGAAATCCTGGTAAGATATGCTGTGACTCCCTCACCCCCATTCATCTTTATACTTTTGAGTTTCTCTTTGAGAACCATCTTCCTGTTCTCATTGGAACTCTCATACAAACTGATCAAGGCTGACCACATCAAGTGTGCCCTAGTCTTGCCTGAAATGCGAGGGATTATGTGGTCTTTAACTGCATCTAGAATGATCCTCCTAGCTTTACAGTCCTTCTTGTTGAAATCTGATAGAGCTATTGCATCTGCTGATGCGGGAATGACAACTGGGTTAGCTGTAGTGTTCCTAACTATATCCGGCCATAACTCATTCTCCTCCAGTATCAGTAAAATTCTGGCCTTCCACGGCACAAAATTTCCTGTCCCATCTAGCCTATCCTCCAGTCTAAGACCTGTAGCCATCTCGACACCAACCCAACAAAGTGTTGCTCACTGACAGAAGGTAAAATACTAAAAATTTCTAAGATCTGAAAATTTCTGTGTGTCTGCAAACTATCACTGTTTTCTACCCCCAAGCTCTGATACCATGAAGAAATTCTGCGTTTTACTGTTTGCTGGTTTATGTCAACATTTCATGGTTTTCACATACAGTCGGTTTTGCATTGCCTGTAGGTTACTTATGAAATTTTACTGAACAATTAAACACACAGTAAAATACACTAACAGGCTGAAAAACACATTTAACAATCACACCATAAAATGATAGACTCAGAGATTTTTGGCCAAAATCAAGCCCTGGAAAAACCCCCACGGGGAAAACCAGTTAGAGAGAGAGAGAGATTTTATTATCTTGAGCAAAATATCAGAACAGAAATACAGTGAAAATTTAACTTATCTCCACCCAAGATTTCATCTCAAAATCTTGAAAAACGTGCCCAGCAAAGCCTTGAAAACTGTGCAGAAAAATAACAGTGGTCCGTACAACTGTATGGCCTCGATTTTTGTGCCCTGTTTTATCTCGAAAACTATGCAGAGTTTACCTTGATTTCTGTGCCAAAAAATCTGCCTAGAAAACTGTACCAAAATCCGTACACCTTGAAAACTATGCAGCATTAAATGTTGTCCGTACACCTCAAAAATTGTGCAGCATTAAATGCAGTCTGTACACCCTCGAAAACTGTGCCATCAATTAATGCAGTCCGTACCCTCGATTTCTATGGAGTCTCTCTTCTTGGGAATCATGCCAATGCCCTAGCTCGACCTCCTTCTCTCTCGGCTCAGTCTCTCCTTCTCCAAAAATGAAAAAGTCATGTGTTTTGCCTCCCTCAACCCTTTTTGTCTAAACCCTAAGTGGGAATCTAATCCAATGGTGGAGAAAGATCCAATCCAATGGCTAAGATTCAATGAGAGTAAAAATCACCTTTATTTAAATCACTTAAATAAATTTACTCACCCACTTAAATTTATCAAAAAATGACTTTAACTTTATAAAGTCTCATTAAGTAGCTTTTAATGTGAGGGTCACCTTTTTCCCCTTTCTAAGTGACTTAGGAAAAAAGTCACTTAGGGAACAAATTCCTAGGTACAAAACTAACATATTACAGCTAGTCCAGGTTTGATTCTCGGCCCTTTTCTATCTTGGCTCTACCCAAAAATCCTTGAAGTTGCATGCTGAGAATCATTGGTTGCATGAATGATCAGTCTAACCTCTCAAATACGTATGTTGAATCATTGATACTATAAAGATTCAAAAAAAAAATTGTTATATTTACTCTATGTTCTCTATACAGTGATTTACTTCTAAGCTAAGCTACCGGCGATCTATAATGGATGTCTCGAGATTCATTTGTCTCATTCATTGTTTTGGTCCTCTTCTTAAACCTTCTCGTTGTTTTGAATCTAACACCACCTAGGGTCGAAGGGTAGAGTGCATGGTAGCAGGTGTTCTAGGGCGTTTCAACAATCACTCTTGCAAGCCAAGAGAAGATTTGGTCAAGTATTGGCAAGAAGATATAGTGTATGGGAAGAAGGAATCTTTTGGGATAGAATTTGATTAAGACAATAGGCATTGGTCCAAATAGATGAGGAATATGTGAATCTTTTGAGAGCATTCCAAGAACTTCTTAGCTTGTGGGAATTTTCCAACTACGAGGCAAGCAGGTTAAGAATAGGTGTAGCAGCCCATCTTGTCTTGAACAGAGTAGGATATACAGTCGGCATGTCCCTACTGTGCTAGGAGGTATCAATTGCAGAGATTTAAGTAATTTGTGTAAACATAGTTGTGAAAACAATGATGGCATGGAAATATATTGTTAACGAAATCATGTATTGGTTGCACACATTCAACTGATTTGTCTTGAGAAGCAAACATGGAAAAGTTGATTTGTCTTAAGAATAAAAGATGGGCCATATTGGGCTTAAACCTAGGACCTCTCAGGTCCACTTCTGGGTGCTCTACCGCTCAGCCCTCCATTCAGATTTAGAGTATTTTTCTAGAGTCTAGACTTTCTGGGCTGTCCCTATGGCATCTTGAATGCCCCTCTTAAGTAGGAAACCCATCTTTTCTCTCGAGATATGTTTCGAAAGATGGGGCTTGATTCTAGTGGCAATGATGTTGGAAATGACTTTAAATTTTATACACACTATTGCAAAGTGAAATCAGACGTCATTCATCAAATGATTGAGGAGCATTTACCTTTGGTATAAGAGTGATGACTATTGTGTTGAGATCAAGCTCTATTGTCCCAACAAAAATATAGCAGAGGATTATAGTCACATGTATGATTATATGAAGGTGTTTGATAATCCATTTTGGGTGGGAGAAACCTATCTCAACCTAAGCCTAAAACAACCTTGAAATACTTCCCTAATAGTCTATCAATTTGTTACCTTAACACCCTTTGTTATCTTTCCCTAGCGTCCCTCCTTGAGCCGCAACCTAAAGGAAACTCCCAGCCCTTCTGAAAGTCTAAGATAACATCAAGCCATAGTCACTGTAGGAGTTGGAATTTGTCATTTTGGATAGTCATTATTTAGATGGAAATTATTATAGTTTGATGGTCCTAGTTGTATACTAATTGAGGGCTGGAAATCACCTTGTTTGGGACAGTCATTCTGGCTATTCCCTTGGCTACAAAATATGTTGTGCTGGGAAATTACATTTCACCTCCTTTTGATTGGAAATAGCATTCTATGGATAGTCATTGAAACATGTATGTCATGGCTGGAAATTACATCAAGTCCTCTTTGTTTATTTGAATAGAAAACACGTCTTACTAAAGAAGGCTTGATTTCGTTATACACTATTGACATTATTTCTGGGATAGTATTTTCCAAGCTCTTTAGGATTGTTGAAGATGACAGTTATGATAGCTACATTCACAATTTCCTACTGTTGAAAATTTTCTTGTTTGACAGCCCTTTATATGAGAAAGACGTCATTATCATTGACACAAAGTATGTCATGTTCTAAATGCTAATATCAATCATATCTTCAGGTCTGATATATATAAGGCATACATTGGGATAAGTACACAATACACTTTCTAATCATATTCCTTAAAATGTTTTCTAATCATCGTCACAGTGATTCAGATTGGTACATTGAATTCAAATCAAGATTCTAACTTGTTTATTGATGTATATGTTGTTGTCACTATCATTTGCAAGGGCATAGAAGAAACATATTTTTTTGATTGCTTGGAGCATACTAAAATCATTTGAAATCTTTTTTATATTGATATGCGTTCAACCATAAATCTGATAACCATATCTAGATATTGAAGTTAATGCATTTAGCCTTAAAGACAAGCATTGTCACCTATATTTGAACACATTATGGACATACACATTTGTATGTATTTCTGTATATAGTTACATATTTATTGATTATCTAATTCCTCTGTTCTTTTCCAAGTGTAGGTTGCTTCTCACTTGTTTCGTTGGACAAAAGGAATGGCCTATGCAGATTATTATGAGCATGCTTTGACAAATGGTGTTCTCAACATCCAAAGATGTAATGAGCCCGTGATCATGATTTATATTCTTCCCCAAGAAGATGGAATTTCTAAGGTTGTTTTATTCAATTAAAATGCTAATAAAAACAACCTAAAATTTCCTTTACTGTTCAAATAGGGAAAACCAAGGTTTTCCTCAGAGCGGGTCAAATGGTTGAATTAGATGTTAGAAGAACTGAGTTATTGGGAAATTCGACAAAAATTATTCAGTGCAAAGTTCATTCATATATTGCTTGGAAATAATTTCTTTCTTTGTGCAATGTTTCCATTGATCTTCACGCCTTCTGGAGAGGTATTTAATGTTCATGTATTTGTAGGTCTGCTAGTTCTAAATGTTTATGCATTTTGAGTAAACATGTTGTTTGTTGGAATTGTTTCTTTTTACCATGTTAAATCTTGTGAAATTACTATGCACATTTTTCAGTTATTTGTTTTCTCTTTTTAGCGAGCAACAAAGTTTATTTCTTAACATGTGTTGTTTGTAGGTAACCTTACTCGCAATATTTATAACAACATGAAGAGGGATGTTGTTGCAGTGCGAATACAGAAGCACGTGCATAGATATAAAGCTCAGAAGCACGTGCAGTGCGGATACAGAAGCATGTGCATAGATACAAAGCTTAGAAAGTGGGCCATTGAGTATGAAGAGCCTGTCTCTGAGGCTTTTCCATTGAGTATGAAGAGCCTATATCTGAGGGTTTCAAAATGCTAAGTATGGTTTGAAGCTGCCGCGGGTTCTAAGTATGGTTTAGTAGCCAAGTAAAAGTGGGATGGTTTAGCCATTGTAATATTTTGAAAAGTCATCGATGTACTAAATGATTTTCATGTAAAGTTATATGGAGATAGTTTTTGAAAAAACTCATATTTATTGTAATACTTGACATTTCATATAATATAATTTGTGCGGTTTAAAACTTATATGGTTATATTTTATATTATTTATAAGTATTGTAATTAACTAATTAATGTGACATTGCATAATTCACATGTGTATTAGATGATGATAAATAATGTATGATTGTTTTTTAAAATTTAAACATAATATCATATTAAAATTTATATTGATTAATAATTGACACCATTAAAACTACTAAAATATAATAACTACACATAAAACGACTAAAAATCACTAAATTAGTGACCAATAAATGAGATTAATGACTAAAATTTGCATATAAAATGACCAAAAATTGAGAGATACGTGACCAAACAATGAGATATAAATGACCAAAAAAACAACCAAAAATTGCATATCAATGACAAAAAACAGTGTTGGTGGCAAATTTACGGTCTTTTATTACGAGACCAAATTTGGTCATATTCTAGTTTGTCATGTGGTCATTAATTTGGTCATAAACGTGGTCATATATTTGGTCATTAATTCAAATATATGACCAAATTAATGACCAAATATATGGCCAAATAAATGACCAACTGACAAGATAAATGACCAATTTTGGTTGCGTAGTAAAAGACTGTAAAATAGCCACCAGCGATTGCCAAACCAAAAGTTGTCATTGATATGCTGATTTTGGTCTTTTTTGGTCACTAACTCTCATTTTCCACTAGTGTCAACTTCAAATCCATGTGGTTGTTATATGTACACTTCTTCCTCAATAACACCATTCAGGAAAGTTGTCTTCACATCCATCTGGTGTAAACTCCATTTCATCATGGATGCAAGTGCCATGATGGTTCTAATGGAAGTGTACCTTTCTATTGGTGCAAATGTCTCTTCATAATCAATTCCCTCTTTCTGACGGAATCCTTTATCCACAAACCTTGCCTTGTATTTCTCAATACTTCCATCAGCTGCATGCTTTATCTTGTAGATCCACTTGGAAGATACCACGTTTTTTCCTACTGGTTTGGAAACTATATCCCAAACATCATTCTTCATTATTGATTGGGATTCTTCCGTCATTGCTTCTACCCATTCTTTCTTCTGTACAGCTTCTTCATAACTGGTAGGTTCTTGATCTACAAGATCACACATCAAAGCCACATAACTATAAAATGGCTTTGACTTCTTACTTACTCTTGTGGAGACTTCTGGAGCTCCATACTTCTCTGCTTATTGTATAATTTCTATTGCCTAAGAAGGATTTCTCTTTCGTGACATATTCATAGTGGGAGGTTCTAGCATATCATGGTTTTATGGTGTTTCATCTTCGGGGGAGGGTGCAGGTTCTACATTTCTAGAAGGTACATCTTCTTCATATACTTCTTCATGCTCGCACTTTATGGATCTCTTGAATCCAAGGGCACTATGGGATAATATATTATGTCTATAAATTGTCGTCCTTGCTGCTTCAACCCATAGATACATTGGAAGATCTTGATCATGTATCATTGTTTTATTGCTTCCATAATGGTCCTATTCTTTCTTTCCGAGACACCATTCTGTTGAGGATTGTAGGGAGTAGTTAGTTCCCTCTTGATTCCATATTCTTTACAAAAGGCTTCAAAATATTTTGAAGTATATTATCCACCATTGTCTATTCTGAGTGTCTTGATTCTTCTTTCTGAATGATTCTTTATTAAGGCTTTGAATTCCTTGAATTTTCCAAATACTTCATTCTTTGCTTTCAAGAAATATATCCATGTCTTTCTTGAATAGTCATCAATAAATGTAACATAATATTCATAACCACTTAAATATGTGGAGGGCATTGTACCACATACATCTGAATGGATTAATTCCAACGTACCTTTAGTCTTTGTCTCACTCTTCGGAAATGGATTCTTGATATTGTTTCCTTTTGCACATCCTTTGCAAATTCCTTCATGATAGATCTTCAAATCTTGTAATCCTATCACTACTTTTATCACATGGGGTAGTGTTATGTAGTTGATGTGAGCAAGCCTACTATGCCATAATTCACTTGGGCTAATGGTCTCATGAACAAGGTTGTTTATGAATGTCCCTTGAGTTCATATAAGCATCCTTCTTCTTCACCAATGGCAACTGCATCTTCAATTGATTTTCCTTTGGGCCACATAAGTACTTGTCCATCTATGAATGCAACCCTATATCCTTTCTTATATAATGTTGAGATAGAAAGTAAGTTATTCTTCAAACCTGGTACATATAAGACTTCCTTCATCTTCATGGGGGTTCTAGAATCAAGCTTGTAGCTTGCTTCACCAATTCCTTTGATAGGATATTGATAGTCATCTCCTAATGATACCTTCTGAGGAGAGTTATTCTCTTCAAGTTTTGATATATTTTTCTTTCGTCCCGTCATGTTCTTTGAAGCACCACTATCAATAATCCATGTATCTTCTCAAGTTGTCATAGACCCAGAGAGTGTAGAGAATAATACATACTCTTATGCATCTTCTTCTTTTGCTTGTTTTCTTCGAGTTCCTTCTTCCTCTTCTTCTTCATCTTCATCTTTAGCTAGGTGTGCAAGATTTCTTTTGTTGTTGTTCTTCTTCTTGTATTCTTCTTTCTTCAATGGACAATTTCTGGCAATGTGTCCTAGCTTGTCATAATTGAAACATTGAAAGTTGGAGTAGTTTCTTCTTAGATTGTTTCCTCTTGTCCTTTGGAACTTCTTAGGAGTTTGAGACTCCTTATGGATTTCCTTCTTGAGGTTAGATTGACTTCTTACTCTCTTGGTATGGGTGGCTAGGGATTTATCATCTTCTTTAAGTAGAGCTTCTCTATTGGCTACTCTAGCCTCCTCTTGGATGCAATCTTCCCATACAATGTCGAATTTCATGCTTTCCTTTGTGGCACACATAGTCTGGATAAATGAATCCCAAGTTCTAGTGAGACCATTAAGATCAGTCATAACTAGCTCATCTTCATCAAGGGAGTCTCCAATGGCTTCTAGTTTCTCCTTGAACTAGGATACCCTTGTGAAGTAGTCTTAGATGGATTCTCCTTGGCACATCTTGGTACTCTTCAATTGAGTTCTCAAATTCATATTTCTATTGATGTTCCTTCCTTCATACATTTTGGCCAGGGCATCATACATCTCCTTTGGGGTCTTCTTGGATGAAACTTGAGGAATCAAGTTTTCTTTGATAGAATCAACAATGATCCTTTGTGCCCTAATCAGGCCCTTCTTGTGCTTCTCCTTAGCTTCATGCTCTTTAGTTTTTTCAACTTCTTCCTTGATGTATTTGGAAAGATGATTCTCTTCAAGAATGAGGCCAATCCTATATTTCAATGCTCAGAAATTCTCTATGCCTTCTAGCTTATCCTCAAGCTTAGTGCTTGGGGCCATCTTATCGAGGAGGTCACGAAAAATGAAATTTCTTAAAATGCAAAACTAACCTTACTAGGAGATGTGCTTGATTGAGGCGAATTGATTGGTACACTTGGTTTCAGGAGATTCCAAATTTTCACCTCTCAAAATTGACTTGCAAAATTCTAATCAGCTGTTTCTGCAGTTTTCTGTAGTTTTTTGGTCCAAAGTCAAACTAGGAATTTGACTTTCTCGGAGATCTACCCACTCAAAAATTTCGATCTAGGCCTCAATAGATGCACCCTAGGGAGGCGCAACTTTATATGTAATCAAATTTCCAAAATTCCAACTTTGACAGAAACCCTAATTTCTAGTTGAAGGGAGAAGAAAGAGAGTTTCACCTTGTGAAAGATGTCTTCTTCAGGCTAGCTCTGATACCATGTTAATATTCAATATGCTAAGATAGATATCGTTAGTATTCAATTCAATTTCACAGCAATAACATATACATGATCACTAAAAAACCCACAATCACAAGATAAACACATATTTATCCTGGGAAACCCTCTAGGAGAAGAAAACCCAACAAAAGGAGGTTTTACCTCATGACTCTATGATTACCAAATACAATAATAACATCCTGAAGGAGAAATAAAAAAATTTCGAATAAAATAAAATATTCTTCCAAGTTACAATATCCCAATAACAAGTAGAGAAATGGTAGAACCCTAGGACTCTGAACACCAACCATCACCTCCAAATGATCGGACGATCAGTAGAACCAAGGGTTCCCTCCAAAAGTTCAACACGTAAGATGAAAAATCATGAATAAGACATGGCAGTTTCTTATTTAATGGAGGGACGACATTTCTGGAACAATGTTCAAAAACCCATCCTCACTTAAAAAAATGCCTTCTGCCCAGATAACCCAGTTTCATAGATCATGACAAATGTATGAAGTTGAATGAATCACTGTGAAAATCGTGGTTTTGAATAGTACGCTTTTTAGTTTTGGTTATGAGTCTTACTCTTGTAGACACAAAGGTTGAAAATATTTAAAGTTCCTAAAAGAAGTACACAAAGCCAAATTACAGTGAAATGTGGCTAAGGAGGCTTTAAGAAGAAAAAGAGGTGCATAGTTATGCTCTGTTTTCCCTGTTTTAGTCATTGTAATTGAGCACGGATTTCGAGGCAATGGAGATGAATTTTAGAAACCCAAAAGACATTTTTGTTCATCACAAATGCATTCATAAAAACCTATCTCAGTTTTGCAACAACTGTCATTGTTTGAGAGATTCGAATTCATCTTTGTGGCCTATTTTTCAGGGTTTGAATTATTTAATAGTTTCTTGTTTTAGTCACAAATTTCCAGCACGTATTCTGATCAATTGAAGGGGAATTTTTAAAAACCAAGAGAGTCTTTTGTTCTTCATGGATTCATTTGAAACAAACTCTCTCCATTTTCATACAGATATCATGGATCGAGAGATATGGAGGCGTTTGTGAGACCCATTTTTCAGAAAATTCTTCAAATTTTCCAGAGTCCGATTTGCTATTTTTGGGTTAATTGTCTTTAAAGATTTTGAGTTAGCATGTAACTAAAATTGCTTCAAAGCTCGACCTAGAAGGTATTTATGCAACAACTCTACATTTGTGATGATAAAAGGAAGACAAACATACAGTTTAAAGGTTTGAATTTTGTTCAAGAAGGGGCTTTAGAGCTAGATGTATCTCAAGCTAAGACTCATGACTCTCATGTAAGTTTGAAGACTGATATTGATATATACATACTTATAAGCCATTTTTATCTTCCATGTTAGTTTTATTTATGGTCTGTTTGGCCACTCAATATATAATTTCACTTCTTGATTAATGTGTTTTTTCATGCATGTGCTTATATGTTGTGGATGAAATCAGTGTTTTGTTCATAATGCTTATGGTTTATATTTTATGTGTTTGATTTCCCAGTTCTTCATTTTAGTTAATGATTCATTACTTCTATTAGCTTATTGATGATTTACCTTCTTGATTGATAAAATTTCAAACCAAAATCATAAAAAACCAATTTCATTTTGTTTTTATTTTTTAGATTGTTCTAGCTTGTTCCTGCAGTAGTCTGGGAACAATTTCTAGCACAAACATCTTTGGCGTCATTGTCGGGGACGTAATTGAAGTATATCTTCCCTGGGATATCATTATTCATCTGATTTTGAGAGGTGAACAAAGTCAGAAAATCTTTTAGACTACAATTTTTCACTGGCGACTCCACGGAAGAAAGCTCTGTTGGCCACTCCAGCGATTCAAGATGTCAATGAGCATGGAAGCCATTGTGGCTGCGAGGTATGCTTTTTGTGATTTCTCAAATATGGTTGTTTTTTCACATCTAGTGCTTTATATAACTGAGTGGGATGACTATATTCCTAGATTCATAGGAAACAAGTATGAGCATCCTCGTGAGCACTTATTAAATTTTCATAAATGCATGCTTGAACATGATTTTGTTCACGAGGATGTCTTAATCAAGATGTTCAGATTTTCTTTAGAAGAACATCCTCATGAATGGCGGCAATCCCTTCCCGCTGCTAGCATTCATTCTTTGAAGGAGTTTCATATTTTTTTTCATCATCATTATCAAAGATTTTATCCGACAGATCTTCTATTTGAAAATTGTTGTGAGGAAAATAAATTGCATGATGAGATTGAAGATATAGATAGAGAAGAATTGGTCCCTCACAATCTTGATCATTTCTCTAATGATCTTCAAGATGATAGGTTTTCCCATAAATATGAACTAGAAGTGGATATTGAAGAAGCTGAAGGTTCTTCTATTATCATTAATTCTTATTATTATAAACCTGAAGATTTGGTTTCTTTAGATACAAAACACAATGATCAGTTGTCTTTTGGTCAAATTCCAATGGAAATCAGTAAGTGCAATCCCCACCTTTCATATTTGCAGACAAAAGAAAATTACGCCAACCATGAAGAACTAGATTTGCAGAGATCATATATTTCCAAGGAGGAACAACAAGAGGACTTTATTTCTCTTTATGTACCTGTTACTTCAAATCTAGATAAAAAAGATGATAATGATGAGGAAGATCATGCTAATGCTTTTTCAAATCATCCTTTGTATGATGAATGTGAATCTGACCCAAGCATTAAGGGAAATGATCAGAGGTTATTAGATCTGTCCACTATATTTTCTCCTGCATCACAGGTTGAGAAGCAGTTTGAAGAGCCCTTGGTTTCTATTCTTGAGCCAAAGTTTAAAAAGAACAACAATGGAGAGGAAGAGAATGCTTCACTTTATGATGAATATGATGAAGGCATTGAAGTTTTAGATCGGAAGTTTCATGATCGGCAGAAACCGATTGTAGGTGAATTATATTCCAATCTTATTATTGAACAAGAAAAAGTTCAGAATTTCAGACTCTCAAATTTATAGCAGCCTGACTGTAGATACTTTGAATATAATAATAGATGTGTCTAATAGCCATGGCCGTGATAACTTTGCTGCTCAAAATCATTATGAAAATATGCCGATTTTTTATGGATATAAAGAAATACTACAGCCATTCTTTTAGTCCTCATTAGTTAAGCAACACTCTTCATAAATCAGTCAGCTTGGGTTAGTGGAAGAATGATAAAACAGGATAACCTCAACAGAGTCGAAGATTTTATATATTGTTCTATTATTGCATTATCTCATGGAGTATTGAGAATTGAGGACACCCATTTGCGGTCCATTCTTTTTTAACAACATGAAGAAATAATTTTGCATGAGTTTCATGATCTTGTGACTTCTTGGATGGAATTTTATTTTTCAAAGGTTTCCAATGCTCCATATTTTGGCATACTTCCTATTTCCAGCCGTAGTATCAGCTGCCTATAGACTCTTTATTGTATTTATCACATCTTTTGTGGGTCTTCTCAAACAATAGCATGCATGGAATTATGATTCTCAGTCAACTGGTTTCTTGGCTTCACTGAAAGTATGATTACACTTGATTGGGTTGTTTCCTTCGATTAGAAGAATGAATAAATAGCAAAATAAGCTCGCCATACGAGCATGTAGATTATTTTCAGTATACTATCTTGTAGCAGTATTTTGTCATTTCATAGGTATGTGTTCAGAGTTTGAGAAAGTTGGAGAGATTTGGTAAATGACTCCAACTGCCCAATGGAAGTTTTGTAGAATAACAAGTTTTTGTTAAGATGGAAAAAGGCACTGGTCTACATGTTCTTGAAACCTCACAAGGAGGATTTCATCCCTCAGAAAGAGTCAAATGTTAAGACTGAAAATTGTTCCTAGTCTTTGTCTATTGTTTTTCAAAAGTTTATTCCTTATTTACTTTTGATTTTGAGTTTGTGTTAAGTTTTAATAATTTTAAAATGGATTTTGTTTGTTTTATAGGTTATAGTTCGTTTTAATTTATTTCGTTTATTTCTTAAGTTTTCTTTTGGCTTATTATGTATTATATATCGTTCAAATTTCGAAAATGCTTTTTAGATTAAAGTTTATTCTAAGGTATATATTCAAGGCCTAACCCTTGTTTTGAGCTCTTTGTTAAAAAATGTCACAAGGAGATTCCTGTAGCGCAGAATCATTTGGAAGAGTGGTGGGTCAAGGGTATATCGTGGCCGTTGCAATCAAAGATAATGGGAAGTATTCAGACACCTGTTGAATACATATGACACCTATACATAACACAGTTTCATAGATCATGACAAATGTATTGAGTTGAATGAATCATTGTGAAAATCGTGGTTTTGAATATTACGTTTTTTAGTTTTGGTTATGAGTCTTACTCTTGCAGACACGAAGGTTGAAAATATTTGAAGTTCGTAAAATAAGTACACAAAGCCAAATTACAGTGAAATGTGGCTAAGAAGGCTTTAAGAAGAAAAAGAGGTGCATAGTTATGCTCTGTTTTTCCTGTTTTAGTCATTGTAATTGAGCATGTATTACGAGGAAATGGAGATGAATTTCATAAATCCCAAAGAGGTTTTTGTTCATCACGGATTAAATCATAAAAACCTATCTCAGTTTT
Source organism: Pseudotsuga menziesii (assembly GCA_001517045.1). Taxonomy (NCBI): domain Eukaryota; kingdom Viridiplantae; phylum Streptophyta; class Pinopsida; order Pinales; family Pinaceae; genus Pseudotsuga; species Pseudotsuga menziesii. The sequence goes on from LPNX010648168.1 coordinate 427,500, forward strand.
TCAACATCTGTCATTGTTTGAGAGATTCGAATTCATCTTTGTGGCCTATTTTTCAGAGTTTGAATTATTTAATAGTTTCATGTTTTAGTCACAAATTTTCAGCATGTATTCCAATCAATTGAAGGGGAATTTTTAAAAACCAAGAGAGGTTTTTGTTCTTCATTGACTCATTTAAAAAACACTCTCTCAGTTTTTGTACAGATATCATGGATTGAGAGATATGGAGGCGTTTGTGAGACCCATTTTTCAGTAAATGCATCAAATTTCTCAGAGTTCGATTTGCTATTTTTGGGTTAATTGTCTTTAAAGATTTTGAGTTAGCATGTAACTAATTGATGTGACTGCTTCAAAGCTCAACCTAGAAGGTAGTTATGGAACTACTCTACCTTTGTGATGATAAAAGGAAGACAAACATACAGTTTAAAGGTTCAAATTTTGTTCAAGAAAGGGCTTTAGAGCTGGATGTATGTCAAGCTAAGACTCATGACTCTCATGTAAGTTTGAAGGCTGATACTGATATACACATACTTATAGGCCATTTTTATCTTCCATGTTGGTTTTATTTATGGTTTGTTTGGCCACTCAATATATAATTTCACTTCTTGATTAATGTGTTTTTTCATGCAAGTGCTTATATGTTGTGGATGAAATCAGTGTTATGTTCATAATGCTTATGGTTTATATTTTATGTGTTTCCATCTCAGTTCTTCATTTCAGTTCATGATTCAGTTCTTGTGTTAGCTTGTTGATGATTTACTTTCTTGATTGATAAATTTTCAAATCAAAATCATAAAAAATTAATTTTATTTAACTTTTATTTTTGAAATTGTTCCAGCTTTGTTCATGTAATAGTCTAAAAACATTCTAGCACAAACAATATGCAAATAATAGTCTCATTGCTATACTAATTATTGATATCTCCACGTCCAAGCCATCGTCCGTTGTATTTTCTCTCGTTAACTTGATCATCTCTTTACGGTTTTGAAAACATCAAACATGGTTTTGACTTATACAAACTTGAGTATAAGTTTGAAGAAATTGTTCCTTTTTAAAAATGGTGTATATAATATTTAATAATACAATGGATCATTAATGACTTTTACAATCTCTCTTTATTCAATTTTTTTTAATCTTCTTTATTCACGCAATTTAAATTCTTTATCCTCTGTTCTATTTTATTTTTTACTTAGTTGTCAATTTTAATTTTTAGGTAGTTGTCAATTTTATTTTTTACCTAGTTGTCAATTTGCTTAGTTTCTTGAAGTTCTTAAAGCATAACATAAAACCTATATAAAATACATAAAAGTAGTTCTTATATAAAATACTAAAAATTAATTTTACTTTGTTATTTTTGTTTTACCTAGTTTTATCTATTTTTATCCGTTTTAATTTTTGCACTTTTCCCATAAATCTCAGCTTTATTTTGTTATTTTTGTTTTACTTAATTTTATCGATTTTTTATTAGTTTTAATTTTTGCTGAACCTTAGACTGAGTTTTTAAATTGATTCTTCATTAGTTTTATTTTTTGCATTTTTCTATATAAATTGTAGATTTAGTTTTTAAACTGTTTTTAAAAACTTTAGTTTTGTCTACAAAATACTTTAGGTACATATTTTGAATCTCAAATTTTCTAAGGTTGGAGTTAGCTTACCTAGAAAATGCAAATTTTCTCTTTGTTTTTATATGTCAAGTTCACACAAAGTGCATAATAAATAACATATATACCACCAAGAAAACACTTTTTGCTCTATTTCTAATTTGTATAGATCACACATAAAGCAGAGAAAAGAGCATATGCAAACTTGAATGGGAGCAAACTAGCAACATAAACAAAAAAATGAATTGAAATAAACTACATGAGAAAGATTTAAAAACCGTAATGAAAACAATATACCTTCAAGTATGATAAAATACATGTATCACTGAAACAAAAAGTGTTTCTAATTGAAAGTAGTGTTATGGATGAAATGGAATGGATCTCTTAGCATAAAAATGCATAAAAATAGTAGAATCCAAAAATCCTTTAATGCATCCAATGATATTGGATTAGGGTCTTGCTCAACAATAAGAGCGGGTCTTCATAATGGCTCTGATACCATGTTGAACCTGTGTTGAAATACTATGTTTTGTCAAACATGTCACACCTGGTGAGTTGTAGCATCCGATTTAAACAAAAAGCATGCATATTTCAACCTTAGACCCTAGAAAGAGTTCAAGGAAATACACATAGTCTACTTGTTCTCTAGTGTCCACCAATTAAAAGGATCTTCATTTGGCATGTGGTGTAACAAATAACACCATAAGTCTCCATCCCCAAAATATTATTTGTTGTCAGCAAGGAAGAAGTTGAATTCATTGGGGTTGGGTGGGAGAAACATTTTTTTAATGGAAGGTTGGGAACAATGTTTTAAAACTCGATCAACTCGGAACCAAAACCGATCGAGTTGATCGGTCTGACCACCTAGAACATTGAATAGTGGAAAAAATCAGATTGGGGATCGGTTCAGTATCAAACTGACCGGCTAGATGCTTGAACCAGTCAATCCCGACAAAAATCAGTCGGCACTTCTGTTGTCCATGACATACTAGAAACATTTTATAGTTAGGATTATGGGAAAACAACATATCAAAAGCAATGGTGAAACATGATTTCAAATGGGAACCATGATGTATTAGGGTTGAAGTAAAATCCATGTGCTTGGAATTGGTGCAACAGGCCTGTTATCACATATATATTGCAGTTGGGTTACCATGATGCAACATACAGATTGATCTCTTTATTTTTCTAAGATACACATTAAGATAGGGTTATAGCATGGATCATTTGAACCATAGCCATTTAGAGCCTTTGTTTAGCAACATTTTCAGAGTATTTCATTGCCAGGACTGAGATCTCCTTGTCTATTGAGATGATTTCGGTGGTGACCTAGTTAATTTCAACAAAGTAGCAAATATGGTACACAGTTACAGTTGGGCATATCAGATAGAGACATGTATATGGTGAGTAAACGTATATGTCTCCTTGGTTGGATTTTTCTCTTTGATGTATGTTAACACCTTTAGAAGATTGCTATGTTATGATGATCACGGTGACCTATGCTTATACTACATATATATCGATGTTTAAACTTGTGTTGAGAACGATTAAAGAATCTATTGTTGAATACTGTTGCTTATGCCATGATTTACACAACTCTTAAATGTTAGTGCTATGATGGTTCCATGTATCATTTGTCCCCACCTATCTAGTTCATCCATAATTGTTTTCCTCCCATGACCTGTGTTGATTGAGATTTGTGAGATTGGCGATCTTTTCCCCATCATTGACCCCTATGCATGATCGACTCCATGTTTGTGTGTCTATGGCTATGAAGTATGTGGCTTGGTCAATATGGCCAAGTTCATCGGATGGTTTTCCTTTAGTCCTCAAAATAAGTGCTCCACCCAACAATGTTTTTTTTTACACTAAAGCATCGGAGCGCACAAACGTTATATCTAAATGATGCAAAGTATAAATGTTATAAATTAGTCAATGTCCAAAGGATGAGCACTCATCCATTGTATGATGTAAGGCTCATTTCCCCCCCACAAGGGAAACAAGGTGAGGCAAACTCGTCGGGGCTATAGATGCTCGCTTGCAGTGAGGCTAGGCCTTAGTCATTTATTAGAGCCCATAAGGATTTCCAGGGCACCTCTGTTTGGAGGATGGCTACTATCTTATGTGAATTTAAAATTTGTTTGAAAAAATTCAACAGTCAAAGGATGAGCACTCATTCCTTCCATGATGTTTGGCTCATTTTCCCATACATGGAAACATGGTGAGACTATCCTGCAAGGGTTATGTCTTTTTCATTTTATGGAAGCCCATAAGGCTTTCCAGGGCACCTACCTTTGGAATTTGACTAATGTTCATTATTAAATATGATAAATAGTTATTTGTCATGCATATGTCATTTTGGTTGTGTATATTTGTCATCATTCAGAGAATTCACATGGTCAAAACCAACTAAAGGTCATCACCCTTTACTTAGCCTTGTTTTCCATCCTCGCCCAGCACTAGTAAATTATTTAAACTTTGTAAGTATGGCATATACAAGATACTTCTAGAAGATTAAATTATTCTTCAAAGACACAGGCATATCTTATTGGTTATTATTATTATTATTGTCATCATGTTTATGAATGGCATCACTTAAGTTGGGTTTTAATATACACCTTGGAGCAATTCTTACCTTGGATGCATGCAGGTTCAACTTAGTTCAGCATCTCACCTTTAGTTTGGGTATTTTTACCTGGTCAACCTAGTTGACCAAGTCAAGCATGATTCCCAAGGCAATGGCTAAAAAATTGACAATGCTTATATTTGCTCCAGACATACCCAGAAGCAATATTGTGTTATTGTATTCGTAAATTCATAATATATTCTGATGTATATTATCATTGTATGTTGTTGTACCCCCATCAAATATGTGTTTCCCTCCTTTCAAGATGTCATTATTATATATGGTCCTGTTGGGGCATGGAAATTCGCAGGCGACAACAGTAAAGGATTCTCCCCAATCAACGTTCCCAACCAGCCCGTTGACTATTTGGTGTAGGGAATCCGTCCGGTTTGCAGTCCGGCTACCGTAGGTCAAGGTAACAAAACAAAGGGTTTTACTAGTTGCGGCCCGGTCCACTGAGTTTTTTCTATTTTGACTTAATGTATGCAATGCAAATGCCTAACTAACAAATGCAGGGTGATAAAGATGCCAGGAACTACACAACGTGATGCGCAGGTTCTTACCTCTCGTCTTAGGTTCACAAACATCTAAATCACATATGCAGCCATGAAGTAAATCAACTAACTATCTAATCCCCTATCTATCTATCCCCGAGGAGCCAAAAGAACGATTATTTGTGAGTAATGTGTGATTTCCATGTATGATAAACAGAAATTACAGATAGCTGATATTCATATTTATAACACATGATTGAGAAAATATTCTAACAATCAGATAGCTCATTGTTATATAAGCAACATACATTACTCTTGGTGAACTTTACACGAAATAAATCAGAAATTATCCAACAAGACATAGGCCATAAAGTTAGAACAATCTCACGATTCATGGACACAAGCTGAAAAATAAAGTAGTTCATCTTTCCGCCATCCATTGCATAACATTAGGAAATTTCACATCTCTTTATCCAACCGGCAAACTGTAGATTTTATTGCAAAAGGAAATAGTTCTTCTTACAATACATCCTCCAGTCTTACTGGGGAAAAAAAGCCCCTCTTTCTTCTTTATCTATTATATTTATACAAAAGAGTCAAATGGTTGGGCTGCCCAAAGTAGCCTTTGGGCTTCCCAACCTTTCATTTTCCCAACGCTTACTTTTTCAAACGCCTTTACAAAATATTACAAAATACAAAGGTGACTCATCCCTTAAGAAGAGGGCCCCGCTTGGCTTTCTAGGAACTTCCTCCACGCTGCAGCTTCACTTGCGATGCCTTCAAAAGTGCTAGGCTCCAAAAACTAAATGCTTATTTCAAATTTCTTGGCTTGATTCTTGATAACCTCGACCCTTGCTGGGCTCAAACGAAGCTGGTCTTCCAAGAATTTCACACTAACGGCTAGGTGGCCCACTTCATTCCTCAACACCAGGTCATCAATGGCCTTGATCTGTTGCGTTCTGGCCTCTGCATCCTGATACCTGCTCTGCAATATCTCCATGAAGGTTTCATGGTCTGGGAACTCATCAAGCTTATGTTCAGCGTCTGTTTGGCACCGGTTGAATGTATTAAGGAGCCTCTTGAAGTATTCTGAGCATGCTCCCTGCGTCCTTTTGACAGTCTTTTTAAAGTCTTCCATGGTGTTGACGGCGAACTCTACTAGGTCATGATCTCTTTTCAGGGCTTGATGGTCCTTGGCTGGTAGTTATGTTGGAGTCTCCGCATTGTTCCCCAGCATTTCCATTCTGGCATTTAAAACTTCAAGAACCTCCTGGGATCTATCGACGAACTAGGAGGAGGTCTCCATGATTTCCCCTAACCGACTATCAATCTGAAGGACCTTGCATCTCCCGTCTTCCAGAGCGGTCTGCAGCTGTAGCATTTTAGCCTTCTGAGCCAGGATATGTTCCTTGAAAGCCTGCAGATTTAATTGTTGTTCCTTTGCTTCCTCCAGATCAGTGGTCAGAGAGGCAAGCTGCTCTTGATGTTGCTTTGTTAGTTCCTAGGAATGCAAATCATTGGCCTACTCAAGGATCTTCATCTGTTCTTCTAGGTCCTCCACCTTTCGCAGCAACTGCTCCTTCTCCTTCTTCAACTCTTGATCTTCTGCTTGCACTTGCTCAAGGTGTTCTTGTGTAGTCTCTTGAGCCTGCCTCTCTTCATGTAAAGCTTGCAATTCAGCTTCAGCAGTCTTATTTTCCCTCTGTAAGTGTTCAAATTTCCGTTTTAGCCTGTTTCCTTCTTCTCTTTCTCTCTTCAGGGTATCCTTAAGCTGAGCTGAATATTTCTTGTATGACTCCAACTCGGTCATTACCCTGTCTATGTTATCCTCTGAGGCATGTAGTATTGCAGTCCTGCCCCTCAGGGTAAGCCTTGGATCTAGGTCTGTTCCTAGCATAACAGCGGTATCTGTTATCATTTTGCTTGACATACCTTCTGCTTCTACCTTCCTTTTCGTTCTCTTCATTATTCTCTTGGTAGCCCTATCATAATAGACAGCATTGAAGTCGGGGACTTCTTCTCCCTTTTTCTGGATGAAAGGCACTAGATGGAGCGTAGGGGCCACAGGGGTGCTAGCAGCGGGTACTTGAGAGGTCTGCACCTCGGGGTTTTCCTCCTCCTGGGTCTGCCCTGCTGCTGTTTCAGAGACTGACTGTTGTGTCAACTCTATTCTTTCAGCCTCCTGCCTTTGGAGTTCCTCCTTAAGCTTTATCTTTGCTTCTTCAACTGCTTGTCTAGCTGCTTCCTCTATTTCTTTGGCTGCCTCTTTTGCTATCTCAGCTGCTTCTTGGGCAGCTTTACTTTTCTCTTCTTCTCCCTTCTACAACCATTCTGCAGCCTCCTTTTCCAACCTTTGAGCTTCTTCATTCCTCCTTTTAATTCCTTCTTCAGCCCTGGCTTGCTCAGCCCCTTTTCCACCTTTAGTGGTGATCTTTGGCTTGAACCTTCTTCTTAGAGCTGACAAGTTAGGGGCACTTCGGAAGACAGATTCTTCCTTATCGAAGTGATGAGTCTACTCAAAGTGAACCTTGTGTTCTTTGCAATGCTCCACGACCTTACCTTGGGAATCACTCCTATGAAATGGCATCCTGCCAAAATGGAATTTCTCTAATTCTGCTACAAATTCATCAGCCTGTTTCACTTTAGCAAATCTGCAGCTTCCTAGTTTGAATGGCAAAGGGGGGTAAGCGGTCTTCTTGTGTTCAAACAGGAACTTGCCTATTTCATCGATGAAAACTTGCCTGACCGCCTCCTTATGGACAATATAGTTGGTTGCGTATTTTGGCAGCAGGGAAGGGACTCTTGAGCCACCAAACATTCTGAAATACATGCTATTTTCTGTTAAGTAATAGTCTGCGTATTCTTCTATTACTCGCATGGCCCCCTCCGACAAACAGTCACATTCCTTCAGAAAGATGAGGGTGTACAATGGCATAAGGAACTGTTCGCATACTTCTCTATAGTGGCTGTGGTAAACATGTGCCCACAAAGGTTTGTAGGCCACGTAGATAGGCATTCTTTCCCTGTCCCAGATGCATCTGAGACCAAGGAAGGGCTTATGACACAATATGCAGTCTATAAGTATCGAGCTCATGTAAAACTCAGACTTTTTTCGGGCCTCTCCCCCCAGGGCTGCGGCCAAGCAAGCAGACAGACAGTTTGAAACCAAGCTAGGCCAGTTGAAGATTGTCCCATCGATGGCCACATAAAAGATGATAGGTATCCATTCCAGCTTGAACAACCTGCCATGAGCTCTTCCAAATATTCTGTTGAGCATCAAGGCTATGAATCTATAGGGAGCCCTTAGACTTGTTGTATCATACTCATTCGTTGCTCTAGCCCTGAAATGTTTCCCTGTTAGCATCATTCTTTTCATGGTTTCTATCAGGTCCATGTTAACGTTACTCAACCAGTCATCAGACACGAACACTTCAGGCTCCGGCAGATGGTAGGCCAAGGCTACATAACTAGGGTTGTACGCAGCATAACCTTGATCATTAACATCCTTCAGAATCATTGTTGAGACATCCACCCGAGGCAGAATCCATCCTATGACTTCCGAGCATGGGAAGAGTTCCGACCTAGTGGCGACCTTCATGAGTGTCGATCTTTCGATGTTCGCGTAGATGGGTTCTTCTTCCAGTCCCATATCAAGCACCTCCCTTCTGGTGATGAGTCTATAGACATCCCCCCACTGATATTCGGGTTCAACACCAGAAACACATTGAGTGTCTCCATATATGTATTCAGTCTTTGTTTCAGCTTCTGCTTGTGGCACTTCTTCCACCGCTGGGGCCTTCTTCTTTTGTCTTTTGGACATGGTGGACTCGACTTCTTCCTGCCATATATAACATTTTAATATTGAGGCATCCAAGGTGCATGCATTTACACGACAGAGTGCAGCACTTTATTCTTTCTATGTATATCATGGCAGCAATTAGTCGATGAAACTAAGATATAAGTTTGCATAACTTGACTGACCAAATGCGCACTACTTAGTGCTCTTGTCTATATATTAGCATGATAAAAAACATTTCTATATGATATTAAAACATTCCATCAACCATGCAATAAATTACATCCATATGCAAAGTGCCATTTTCATGTGTTCAAAGTGATAGCAAGTAGAGAAACAAATGCATGCATGCACAACCCAAAAAAGCCCTGACTATCAGAACTACTAGCATGAAGCAAATTCAGTCATGTGCAATAAAGTGGGCAATATACTACTGCTGCATGATACAAACTTTATCAATCATATTTCAGCCGGCATTAAATCTACAACATTTCGCAGTATGTCGTTTCTCTCATGAAAACAATCTGTAAAGCAAATGCATGTACATCCAATGCAAGGTGCAACATTCATCAATTTGGTCTATTGCACAGCAAACAAAGAAAGGGGTTTTGTATATATCAAGATCATGCTGGTCGCCTATGTTTTCCAACATTGAACATTTTGATAACACAGCTTTAGCAGGGATAACATCGATAATGGCTTATGTGGCTCGCGGAAGATAATTACATTAACTCGACTATACGCTGCGGGTAGTACTGTCATTTTACTGTAAATGGCGCTTTCATCAAAACCACTATCCATGCTGTTTTCAGTTCACGAACTGCGACAACGGCATAGCCCTTCTAATCATCTATGGTTTCAGACGCCCGAGCCCTGATGGACTATGCGGGACGGCGCGGGCAATACAGGTTGGGGCTCGAACTACCGGGCAAATAGGAAAAACGACCAAAGGATGAACCATCAATAACCACAAGAAAACCCACCGCAAAACTCTCTATGGACCTCATCATCATACAAGGGGAAGCTAGGTGCAGGCGGTGTAACGGCCGCCTACACCAAGCCTCCATCTACTCTGTGCGGGCTAGCAAACAAAAACCACGGGCCAAAACAAACCTCCACGGGTTAAAGAAAAAATGCCCCTGATATATATAGGCGCAAAACGCAGGGCGTACAAGAGGAAAAGACTACGGCAACCTTAACCATGGGTAGACCCCCGTATGTATGTGAAACGGGGTTGCTAAACACCTAACCCCAGCAAACAAAACCTTGAACAGAACGAGGCATGGCAAGAACGGCCTACCTGGCAGTGACGCGACGCAATCACGGAGAGATGAGTGGGTCGGTGATGGTCCAGCTTCCACGATTGACACCTAGACGACGGCTAGGTCCTTCACTGGCTCAAGAAATCGACAGCTCGACAGCAACAGTGCTTCGGCGATTAAAAAACAATGGAAAAACCAAAATACCGTCCCCATATATATAAAATTTGCTCACACGTGCGAGGAGAAAAGACGTCGGACGCTGGAAGACTTTCGCATCGAGGGGGGGAAGTAATCTCCCTTCTGCAACGGTGGTCAGTCAAAAGTATACCCGACCGTGGAGATGCTCATGGAAAAAAACAAAAACAATCAAATCGGGCGTCGGAAGGTTTCCGAGTCGGAGGACGAAAGTCAACTTTTCTCCGCAACGGCAGGAAGAAGAAACGATAAAGTTTCTGATTGAAAAATAATACTCTGCCGAGGCAAAACACACGTCGGAAAGAACATCAAAAACCAAACCCCAAACCCGCCCGCAACGGCGGAGGCCAAAAGAAAACACCCGTCCGTAATCGTGAACCAAAAGACATCCGCAACAGCGGGGAAAAGAAAGGCAAATCCTTCCGCAACGGCGGAAGAAAGAGTCATAAGAGCGTCCGCTATCCAAACAAAAAGCGCCCGTCGTGAAAAAATCAACGGGTCGGAAGTCGGAAGGTTTTGGCTTTCTGCAAACAAAACTCATCCGCAACTGTGGAGGGCCAAACCTTAGATCCACCCGCAACGGTGGACAATCAAAACAAAACAACTTCCGATTCCAGCAAGTTTTCAAATGCGTTCAAAGGCAGCAATCCAGCAGGCTTCCAAAGGCTTGCAGCAATTAAATTCAGTAGTAGAGCAACCCAGGCAAGAAAACAATCGTTCTGAGAAATCATTATAAGGAGGAAAATCAAGCTAAACCAAAACAAAGGAGGGTCCTAAATTTTTTTAGAATTTTGGGAAATTGTTGCAGCTGCAACGGGTCCTTGAGGTACAACCTTCATTGTAATTCATGGAAGTAGTCTCTAGTATAATATAATGAAATGTATTTTTGGAGTCTCCCTAGGTGAAGTTGACCCTCCTAGGGTAAGAGGTCGGCCCAGTCATGTTTTAGGTCAGTCACTTGAAGGGTATAAATAGGGAGGTTCCCTCCCTCATTTATACACTCACTCACTCAAGTTCACATGAGGAGAGAGAGAGAGAGAGAGAGTTGTAGAAGATTTCTTATACTTGGGTTTTTCCATCTTGTGATATTGTCTTAGTGACGAAACTATTTTGATGAAGTTTGTGGGGTTTTCTCCTTTATGGTTTCCTCGAGTAAAATCTTTGTGACTTGTGTATCTTCTCTATATTGTGCATCTTGGAAATTTTGGTGTGCTTGTTATTTTTTCAGATAAAGATCCTAATCAATTTGAATAAGACTAGAAAATTTAACATGGTATCATAGCCTCTCTTAAAGAAGGCATTGTGAAGCAGTAGAAACTAGTGATTCCTAGTTCAAGGTCTTCTCTCCACATATCATCAAGAAAAGAGGGATAGGCTAACTCGCCCTAGGAGGGCGCATATTTTGGAGGAAGCATAATCAAACTTGAAGAAGTTTCATTTTTTACCTAGACACTAGTGCCGAGAAAAACTAGGGCATCAAGTTTCATAGCCTTCCCCACCTCAGCTTTCAGAAAAAGACCTTACTAAGAAACTCACCACAAGGAGGCAGATATTTCTATCTAGACAGAATTCCAAAACACCCAGTTTGGAAAATCAGGGTTCCTCTAACAAACCCTAGGTCTACCAGCTCCGGAATCAGGTCGAACACCTCAAATTGGTAAGATCTAATTTTTTGTTATTTCCATTTGAGGTTCTCATTTCAAAATGACTCATCATACTCAACTTGAGGACAAGCTTGGGGGAGCTGATAGCTTCCGAGCATGGAAGTACATGATCTCCCTGATCCTTGAAGAAAATTATTTGGATCAGTATATCAATAAAGAAGTTCCAGAGCCAAATGGAGATGAGTCTAATGCTATTCATAAGAATAAATTGGTTAAGGTCAAGAGGATCATTGTAGATTCTATTAAGGATCACCTCATCCCCCGTGTTTCATCCTTGAAGACACCTAAGGAAGTGTTCATTGCTTTGATAAAGTTGTTTGAAAGAAAGAATATCAATCAAAAAATGACATTGAGGAACCAGCTAAAGAATGTGAAGATACAGAACTCACATACCATGCAATCCTACTTCACAAGGGTTGCTCAAATCAAGGAACAACTTGAAGAAGTCAAAGAGAATGTAGAAGAAGGAGAGATTGTTATGACCAAGTTGAATGGTCTCCCAAGATCATGGGATTCATTCACTCAAGGGATATGTGCCAGAAGGAAGTGGATCTCTTTCAGCAGAATCTGGGAAGAATGCTCACAAGAATAAGCCTGACTCATAACAAGAGAAGAGAATATGGGAGCAACTGAAGATCAAGCTCTCACAGCTCACACTAGAAGAAATTATAGAAAGAAGGAGAACTGCCATCACAACAAGATGGACGACCATCATCAGAAAATAAAAAAGAAGTATAGAAAAGATCCTTCCAATATTCAATGCTACACTTGTGATGACAAGGGACACTACTCCATAGATTATCCTAGGAACAAAGACTCCTTAAACAAGAAGTCCAACAAGAAAAGACACCATGCTCACACCGTCGAAGACGATGAACCAACAAATTAAAATATTCAGAGAAGAAAGAGATGATTCTGCAAGTGATGAACAATATGTCCTAATATTAGAAGTCACGGGCACTACCTCACATGGAATCAATGATTGTCTTGTGCATAGTGGGGCATCTAAACATATGACGGTATACAAAGAATCATTCATCAATATGTCTGAGCATGAGTCACCTCATAAGGTGAAGCTTGGGGATGATTCTCAATACCCTATAAAAGGAAATGGAGAAGCTTCATACAAGATGAAAGACTTGCTATATGTTCCAGGATTGAAGAAGAATCTTCTCTTCATATCTACACTAGATGCAAAGGGAATGAGGGTTTCATTTGTTGATGGCCAGGTCCTAATGTGGCCAAAAGGAAAGAAAATTGATGATACAACGATAATTGGAGAGAAAGAGGGATTCTTGTGCAAGTTGAAGGGACAACCTGAACAAGCATTAGTTCATGAATCAATAGAACCAAGTGAACTATGGCACTGAAGGCTTGCACTATAGAGCACTACCAATTGCAAGCAAAGTAGTTTCACAACTTCAATAAATGCAGACACAGGTTCCCAAAATTATATGATGAAGTAAAATACAATGTCAAAGACTCCAGTAGTTCCTACAAGGAGACAAGGATCAAGAGGGATTCCACCAACCAAACAAACAAAGATAAGTGCTTAAATTAGCATTTCCTATATACCTAGTTACTTAAATGATATTGTTCAGTTATGTACATATTTATTCAGTTGATGTATTATGCATGTTTGTTTACATTTATTAATAGCATACTACTAACTTACATGTGATGGGTAAGTAGCCTATGGTGTTGTACAACTTTTCATTGCTACTTATCTAAAATGAAACCTATTGTTGATATATTGGGAGTAGTGCACACTCTTAATAGTGTTATGGTAAAGATAGAATGCATCTAGAAAGTTACCGTATGCATGCAGAATATGGATGAATAGTGTAGCATTGGCTAAGATAGTTGCATGACTATGTGACATGTATATTTATACATTAGAAATTGTCATTATTAATATGTTTTGGAAATTGTGAAATGTTTCTAATCATACAAATAAATTTGACTTGTAGGAAAGATCGTGTACAATTACCTACAAGAAAAGAAGGATGAGACTTGTTTCAAAGGAAAAGTGATGATGAATTCAGCTAGAAAATTCACTCCAACAACATACATGAAGAGGAACGTGAATCTCACAGATTCCGAGACATGACAATAGAAGAAACAATTTCATAATACCATGAATATCACAACATGGCAGAACCACAAGAGCCTGTAGAACCACTTCACGAGAAGAACTCTCACAAGAGAAAACCAACATGGGCATGAGAGCTATTACAAGATGCAAAAAGTTATGGTGCTCCATATGGGATGCATAGAGAAAGGAAAAGACCTAAACCATACAACATCTATGTGGCCCTACTATGTGACATCATTGATAAAGAGTCTACCAACTATGAAGAAGCAACTGAAAAGAAAGAATGGAAGCATGACATGATCGAGGAATACTAGTTGATTATTAAGAATGATGTATGGGAGATAGTTCCAATACCGAAAGGGAAGTCTATTGTCACTTCGAAGTGGATCTACAAGAAAAAGCATGATGCATATGTAATCATTGAAAAACACAAGGCAAGGCTCGTGGTGTGTGGCTTCTCACAGAAAGAAGGCATAGACTACGAGGAGACATTTGCACCCATAGTGAGATACACTTCTATCAGATCTATACTTGCATTGGATGTAGTAATGAAATGGAAGGTACACCAGATGGACGTCAAGACAACATTCTTGAATGGTGGATTCGAAGAGGAAGTGTACGTGGAGCAACCACTAGGATTTGAGACACGTGACAGGAAGACTCATGTGTGCAAATTGAAGAAATCCTTGTACAAATTGAAACAGGAACCTAGGACATGGTATGACAAGATGGATAACTTCCTGATGAGCTTAGGATTTAGTAAGAGTAAAGAGGATTCCAACCTTTACTTCAAGGTTGAATACGGAAGACCAATGATGCTCCTACTACATGTTGATGACATGTATCTAACAAGAGAGGAAGAACTCATTGTAGATGCAAAGAGGAAGCTTGTCATTGAATTCGAGATGAAATACCTAAGGATGATGCACTACTTCTTAGGCATGGAGGTGTGGTAGAGTGCAAATGGGATTTTCCTTAGTCAATAAAAGTATGTAGTGGATATTCTGAAGAGATTCGAAATGTTGGATTGTAAAGCGATAGCCACACCTATGGCCTCAAACTTGAAACTATTGGGTGATGCTTCATTAAAGCCAGTTGATTCCATGATGTATCACTAGATGATTGGATCGTTGATGTACTTGATGAATACGAGACCTAATATATGCTTTGTTATGAACACACCAAGCCATTTCTTGATGGGTTCGAGACATGTTCACTTAATTTGCTGCAAAGCATGTATTGAGGTACTTGAACGGTACAGTTGAGTATGGGCTTAAGTATGACGTAAATCAAAAGATTAACCTGCATGGTTATGTTGATTCGGATTGGGCAGGTAGCGCCACTGATAGGAAGAGAACTTCAGGATGTTGCTTCAATTTGGGATCCGACATGATCTCCTGGTTTAGCAGGAAGCAGTCTTGTGTGGAGCTGGGTACAACCGAGGTAGAATATGTTATAGCTTGCTCGACCAGTTTTGAGGCAGTATGGCTTTGGAAGCTACTGTATGATTTGTTTGATCTCCAGTTAGAGTCGAATCATATATTTTGTGACAACCAAAGTTGTGTGAAGTTATCGGAGAACCCAATGTTCCATGATAGGTCAAAGCACATAGAGATCAAGTGTCACTATATATGGTATATGGTGTAGAGAGGAGCAGTGAAGCTCTAGTATGTGGCAACATATGAGCAGATACACGATGTATTGACCAAGTTGCTAGCCATAGTGAATTTCAAGTACTTCAGAGAGAGACTTAGTGTGATCCAGAATGAGGTCCCTAGAAAGAGGGAGTGATGAGTTCTAGCATGGTCGGAGACGCAGGTTGTCTTGGTGACGTAATGAGTCCCGGATTGCTCCCATGCTAGAGATGACGAAAGTATGGAAGAAGCAGATGCATTAGAACGAGATCTCATATGGGAAGGCATAAAGATTGTCCTCGAATGTAATCAGTCTTGGTGTATAACATAGGTTTTCCTGGGACATAATCAGTCATTCCAAGTTGTCTTTGGATGTAAAAAACCATGGCATTGTACGCAAGTTTTCCTTAGATGTAATGAGTCTTGAAAGGTTGTCTTTGGATGTAATCAGTCCTAATGTGGTATGCAGGTTTTCCTTAGGTGTAATAATTCCTTGAGGTTATCCTTGGATGTAATCAGTCCTGGCATGGTATGCAAGTTGTCCTTGGATGTAATCATTCCTTATGTGTGTTCCCATGTTGGAGATGATGAGAGGTCACAAGGCACTTGGTGTGCGCATGTGAGGTTCTCACATAGTGGTAGACGCAGGTCATCGTTGAGATGTAATGAGTCCTGGCATGCTCCTATGTTTGTAAAATGCAGGTTGAATGTGAGACGTAATGCACTTATTTTGCTCCGAGGTGATTCTCGCATAGTGGAATACGCAGGTTGGTTGTGAGACATAATGCACTTGGTTTGTTCCTAGGTGATTCTCGCATAGTGGAAGACGCAGGTTGTCCTGGTGATGTAATGATTCTTAACGTGCTCCTATGTCGGTAGAACGCAGGTGGTCTGTGATATGCATTCAGGTTGTGCTCTGTGTATGATGATGAGATTATCTCTATATGGCGAGATGATGGTAGGAGACATAGGTAATTGCAGTGGCAATGTAATGGATGGTCTTGTATTGTACTTGCATGATGGCTTGCTTGTGGATATGATGAAAACCTAGATGAGGACGAGGCCTACACCCAGCATGCAACAAGGTTGGCTCTGTAGAAACTTCTGATGACAGATAGATCCGACAGATGACACTATTGAATGATCGACAAGATGAGGACTATGGAAACAACAACGATGATGACTCTGTGATGATGACGTGACCGGATCTGTTGATGACTGTGGCGAGATAATGCCTTCCTAATTAAGAGGTAGTGTTGTTGTATTTGTAATTTTGGAAGATATTCTGATGTATATTATCATTGTATGTTTTTTTACCCGTATCGTAGATGTGTTTCCCTCATTTCGGGATGTCATTATTGCATATGGTCCTTAAGGTACAACCTCTGTTGTAATTTGGGATACTATTCCCTAGTATAATATAATGAAATGTATTTTTGGAGTCTCCCTAGGTGAATTCGGCCCTGCAACAATAAGAATTCGACCCAGTCATGTTTTAGGTCAGTCACTTGAAGGGTATAAATAGGGAGGCTCCCTCCCTCATTTATACACACACTCACTCACTCAAGTTTGCATGAGGAGAGAGAGAGAGAGCTGCAAAATATTTCATATAATTGGGTTTTTCCATCTTGTGATATTGTCTTACTGACAGGACTATTCTGAGGAAATTTGCGGATTTTTCTCCTTTATGGTTTCCCAGAGGAACACCTTTGTGTCTTGTGTATCTTCTCTGTCTTGGGCATCTTGGAGATTTTCTTCTGCTCGTTATTCTTTCATATAAAGATCCTAATCTGTTTGAATAATACTAGAAAAAACTAGCATACTTCTTTTTCAATTTTCAAAGTTTGGCCTCAAATTGCTTGATCAATGATTCTTATCCCTTCATTACTGGTCAGATCATATTTTTTTATTACAGATGGCAGTTATTTTGGTTCTCCTAGGACGCCATAGTTCTCTAGGGGGTATGAGCAGGAAGTTGTACCATTTTACTATGTCTCCAAATACTCTTATGCAGTCAGTTTGCCCTAGTTCTTAGCCTGAAAGAAGATATTATCATTTTTATGATTTTCAGAGAATGTACCATAAAAAATGAACTAGGAAATCATTGAGAAAGTCAATTTGGTTTGTGTGGTTAAGGAAATGGAAAGGAAATCTATCCAAATTATTTATTATGGATCCCTGGACACTTCTTCATCAATTTCAATCAACGGTATGTCCAAGATTATTTATTTTCCTCATCTAATGAGGACGTCCCCCATGGGGCGCCCCTCACTTTGGCTATGTGATGTATGAGATTGTTATATCTTATATTTTGATGTTGTAATGGGACCTAGGGAGAATTGAGCCCCTAAGGTGACCCCCTTGATGCATTATCATGTTATATCTTATGTTATGATTTATTTTGACTTGGACAAGCCATCATTGGGAAAAAAGTGTGCCCCCCTTGATCTAGTCAAGTTGATCCATGTAAAAGTGATCTTCATCGTTGATGATGTTATAATATCAATTGTTGTATGAAAGGTAAGTTAGGTTTTGCATCCCTCAAAATCCATATAAAGAAGAGACCCCCCCCCATTGTAAACCATGAGCTATGGCATTGGAACTTCTAAATAAAGAAATATTTATGGGATTCTATACTTATGTCTTTGTGGATAAATGAATGTGATGATGATTGAAATTGTCTCTCTCTTACACTAGGGATATTGTGGCATAGTTTCTTGTACTCATTGTATTGAAATTGTTCTCTAGGTATAGGAGGTGATTTGAGCAGAAGGCACATTGGTGGGGGACTTACCCTGACGTCTTGCTTCGGATTGATTCCGACAGGGGGTTATTATTTCTCTATGACTCTTCATTTCTCTATTATTTACTTATATTTTTGCATATCTCGATATTTCTTGTTTCACTTACTATTTTTCCCTTCGTGTGGTAGGAAAGGAGGATGCTAGGGTCATTGAGCAAAGCAATACAATCAAGAACTTTTTGGATTTCCCATTTGATCTATGAGGAGGAATTCCTCATCATCCAGGAAGGTATCTACAAATTCCAGGTGAGTATATCAACTAAATTCTCTCTATTTTATTTTTCATGCATTGCCCATCAACGAATTTCAATGAAAAACCTCTTGTAGAAAGTAAGAAAATTCACAGGGGAGCTTTTTACTTGGAAAAACAAAATTTGGAGATCTGGGTTTTCCGACATTCATCCAAAACCCAGTCTTCCTCTTAGGTGTCACCATCAGAATCCATTTTACCATGTAGAATTAGCACTGATCCCTTAGGAAAATCAACCTCCTTTGTCAACAATTTTCGGAGTTATGTATGTCTCTAGTTTTGTTTTGATCTCACATATTGACATACCTATCATCCAAGCATAAAATCAAGTGTGTTAGAATCCCTAACTCTATCAAACCTAAACTAGGTTATTTACCCAATTTTACACTTAAATCCTATTAATCTGTCACAGTAATCTAGGGACTAAACACAAGTCTCATCAAAGATTAATAACAATAAGGCATGAAAATGGTGTAATTGTGCTACAAAATGAGTAGTCGCTCTGTATATTCATACAAAGAATGAGTAATACAATACAAGATCATGCTACAAGCATGAATGACAAAGCAATTCGAATTCCCAAGGAGGTCATTCGAATTGAATGAGTGAGTCTAGCTTAACTGAATGTAAGCCATAGTCAACACTCAAGTTAACCACTAATCAAAACCCTAATTGACTCAACTGAGCCCTAACTGAAGTCGGAGTGCAATAAATGACTGAGTCTAACTGAAAGTAGGTCAGACACATGTCATAGCAAACCAACCAACAAGTGGTAGTGCATCAATGACTCCAATGAACCCCAATGAGGTTAACTGAAGTGTAACTGAACATCAGAAGTGGTTGGAGGCGCCCCTGTTGACTCCAGTTCATTAAATAATCAATAAATAATCAATCTAATGAAGGAAGGCACTTTCACTGCTCTATTTAACTGATTGTAACCATCAGTTAGCAATATGGGGCATTAGTGACACTCAGATCACCCTCGGAGTGCTCCAGTTAGCCTCCCCGAATGTAGGAGAAGGCTAAGTTAGCCTCCTTGACTGAAGGTAGGTGTGGGTGTTATCTAGCTGATGTCATATAGTGCTCCTCTGATGTCAATTAAGTCAATAATACTTAGGATAGTGGTTTAACTAGGCCATATTGACCAAAATGAGTGTGTAAGGTGGTAAATGTCTCCAACACCCCGCCTTAAGCTATACTCAGGAGGAGTAGAAAACATAAAATGCATAAAAATGCTAGGGTCCCAGAAACTAAGGCCATAAGTCACCCTATACAATACTGAAACTGAAACAATGCTCGAAAACAAACTAAGTGAGGAAAAGAGGGAAAACCCAGTGGGAAAACCCCCCCCCTCAAGCTAAACACTGAAAATAGTCTGATCACCCTAATGGACTCACCCCCAACAGTGAACGGAGGTGAGTGAACTTATTTTATGAAAAGCTCTTGGTGAAGATGTCTGCAATCTGCTCATCAATTGGGCAGTATTGCAGAATGATGGTCCTGTCATGCACTAGCTCCCTGATATAGTGCATGTGGATCTCTACATGCTTGGTCCTCTGCCTGGTAACTGGATCTATGGATATATTAATAGCACTTTGATTGTCACAAAAGAGGAGAGTGGACAAAGTGCTACCAAGATCAAACTCTGAAAGAATGCCTTGCAACCAAACTGCTTGGATGCAAGCATTCACCGCTCCTCGATACTCGGCCTCTGCTGAAGATAATGCTATGGCAGCCTGCTTTTTGCTAGACCAGCAAATGGGGCCACCACCAAACATGAATACATATCCAAAAGTATACTTTCTATCAATAGAATCACCTGCCCAATCGGAATCTGTGTATCCAACCAGCTCTAGCTCAGAGTCTGCAGCATAGTGAATGTCGTAGGTCCTGGTTCCCTGAATATACTGGAGGATCCTCTTGGCTGCCTTGCAATGAAGATCATGAGGCTACTGCATGTATCTTGATACAGCATTCATGGCATAATAGATATCAGGCCAAGAATGTGTCGAGTACAACAAGCTACCAATCAGTTGTCGATAGATAGTGCAGTCCATGGGAGGTGTCTTTTTTCCTTCTTCAAGGTTGATCCCTGAAAGGAAAGAGAATGGTGCAGGCCTACATTCAGCCATGCTAAACTTGAATAACAGGTCTGATATGTATTTGGACTGAGTGAACATTATCCAATTAGAATTTTGCTCAACTTCGAGCCCCAAAAATTGTTTTAAGAGCCCCAAATCGCTCATTTCAAATGCATTGTGGAGAGCAGTTTTGATGGCTGAAATGGAAGCAACTGTGCTACATGTGATCAGTAAGTCATCAAAATATAAAACAATAATAATCAAATGACCATAATACTGCTGTATATACACATTTGGATCTGATCTACAACTTTGGAAGTTTTGCAAGAGAAGGAAGGAATCCATCTTGGAATACCACTCTCTTAGGGCCTGTTTTAACCCGTATAGTGACTTCTTTAGCTTGCAAACCAAAGATGGATCAGAGATGTAGCCCTCAGGCTGCTTCATGTATATCTCCTCGTGAAGATATCCATGCAGAAAGGCTAAATTAACATCCATATGATGCACTTCCCAATGCTTAGATGCTGAAATTGCCAAAACTAGGCGGATGGAGTCCATTTTTGCAACCGGTGCAAAGGTCTCATGGTAGTCCACACCTTGGACCCGAGAGAAACCTTTTGCCACCAGCCTTGAATTATATTTGCAGTTGCTACCATCAGCAGTAACCTTGGTCTGAAACACCCACTTACATTGAACCAATTTCCTTCACGGAGGAAGAGAAACTAGCTCCCAAGTAGTGTTTTTTTGAAGAGAATTCATCTCTTCTTCCATGGCAACTTGCAATCTCAGATCCTTCCGAGCAGGGTAGTATGATTTTGGGTCTGAACTAATCATAAAATAACAAGTTTTAGACAGCAAATTATCAGGACAAGAGAGCGCAATACTTGCTCTTTGGAAATTAGACCGGGTTCTCCTTGGATCATCCGGATTTCCAATGTTATCCCCTGCGGAGGAGAGTGTTTGTCGGGCCCATGTGGGAAGATGATTTTGTACTTCAGGTTCTGATTCAGAATCTGATGTTTACTGCACACTGATATCAGAAATCAGAGGATCCAAATCAGGGTCATCACCCCCAATTTCATCATCCAAATATTCAGTAGAATATGAAGGAAATTCAGTAGTTTTCTCCTTCACTAGTTCCAGCTCCTGAAGAGGCTCATCGAACTTGACACTCCTTTCGATGATGATCTATTTTGTTTTGATATCCAGCAACTTGAAACCTTTTGATTCATCAGGATACCCAATAAACAGACATTCTATGCTTTGTGGTTGCAAAGCCCTCCTTTTATCAAGTGGAATTCGGGCCCATGCAGTGGACCCAAACACCCGCAGGTTCGACACATCCGGCTTGTGTCCGAAGTATGCTTCGAAAGGGGTCTTCCCTTTCATGAATGACTGTGGCACTCTATTCTAAATGTATGCTACAGCATGCATAGCTTCAACCCACAAATTTGCAGCCAACTTCTTTGATTCCAACATATAGGTGGTCATCTCCTTGAGAGACCGATTCTTCCTTTCCGCTACACTGTTCTGCTAGGGAGTGTAGGGAATTGAATGTTGGACCTGAATACCACTTTGGGAGCATATGTGCAGCAACTCATTACTGACATACTCCCCGCCATTATCAGATCTCAATATCCTGATCTTAATCCCAGAGGCATTCTCGATCAAGGCCTTCAGTTCAGAGAATTTTTCACATACTTCAGACTTCTTTTTGAGAAAGACGACCCATGTGTACCTTGAAAAATCATCAATAAAAGTCAGAAGATACCTTGATCCATTCATGGATGTGACAGGAATCAGACCGCTGATATCAGAATGTATCATTCCCAATATGCATGTAGCTCAGTTTGCCTTCCCCCGATCGTACTTGTGCTCAAGGTGTTTTCCAACCACACAGCCCTTGCAAATTCCAATGGTTGCCTTGATGACCGGGAGGCCTTCAACCATGGAGTTTTTCTGTAATTACTGCAAATATTTGAAATTTAGATGGCCAGACCTCTAATTTGCACTGAAACGGATACGGGAACGAATACGAATATGGGGAGGGAAACGGATACCACAAATTTTGAAAAATGTGGGATACGATACGGCAAGGAAACGACAGCAGACTTATATATATATATATATATATCAAAAAGGCCATGAGACATACATACTTTAGACTACCATTCATCAATTAGATTTAAAGGTCATTGTTTCATTTATAACAATTAAAATCATTAAACTCAAATATTGTCTTAAACAATATTCTTCTATCTCAAGTGCCATAGATAAGTTACCCGCTGGAAAGCATTTAAACAGGAACATGTCAACTACTTCTAAACATTGATTTCAAACCCTAAAATTACTTGATAGATGTATCCAAATGTTACTATCTAACAAATATTACGTTGTTTACACCTCTAGAAAAGTGTTAAAATTTGTGATTAAACACAATTTTTTATGTAAGACAGACTCAACTATGTTGTATTTAGGTTGGTCCACTCACTGACGAGACAATCAACTAGGAAAGTGAGAGTCAATTGACCAACTGACTGGTTCCAAAAGTGACTAACTGACTGGCTCTTAAAGGGCCTAAATTCATAGGATTGTCTATGATTTGCAACCGACTTGGATATTCAAATTAGACATAATCAGCCATGTTTTAAGGGGATTAATTAAGAGCACAAGTATAAATAAGTGAGCTCATGTTTTAGTGCAACTTAGGTGTGAGTGTGATGACATGCAATATTGCACTCTATGCAATAATACTAGCTCTAGACAACAATGAGTTTCCTTGGATATGTTGTTTATGTTTTATGGTTTATACTAATAAAACTGCTTGAAATAAGATTGAAATATCACATGCACATCTTATGGAGAACTGGCTAAACGATGCACCATCATAATTCTCTCCACAACATAAGGATAGGGATATGAGTGCACTAGCAATGGAGTAAATAAGGCCATAGGTCAAGGGTTCATACTAATTCAAAAAGGAAAAGAAGAAAACTGAAGTTTGTTGGAAGATTATTAGAAATATGTGTTGGTTTATGTAACCCTTCATAAATGTAGTACGCTATTTTGTATGGCTAAAGTTGCCATTGTATCAATTTTGATATGCAAGTTGATTTATCACATATGCAAGTCATTCGGGTTTATTTAAAACGAAGTTGTGAGGAATTGGCAAAAAAACTGAAAAGAAAAAAAAAATCATTGTACTTCTACACTAGGCTGTGAAACTATCACCATAGTAGACAAGCATTTGATACAATAAAATGTCCACAGATAAATGATTTTTTGAACCAATGGTAGGCCTCTATCAATTTTGGAAAATTACAATGAAACACAATCAGCGAGACATAAGATGTCAAATTACCATTCACCAATTTAGGATTAAGGTTTTGTTCTTGATTTATAAGCTTTGAGGCTTTATATCTATGTTTTGAGGTTCAATTTAGGGTTATGGTTTTATAGTTTGCCTTTGGGATTATTTATTTGTTTATTTTCATGTCAAAAAATCAATATTTCTAGTCAAAAACTTACCCTGTAGCAGCTGAAACGTTTCAAAAAACCAGAAAACTACTGGAAACATTTAAGGAAATGGCTGGAAACTCTGGAAACATTTCAAGAAATGGAATGGAAACATTTCTAATTTTTAGATACAGCTTGGAAACATTTCAGTGGCGTTTCCAAGCTGTATCCCCTCCATTTAAGTTTCTGAAACGGGGAACGAAGTTTCCCCTCCCCTTCCTAGAAGTTTCCGGTAACTTAGACAAACCTTTCATGCCACAACATACTAACTTCATTTCCATGAGTTAACAGTGCGGTGGGCTTTGCATCTACCACAGGCTTTTGCATGATGGTTTGCAAGGCCTTTAGCAATGAGTTTCCCGGATGCAAGTTCCATTATCTCAACATCATTCGGGTTGAAAGATACTCTCTTAGGCACTCCTATATGTGTCATCTGATAAACACTAAGGAGATTTGATACCAGAGACACTACATACAAAACATTTGAAAAATAGCCATTCTCAAGATCAACCGTACCTTGTCCTTCTGAAATGATGGTGGAGTCATATCCCATGTGGATGGGAATGGATTTGCCAGTCTCCAAGGATGAAAAGGAGTCTCTTTCAGCCATCATGTGGTTCGAAGCTCTAGAATCAATCAAGAGTGCTTTGGACTTCGAAGTGCTTCCCATGAGGGCATGACCTTTTTCATGTTGTGGTTCCCGATCTTGTTGATCTCTCCTCTTAAAGCTTTCCGGAAGATTGATGTGATTTCTTTCAAGGAGAGAGGTAGCTTCATAAATCTTCTTCTTCATGCAAGCATGTTCAGGGTGGAAGCCCTTCCCGCAGTATGAACACTTGACTTTTTCCTTTCCATGATGCCCTTTCCCTTTGTTGTTCTTTGAGCCGGAAGACTCATCATGATGCTGGTTTTCAACTTTAGGCTTAGGAGCTTCGAATTTAGTTTTTGGGTTCTTCAACTGCTTTCCTTTACCCTTCAGATCTTTGGGCCTCGAGACATGGAGGGCTTGATCACGGGAGGATGTGATGATCCCCATCTGGACAAGCTGATCATGTTCACTTGTTAGGGACTCAATGAAGGCATTGAGTGTAGGCATCTTCCATCCAGGGGTTGTGAGCTTCCCCGCACGGAATGTAGAGACAAAAACAGAATAATCAGCTCCAAGTTTCGAGAGTATGGCGAGGATGAGCTGATCATCCTCCTTCTCCACTTTGCATTGCTTCAACAGTAAGACAATGTGCTTGAACTTTGTGAAAAGGTCATTCAAGGTCTTGAAATTGGAAGGCTGGAGAGACATCAATTCATTTTTGAGCTGGTAAACTCTCAAATCCGGAAAGATGGAAAAGAAGATCCGGGGAAACAGAGAAGCACAAGAATCCAGATGCTTCATCCTTCTTGTTCAAGAATCTAGATTTGTCTATTGCAGAACTAGGCTCTTCTTCAGTGTCAATGGTGACCCTATGGAGTCCTCTAGAATGTAGATGGATCTCCATGTCTCCTTTCCATGAGTGGAAATTGAACGGATTCAAAATATCTATTGAAGAAGCCATCTGAATCTGCTGGAGCGAATGCTTTCACCTGTCAAAAACTTGAAAAATCACAACAAAAAGGGCAATGTAAGGTCGGACAGCTTGCACATTTTAGGCTTTCTTCACACCCAGCATAGTCAATCAAGCAAGCTTGATCAACAAGTTCCTTACTTGGGGTATTAAGTGCTAAGCCTTGGCTTCTGGTGCAGTGCTGGATTTTTGAGCTATTGCTCAATTTTCATGCAAGATATGTCAAAAACCTTGTTTTTGAGAGGCCTGAGCTTCGTCCCACCGTGAGCTCTGATACCATATTAATCTGTCACAGTAATATAGGGACTAAACTCAAGTCTCATAAAAAATTAATAACAATAAGGCATGAAAATGGTGTAATTGTGCTACAAAATGAGTAGCCACTCTGTATATTCACACAAAGAATGAGTAATACAATACACAATCATGCTGCAAGCATGAATGACAAAGCAATTCGAATTCCCAAGGAGGTCATTTGAATTGAATGAGTGAGTCTAGATTAACTGAATGTAAGCCACAGTCAACACTCAAAGTTAACCACTAATCAAAACCTTAATTGACTCAACTAAGCCCTAACTAAAGTCAGAGTGCAATAAATGACTAAGTCTAACTGAAAGTAGGTCAGACACATGTCACAGAAAACCAACCAACAAGTGGTAGCGCATCAATGACTCCAATGAACCCCAATGAGGTTAACTAAAGTGTAACTAAACATCAGAAGTGGTTGGAGGCGCCCCTGTTGACTCTAGTTCATTAAATAATCAATTTAATGAAGGAAGGCGCCTTCACTGCTCTGTTTAACTGATCGTAACCATCAGTTAGCAATATGGGGCATTAATGACACTCAAATCACCCCCGGAGTGCTCCAGTTAGCCTCCCCGAATGTAGGAGAAGGCTAAGTTAGCCTCCTTGACTGAAGGTAGGCGTGGGTGTGATCTAGCTGATGTCATCTAGTGCTCCTCTGATGTCAATTAAGTCAATAATACTTAGGATAGTGGTTTAATTAGGCCAAATTGACCAAAATGAGTGTGTAAGGTGGTAAATGTCTCCAACAAATCCCCCTAGGGTTCCAAGTTTAATCAATTTGGAATTAACACACAAATCCTAGATCTGGTAACCAAATCATAAGTCACCAAGTAATTTAACTTGAGTAGCATTTCAAACATATTTAACCATTATCAACTCGGGTATTTCTTAAATCTAGGGTTTCTAGATTTCACCTTATGTATTCTATGCATATAGTTTGATCTGGTGATTTAGCGTAGGTATTTCCTTCTAAGATAGGTATGGGTCTCCCCATTTTCCACTTGGGCTTTTAGTGGCATAAAACAAATGATATTTCAACCGTCATGACAACCATCCATCATTTGGGGGTTGGGATATTTGTAGTTATCAGCTTTAGTTTCCTTTCCCCTCTTCCATCCTGTATAGGATCACTCTACAGGGAAACTACAAGATCTGTGATAACAAGACCCCACAATTTCTCCATTAATTCTCCCAAACCATCCAATACCAATATTCTGCATCAAATGTTTTCTTTAAAAGGAATTGATTTCTGTTTTATTGTCTTTAGTACCATAGGCTGAAGTGCTCTAGCCTAGATACAATCAATAATACTCAAGCTGTCTTTAATTCTACCCAATATGAACTTTCATTGTTGCTTACTCCTATTTATTACCCTAAGAATGCCAAGAATGAAGAACAAGGGTAGTTTAAATTTACAACAATGCTCAGAGTGCTAATTTATCCCATAGGTGTGCCTTGAATGATATATCATTCCCATAATTAAGAAATTCATGCTACTTCAACCCTCCATTTCATCACAGAGTTCACTTATAGGTTGAGCTACACCTTGTAACTTTGTAATATGTAGTGCACTTGGTTCCATTTTGTGACCCATACATGGCTTATAGTAGACTTTGCATATTATGTCTCTAATGGCTTGAAATCATAGCTTGGAATGCTAAATATAATTTTTTTCAGTAAAATTGTAATTTCTTTTGTATTTTTGAATAGCTTGGTTCATTGAAATCAAATCACTACGGTTCATTACTGGTTTCATTTCTAGTTCAAGTTAACCCTCAACCAATTCAACTCCCAGTTTTGAGTTTTAAAACATTGCCTGGGAGGGTATCTCAGTCTTCTCAAGCACAAGCACCAAATGAGGTTGATCTAGTTTCTCATCAAAAGTTGGCTTCTTGTCTCCCATCATTGCACCCTCCCTTATAGACACCACATTTTTATCCCCATTTGACACCACAATCCTTAAATCATATATCTATTGAAGCACCCCTTCCAAACAAAGAGGCTCCTCAATAGGCATCAATATTAACATAGTCTTTGATTCTGCACTCAAACTAATCATGATTTCACCACCTAGAGCACTTACATTGTCCTCAATAGTGGAAACAAAGGCACCCTTCTCAACTCTAGAGAATGGCATTCAAGGAATAAACTACAACTTGGAAACCTCCCTCATTCTCAAATGGATTTAGAGGAATTTAATCAAGGGGGAAATACTCCCTTGAATGCCTTTGATGATGGTACACATTATCAATCTCGGAAATATGGACCACACATTTCCTTCATCTTCC
Source organism: Pseudotsuga menziesii (assembly GCA_001517045.1). Classification (NCBI taxonomy): domain Eukaryota; kingdom Viridiplantae; phylum Streptophyta; class Pinopsida; order Pinales; family Pinaceae; genus Pseudotsuga; species Pseudotsuga menziesii. The sequence continues at coordinate 455,667 of LPNX010648168.1, forward strand.
TCCTCCCAATTAACAACTTGAGACCTCTTTCATCTATCCAGCATAATTCACCACGAAATCCGATTGAAAAATAACTTAATCTATACATGTACAAACTGTGTCTATACTATATAATTGTGGTGTAACACCAATGCCTAGCCTCCTCTCTTAATTGTTACCCTCAAATAAAAACAAAACTTTCCTTGCAAATGAATATAAAAAACAACAAAACTAAAACTAAAAACCAACCATTTTCCTCTCATAACCTTGCCCTTCCCAACTTTTCTTTACCACTCTCTTGCACACCCATACAACACTTTATACAATCATGAGCTCTCAAGTCACTCTTCTCTACCATGTTCCTATTTAGCAATCTACTCAAACCCCTATCAACTCAATCCCTATTAAATTGTCAACCCAAACCCCCACTAGCTCGATCCCTACTCACTTGTTAGCTTCCTTGCTCATTTGTCATCTTCATCTTGATCTATTCACCATTTAAAATATTAAACAAAACATCTTGATCCATTCACCATTTAAAATATCAAACAAAATTGAATAAAGGTTCAACAAATTTCACTAAAACATTCTATGTGACTTTTACAATGTTACTCTCAAAAGTAATTGATAAATTTCACATGACCAACCATAATTTTAAAACATATTTCTTTGATTTCAATTGAAGTGATTGTTGCCATTTGTAACAAAAATACTTAGAAAAGAATATGCCTTAAACATTTCTGAATATTTTGTGGGTAAGACTTAACGTCAAGCATGTTCTTATTTGATTTATCCAAATATTAGATATGGTATATTATAACAATGATTGGATCGCGATTAGTAAGGGACTAACTACCTTGAATGAATACAAAGATTTAATAGTCTTCTAGAAATTGTAAGATGATTTCATTCATTGATTAGAGAACATTTTACCTTACAATGTGCACTCTTCACATAGCATGGTGAATATGAATACATCATTTATGTAATGTTTGGGCTAATGAATATGGATACAAAGAACTTTGGTTAATAAAGAATTGGTATTTTGAATATAACTTTGTTATATTTCTTGCAAATCAGTTAATGTATATGGACTTAAACTATTGCTATCTATACAAAACCATGTAATCAAGTAAGGTAATATATGGACAATATCAATCTTTAATATTTACTATCATCCACAATGCAACAAAAACATTATGATTTAAAGAACCACGTAATCAAGTAAGGTAATATATGGACAATATCAATCTTTAATAGTTACTATCATCCACCATGCAACAAAAACATTATGATTTATAGGCCTTAATGTGTCTAAAGACAACAAAGAAGACAATGAAGATGATGCATATAGTCAAGCCATCTTAAGGTTATCATTAGAAAACAACGTTGAACATATTAAAAGAAGCAAAGACTGGTCATGATACCTTAAGCAATGAATATGTGAATATTTGATTGAAACATATATATCTCTATTTTTCATCTTCATACATAATTTGTTTTAGAAATTTTAGATCAACAACAACTAGTGATATGTAAATTGTCGTGATATTCTATTGGAACAGTATGTCACAACAAATTTTATAACTTAGTTTTTTTATTAGCTTATTTCCACTAAATGCGAAAATAAATTGAATCTTAAAGCTTCCTTGGTGACATCATCTTTGTCCTTGTATGGTAGTAAAAGCTTAACTTAGATTCCAAATAGAGAATTGGCAAGATTATTTTGTAAGGCATGTATCATATCGTGAAGTCTTTTGACTTGGTCATGTAATGTAAAATCATAAAACTTCTTGGGTCCAAACTTGTCTTTCCTTCGTTGTTGTATGAATTTATGGGCTTCCGATGATTTGTTCATTAGTTGTATGTCATCGTTACTAATATCAATATTTTTGACACCATATAATTTATAATTGTGTCACTTATCCTTCATAGGTATAGGTGAAGATGTAAGTTTAGCTTCTTATTTTCTCGAAGCCTAGATCTTATCATCATTCTTGCGATGCAGCAAAACATATTTTCCACTCAATTGTTGTATTTTGTCTTTTAGAGGAGTAATTTCATCTTGAGGTGTGTCTTCTTGTGTTTGACTTTTCCAAGTAGTAGTTTCTCTTTGCAATACATCATCTTCACTCTTATTTGATAATGGACATGAAATTGATGCTAGAGATAATTTTTCTGGTGTTTTGTCAACATTTGAGTTGTATGCTACCATAATTTCATTTTTGTCCTTGTTTTTCATTTTTATCTCCTTTAACCAACGTTCTTCAAAATAATCTTTGCATCTTAGCTATCAATCTATCAATTATGTTGCCTAACTCATTTTGGCTTGCCATTAATTTTTTTTACAACCTCACCATGTTATCCATAATTAGCGGGTGTTATCGGATGTCTTCATAATGACCCTATGTGTCAGCTTCATTATAGCAACCCATTTAAACTTTGTCCCTGTTCTTCATAAAGCCCATTTTTTAATTTTACTTTATTTTTGGAAAATAATATTTTTTAAATCAACTTTATAAACCAATTTATTTTTGAAATAAAGTGCATGTCTACCAAGTCAATTTGAGTTTAAATTTTTTAAGATGTATGGACAAAATGACTTAAGGGACGTGAATTTTACTGAGACAACTTTAGGAAGGGTCGCGTGGTTCTCTTTTCTTTTTCTATTTTTTTTAACTAAGTCTATTGTTTCAATCAAACGAGTAAGGACTATACAGAATGGCACAACATATTACAGATGTACAAAATGACATAGCAAGCACATACTGCATGGTTAATGAATTGTACAACGGAGTATAAAGAAATACAATACAACGAATGTATAACTATGTGATGGTTATATGGTAACCAATGTGTACAGAAAAATTAATGACAGAAGTAGATGTATTGTGTCTAAAATTATGGTTGGTATGTAATATTTGTATGACAACAGATTATACAGAACATAAATAATCAATGGAATAATTTGTGGTAGCTTTGTCCTCAAAGCTTATTGAAGACAAGGCTTGTGTCTGATTTATTGCTTGTAACGTCATCTCTCGGTCCTTTCTTGCAGTACTTGTGACACTTTGACAAAAAGACACGATACGAGTTACAAATTCCAAAGAAATATTTTGCATCATCTGTAATGTGGTCCATTTGAGATCTATCTTCATCGAAGATGATTGTTGATTGCCTTGTTGGATAAATCTTCCAGTTTACTTCTTAGGTTGTAGACTTTGTATTCTTTCACTGATGAAATTATAACTCATTTGTTTGTGTTCATTTTGACCCCGTCATTGGTCAAAATGATTTTTGTAATTTGGGTGTCTATAAGGAGTTCTTGTTGTTTGTCTTTCTATTGTATTGACTTCCTTTTGAACTGTGATGGGGACTTTATTTGTATTTGTTTCTTCTTTCTCAACTTGAATTTGTTTTCTGGAGAGTCTAGATGCTTCCTTCTAGATTTGAACTAATTTGTTCTCTGAAAGATTATTGTTGTTCTGAATCTTCTTGAACATTTCATCTTGCCACTGTTTTCCCTCTTTTAATTTCTTTATTTGTTCCTCTAGTTCTTGATTAAGATATCTCAGATGATGGTTTTCTTCTTATTGTTTTAGTATTCTTCCTTCGACGACTTCATTGGAAAGTTCCATCTTCCGACTATTTTTTTATTTCTTGATTTTCGTAAGTAATGTCTTGTTCTGAATTCTTAGTTGAAATAGTTTTTCGATATTGCTTGCTAATTTGCCATTGATTTTCGCAATTTCTAACCTGTGCTTCTTTTTAGTGTCATCATACTTTTGTTGGAGTTCTTCCTTCTAGCCGCTGATGTCGACATATCTTTGATTCTTGAGTTTTTAGCTTTCTCTGAATTTGCACCAGTTCATCATCTTTATCCATGATGAGCTTGTTTAAAAGCCTTATGTCTTCTTCTAAATCATTATCACTTCTATATGGTGATTCTTCGTTATCTTCAAACTTTTTTGTTGTCTTTAATATATATATATTAACATTAATAGTAATAGTAATATGAATAGATAATTAATAATTATTAAAGAGTCATGACTTTACGTTCGAAAGTCATGAATGGACTTATATAAGTCCAACCCTTGTAAATGTAAATCATCATCGAATATTTATCAATTATATTATTTTTATCCATTCATGGATTTTTTAGCTTATTTATGCTAGTTAGTTTGATAAGAAACAGATTTTAATGTTTCATTGCTATCAGAGCCCCTTCGTGGGCAGATTCCAGCTTGTGGCCATTATTTTTGGAGCTTCTCCAAAACTAGGTCTTTGACTCGCATAGGTTTTTTACCAACCCTCCTCGTTATCCACAGAGGCCACACTTCACCTTCTCGTTGCATTCCTCATGCATCTGCGTGCACATTCCATACCTCTTTGCTCCATACGTCAACCACCTCCCATCATTACCCTTATCTACACTCCACGCCAACCTCATGTGCCTCCCTACTCTACGCGCCTACACTTATCTCCTCTACATCGATCCACGCCCATGCGCACACTTCTTGCTACACGCAGCCTCCCTCACTCACGACCCTCCTCCCTCCGCCTGTCGTTCCTTTCCTCCATCACCGGCACCACCATTCCCCAACCTCGAACTCCCTCATGTTGCATGATACTCCACACACAGACCTTCCATTGTTCCACCACTCCTCTCCCCTTCCTCACGTCCTCTCCCTCTTCAGCTCCATCGTTGCTCTCCTTCTAGTGTTCCTGCCTCTCGTGTTGTCGTGCTCTCCCACCTATTCCAAATCCTTCCTCCTGTTATCCACCATTGTTATCTCTCACAACACATACCTCCATGCCTCGTCGCACCACCTCACCCTCCCCACCTTGTTGCTCCTCTTGCGCTCATTTCCTTCTCCCCATCTCCACGCACTTCGTGCCCACGCACACCATTCTGCGTACTCCTCACATCCCCTCCCCTCCATCCCCCATTTCATCCAACCGTCGTACCTAATTCCCACGCTCCTCAGCCTCCACTTCCCACTCTCCCACGCTTCCCCAACCTCCAATCCTCTACCATCTCTCAACCTACAAACCCTAATATAATCCATTTCAATATCTATNTGTTATTATAATTATTATTTAAAAATAAAGAAGACCAAGTCAAAAGAAAGAAGACCAAGAAGATATTAAAAAGAGCAGAAATCAAGTCTCTGAAGATATTGAAGAAGTCATTGAAGCCAATTGTGGATTTGTTGAAGAAAATATGGATTCCATATAAAATCCAAATTTTTGACTAAGTGTCCTTATTGCAAAATGGAATTACAATATCCGACATTTTTTAATAATCGAAATCCCTCTTGCCCAATATGTGGTAAATGTTTTATTATGAAAGACGATCAAGGTAACTCACAATTGCAATCACAGAAACTGAAAATCGAATTAGGATACTACAAGGAAAAGAATAAAAATCTACAATTTGTGATGAGTAAGCAGATCATTCTTCATAAGTTGATAGAATAAGAGAATCATTGCTCAAAGGATCAAAATAAAAAACTAGAAAAAGATAATGAAGATATCGAGAAACTGTTATCAGCTAAGAATGAAGAAATATCTCGATTAAAAAATCACAACCAAAACCTTAAAGACAAAATCAAAAAGTTTGAAGATAACGAAGAATCACCATATAGAAGTGATAGTGACTTAGAAGAAGACATAAAGCTTTTAAACAAGCTCATCGTGGACAGAGATGATGAATTGGCACAAATCCAAAGAAAGTTAAAAAGTCAATAATCATAGATATGTCGATATCAGCAACGAAAGGAAGAACTCCAGCAAAAGTATGATGATACTAAAAAAAAAGTACAAGTTAGAAATTGCGAAAATTAATGGCAAATTAGCAAGCAATACTGAAGAACTATTTCGACTAAGAATTCATAACAATACATTACTTACGAAAATCAAGAAACAAAAAACTAGTCAGAATATGGAACTTTCCAATGAAGACCTCGAAGGAAGAATACTAAAATAAGAAGAAGAAATCCATCGCCTAGGAAATCTTAATCAAGAACTAGAGGAACAAATCAAGAAACTAAAAGAGGAAAAACAGTCGCAAGACGAAAGGTTCGAGAAGATTCAGAATAATAATAATCTAGTAGAGAACAAATTAGTTCAAATCCAGAAGGAAGCATCTAGACTCTCTAGAAGACAAATTCAAGTTAAGAAGAAACAAATACAAATTCGCTCACCGTCAAAGTTCAAAAGGAAGTCAATACAAGAAAAAAACAAACAACAAGAACTCCTTATATACACCTAAATTACAAAAAGCATTTTGACCAACAACAGGGTCAAAATGAACATAAACAACGGAGTTATAATTTCATAAGCGAAAGAACACAAAATCTACAACCTAAGTAGAAAACAGGAAGATTTATCCAACAAGGCAATCAACAATAATCTCTGATAAAGATAGATCTTGGATGGACCACATCACAGAAGATGCGACATTTTTTCTTTGGAATTTGCAACTCGTATCATCTATTTTTGTCAAGTGTCGCAAGTACTACAAGAAAATATTGATAGACGACGTTACAAGCAACAAATCAAACGTAAGTCTTATCTTCAACAAGAATTCAAACTCCTTATCAAAAGAGAAAGAGCAATATGCTCATGTGAGATTCAAGTCAAAAGTCCAGATCATTGATACAATTTTCTCATTTATGTGCTGCAAGCAAACATACTAGGGGATCTCTACTAAAGTTGGAGGACTGCAACTTCATTCACGATACAGATCGTGGATACAATCTACAATAGCCCCTTAACTCACAATGTGCAATGCTCCTCTTCAACCTCTCAATACATATTGATTTTGTGGGTTTCTCTACATGAGCAAGGTCAACATGGGTATCACCATTCCTCCCAGCATCATGTCTCTCATCAGAGCAAGGTGGATTCCCATCACGTGGTAGAAGTTGTCATATGTGGACACAAGACCACTACTCCATTGGCCTTGAAAGCCATTTTGGTGGAGTATGTTCAAGATAATTGTGCTAAAACCCTAGAAGCCGCCATGGATGCAACTTTTTAGATGGGTAAGAGTAATGGGAATAAAGAGGCTTACCTAAAACTTGGGCTCTCGCTCTTTTTCGAAGCTATCAAGATACTCTGATTACGACTTAAAAAGACTTCTCCACTATGTTCTAGCCTCTAATTTTTGTCTCGAGATGAAGCTTCTCCTACTTGTTCCAAAAGTATTACATTCTAATCTGATAGACTAAGATGGAGTTTTATGAAGCTTTTGTTGTTATTTATTATTATGAGGCAATTAACAAGTAAAGTGGAAAAAATTCAAGAAGTTGTGTGAAAAGGTCAATATCCACACATAATCATGTTGATCCTAAAGTTGATGTGCAAGTTCTTGCATGACCAATGATCATTCTATTCCAAATATGCAGCCCCAAGTTCGTTCAAAAATTTCTAAGGACTCAAGTACACCTCCTCCTTCAACATTTCCTTTATTCTTTCCTCAATTGCTTCAGAGGCACCATAAGAGGACCTTCCACAAACTTCAAAGTTTCTCACTTGTCATAGTGTTCTATCTTTCCTTGGAAGTTCAAATTGGTAGGCTCTTTGCATTGGTTCATAAACTAGTTTGACATCATTTATCACATGAAGCTTCCCTTTAGGTTTGCAATGCTTTCCATCTAAATCATATGAAGCAATTGAGCATCCACAATATCAACACATATCGTGATACAACTATTGTTCTAGAACATTAGTTTCTACTCCTTGCAGATCAAGCTCCTTGGATTTCTCAACATCTAATGCAAAAGAAATTTCCCTCTCTGCTGAAAGCTAAAGAGGTCGATGCTTTTGTTGTTGGGATGAATCATAGGGATTCTTAGAGATATGTTCTCCTTAACCTATGGTTTGTCTCATATTATTGTTAGAATGGTGTGGTTATTATTGTGACTTTTTTTTTACGTATCCTTCTAGTTTCCTATTCTTATAGAGTAGTTGGGATCTTATCCCTAACAACTAGCTCTATAATTGTACTAAGTTGTTATTCTTCAGGATATTGCATCCTAGTTTATGGAGATAGTTTTCCAAATGTAAAGCTATAAAAGCTTGTTCTCTTTTAATGAACTTCAGCCAAAGATTTTGATTTGCACTTCAATGTAGAACTCTGCTCATGAATGGTTTTAAGCCACCTTTATGGATCGGAACCACATAATAGGGGTATATATTTTGTGAATTTACCTAGGATTTGCATCCAACCTCCACTATTGAGATATATTGCATTTGTGGGCTATAAAGGTTATTGGGATTCCACCCAATCTCAAACGTAATTGTTAAATATGCTTGTCATTAATGTGGAAACATATATTTTAAGTATTTTGAAACCATATCAGAGCACTAAAAAAGAGATTTGTTTAAAAATATTTTGATGAATATTTTCTTAGATATGGATCTTTTTGTAAGTAATTACATGTTATTGAACATGCATTAAATAGCTTCCTCTCAATGGTTATCTTTGGAGCCATTGTGTCTTACGCTCAATATGTCCAAGTAGCCTTCAACAAAAGCTTTGTTAAGGTTTCAATAACATATCTTACTAAATTAAATTATATATTGTTTTTCTAATGGAAACAATAAAGGCAAAGACTAAAATTACCAAAAATACCATAGCTACTATTCTCAAAGACAAGTCATCTTACTTCTACCAGTCTTACATTTCTTTCTCAATAATTACTTAAAGAAATCCTTGAGAAGTCGAGTGAACACCAAAGAGCATTATAAGCCATGCCCTTAGACATCTTAGGAAGGAGACAATTTAATTACATGGATTACCACTCAATTACAAACCACAACATAAAAAGACACCATTCAAACCCCATTGTTTGCTCCTTGCAATCTCCCTTTGCATCTTCATCTACAATACACTTGCCAAAAACAATTAACAATATCTTCTGGGAGAAAAGAAGGTCTATTCAACTCACCCTAGGAGGGCGCATTTATCTGTGGAATCATATTTGCAAGATTCCAAACTTCAAATTTGACCTAGCTCATGCTAGGGTTTCTAAATTAGTTTTAGTTTTGTAGTCAAGATGATTGGTATAAAGGTTAAAGATAGACTTGATGGGGCTTCCAATTTCAACTCTTGGAAGTCTAGGGTTCTCCTCATCTTGGAGGAAAATGATCTCTTGAACTTTGTAATGAAAAGGTTTCAGAACTAGAAGAGAAACAAAAAAGATCTAGTGGAGGAAGAATGATGCAAAGGCAAGAAAGATCTTGGTAGATTCAATAAGAGGCCACTTGGTTCCTCAAATTTCTCAGAAGAAGACAACCAGGAAGATGTTTAAAGTCTTGAAAATTTTGTTTGAAGATAACAACATTAATAGAGCTCTTGCCTTAAGTCAACAATTATTCAATATCAAGATGACAATGTCAGACTCAATTGCTACCTACTTCATGAAGATTTCTGAGCTAAGGTTGAGTACCATTAGAAAATCAATTGAAAACAAAGAACTTGTCACGATGACTCTTAATGGTCTCCCTCCCTCTTGGGAACCATTCATCTAAAGTATTAGTAGGTGATCCAAGTTGCCCAAGTTTGATCGATTATGAGCATATTGTACACAAGCGACTAGACTTGCAACTAGAGGAAAATTGCATGGAGTTGAAAAAGATAACTTTAAAGGTCCTTCCTCATGTTTTTAGTGGGGGTGTGATGAGGGGGAGTTGAAGTTTTGTTCCTTATGTACATTTATGTAAAAAGTGTTTGTTATATAAATAAAGTTATGTTTTGTATTTTATACAATGGGTCACACTTAAAATGATGTATTTAATAATTAATGAGTTTAATTATTAAAAGATGGATTTAATGTAGAACCTTGATTTTGTAATTTGATTTCAACCCTTGATTGGGTAGTTAGTCAGGTAGTTACAAAAGACCAAGTATAAAACAATGAGGAAAGAGACAAGGAAGACACACTCACCATCAGAGAGAAAAAGAAGAGAAGTGAAGGAGAAAGGAGAGCTTTCCAAGAGGGAAGGAAATGATTCCCAAGAGAAGACCAGTAGCAGACTGTAGAACAGACTGACAACAGCACAGTCACACATGTGGGCTCAAATCCCTAGGCAACAGACCGTGCATTAATTGCAGGGTATAGGAAATTAATTATAGGCACATGTGGTCATGTTTTTCAAGGCAGAAGGTACATCAAACCATACAAACCATACTGGCACATGTGGACAGTCGTACAACAGACTGTACAACTACTTGTTGGCACAAATTTTGAGGTAGTGTTTTGCAGTTTCCTTTTTGTGGAATTTTGTTAGTGGGATAAAAGATAAATTCAATGGGACTAAATTGTCCTAGAGAACTCTTAATGGAAAATTTTATTTTGGGTTTTCCCCAGGTTGGGGTTTCTCCATGTCTAGATTGACCAAAACAACTATGTTCTACGTGCTTGTTTGAATTTTCAATATTTGAAGGACTTTTGGATTGGTGGTTTTAATGTCAAAGTGTTGTGTGAATCTTTAATTAAAACCCCAAATGTTCAAAGTGTTTGACATAATGCATGAATGAGAAATTTTGTATTTATGTCATTTTTCTTCACATGGCACTTAACACGAAAAACATCACGCCCTTACATATCATGTCAAGAAGGGAAAAGGAAAGGGAAGAATTTATCATGGCAAGAAAGACAAAGGTGAAAGATCAAGTCCCATTCCAGAACAAAAGAAGAAGAAGGATCTTTCACATGTCTGGTGCTTCAAATGTCAGAAGTACGGGCACTATGCGAAACAAGTCGTGGTTCAAAGAAGAAAAAACTCCAAGCCTCAACTGTCGATGTTGATGGATATACTCCACATAAGAAGTCGAGGAATGATGACTCTAAAGTAAGTGTAGAAGATCGTCGAAAGAAGTTATTCTAATACTCTCCATGTTGAGATGGTGTGATTATCATTAGTAATGTATGAAGATCCAGATTGCAATGGGCTTCCAGCAAGATGAAGATCAGAGGACTTTCACGATTCCTACAAGGAGGCAGTGGGAGCCCACCCACAATACAATAAAATATAAGTATTTGAATTGTCATTATTACTCTTGTAGATCAAATCTGAATGTTTTCATAAAAGTTGTCTTCAGATCTATATTCCTAGAATTAAGAAGTTTGTTGAGCATGTGATATAGTTCTTTTATTAATAAACAATAGACTCATATAGCACATGTTATGTATATGATTATATAAATAGCCTATAGTGTTGCACAAGATTCCATGAGCCCATGATAGAGCTAGTCTAGGATGATATCCTCTAACATGCTTAGAGTAGTGCACACTCTTGATAGTATGTTTTAATGGAGATAGAAAGCATCCAGATAGTTACCATATGTGCTTAGGATATATATGAGTGTTGTGTTGAAGCATTAGTTAAGATGCTTACATAACTATGTGAATTATTGCCATTGCATTGAATTGATTGAATTTGATTATGCAATGTCGCTAACTATTTGATTGAATTTGACTTGTAGGGAAAGAATATATGTTATGGCCTACAAGAGAAAAATGATAAGACTTGTTCTCAAGAACAAGCAATGGACATATAGATCTTGTTGGTATTCAGTGATCAAGAGAGAGCAGACTGATCAAAAGCAAGAAGCTTCTATGATCATGACTCTTAGCTTAGACTACATATCAGGAAGAAGAATGACTTTTGTAACAGACGAAGCAATTAAATGGAAGTCATGATTGTTCAACAGTGACAGCAGGCAGATGAGGACCTAATGCATCCAGCTATATGTGGACACATGACCCACATGCCCAGAGGATCTCATATAAAGATTGGCGATTGGGAGAAGGCGGCTCCAACAAATGTAGGTAGCTCCAAAGAGGGAGTAGGATGCTCAGATGCAGAGGGAGAAAGATGCTTAGATGCAAAGGGAGCAAGGTGCTCTAGCACAGAGGAAGATGTGATGAGCACGCAAATGTTATGTTTGCAATATCAGACAAGTGTTCCCCTAGTATTAGCCATGTAACTTGGATAAGGGTGAGTGGTCCAATGGCAGTGCCATATCTTCTCCCAAACACCCTGTGACAGGGTGGGGAGACTAGTCACTTGTTACTCTCATGCAGGTGTATGAATTTGGCCATGTGACTTGTTGTTATTTCATTTATTTTAATTATTTGCATTTCATGTTTTTCTTAATAAGGCAGGACAAAAGTGTTTGCCCCCAATAAATTTGATGCCTTTGTTAGTTGATATGTGTCCAAGTCTATAAGTTCTCATAAGATTCTACGAAGAGCACATGTCCCAAAGTAAAAGATTAGTCCCTAAATGACTCAAAATGAGGTAGTACATTCTCCCTGACACTTTGTGAAGGAGTGGGGAGATTGGTCTCATGTTGATTCTCTAGTTAAGAGGGAATGATGATTCTAGTATATTCTTTCAGACACTCTGAGGAGTGGGAAGATCTCTTGGACACCCTAAAAAAGGGGTGGAGAGGCCATTGCATTCTTCCAGTCACTCTAGGAAGGAGTGAGAAGATCTCTCAGACACCCTGAGAAGGGGATGGAGAGGCCAGCGCATACTCCTGCACACTTTGTGAAAGAGTGAGGAGATCTCTTGAAGATTATGGGAAGCGATGGAGAGATTTAGTGTGTTCTCCCTATCACTTTGAGGAGTGAGATCTCTTGGACACCCTGAGAACGGGTGGAGAGGCTGGTGCATATTAGTGTATATAACATGCAAGTTCCTCAATGGACTAGGTTGCGCTGATGCATGTTGACTCCCCAATAGACTGGATTGAGTAGTTGACTCCTCAATGGAATAAGTTGAGTTGTTGCATGTCCCTATATGGACTAGGTTGACCTGATGCATGTTGACTCCTCGATGGATTGGGTAGAATTCTTTAGTTATTGCATGTTCCATGATGGACCAGGTTGAGTTGATGCATGTTGACTCCCCGATGGACTGCGTAGAGTTGTTGACACTTCTTGATGGACTGAGATTGTGTTAGAAGATCTTCCTTTTGATATAGAGATGTTCAAGATAGTCATAACGTATAGATGATATCCAAATGTGTTCTTGTCTAATGATGCCTCCCCGGCTAAGAGGAAGTGTCGATGTAGTAGCAATGCGAGGCATCTTCGCCAAGTTGGCCCCAGAAGAGATGTGAAGATCACACTTATTTTGCACACTAACATAGAAGTCAACCCAGGCTAAAGAGACAAGTCAACCCCAACTTAAAAGTGAAAATGTCAACATGATAAAGTATAAATAGAAGGCATCATCACTCAGTTTGATCAAGCATTCAAGAAAAATCGCTCCAAGCAAGGAAGAAGTTTGTTGTTGCTACAAGAGGAAGATTTTTTGGGTATTTGTTATCTTGGAGGAGTTTTTCCTTTCGTTTCTTGGGGTTTATCTTTCTGCTATATGTGCTACATGTGTATTTGGATGTACACCGATCTCTAAATTGATTATCTCTACTGGAAGGTTGTTGGGTTTTCTCCCTTAGTGGTTTCCCAAATCAAAATGTTTCTGTCTATTACTTATGTGCTTGGTTATTCTTTTAGTGATCCTATTTATTATGCAATTGAAATTATATTGATATATCTATAAAATCTAACATTAACCTCTAATAGCTTGTATATGCCATTACTTTTTCTTTGAGCTAGAAAGGCTTAGGGCTTGAATGTAACTACATACTATCCATCCCAAAACTTTTGGCAAGCGCTTAAAAATTCACACACACACACACAAACACATACATATATATATATAGAGAGAGAGAGAGAGAAAGAGAGAGAGAGAGAGAGAGAGCTTAGGGCTTAAATGTAGAGCTTAGGGCTTAAATGTAATTCCATGCTTATTAGGCAGCCATACTCCCTTGACAGCTCAGGAGTCTCACACTGAATGCTTATGAGCTACATCATAGAATACAATTACTCTAGAATCAAAACTACATAAAAGCATTTCTCTATCTCCCATATTAGAAGTTCGTTCGAGATTCCTTATTAGTTTCATTTTGTTGAAGACTAAAAGTCAAGGACACCCAAAAGAAAATAGCATTGCATAGTGAGGAAAACAACTTTTCCAACATCATAGACCTATCTTGCAACCATGTTTGGTTGTTTGACAGACTAGTTGAAACCATAGTAGCATAATTCAGTCGTATTGGATTTTTATGTACAGAATTTCGGAGGCAATTCGAAAATCGCCAAATATTCAGCATAATACGAATACGGTAAATTTGCCTACATTTTTTGCACACATTATAAAATAAGAAATATTTAAATTTATTGCTTTATTTTTAATTGTCCATATTTTTTTCATAATTAGTTTTAGATTTTAAAAGTTTAAAGCTTTAAAATTTATGATATATATTTTGTTTTATTCTTTAACTATAACTATCAAATATTAGATTAGATTAGGTTAGGTTTATTTTGTAATATAAATTTTAGGAACTAGTTATAATATTAGATTTTAGTTAGGGTAACATTTATTAAAATATATTATTAGAAATTTGTTTTATTGTTATATAATTTATTTTTTGCATTTTTTATTATTTAATATTTTTATAATTAAATTTGTACATACATTATTAGATAAATTCTTCTCCCTCTTGGATACTATATATAGAAGTTATAATGTTTTCTTTGATTTTTTGTGAGGGGGAGTAGAGAAAAATGGCCCATGACCAGTCTTACATGCAAATACTGAATGTTTTATGTATATTTTAAAAAAAAATTAACTTAAAATCTATAAGCAACCTACTCCCATATTTTTTCCGTACTAGATTTTTTAGCTATGTATTTTTTCCGTATCGAATCGTATTCGAATCCGTATTCGTACTCGAATTATGTTACTATGGTTGAAACAGCCTATGGTAGTACGGAAGATCCAACAAGAACCTTCCATACCCACTTCTTATAATATAATTCCCAAGTCTACAGCTTTGTGGTCTTTGTAAGTCCAATAATATTACTACAACATAGACTGCACTACCCCAAGGGAGATCTATATCCTCCATAAATTGTATTTTGTTTTCCTTCAATATTAGGACAAATAATCTGGCTACCACTTAATTTAAAGCCCCATCGTAATTGAAATTCAATCTTAATTATACAAAACCAGAATGTTGGTGTCTTCCGATGAGAATAAGTACTTCAACAGAGGTGCCACGACAGCGACACTAAGGCTATTTCCAAGCAATGCATACCTGCAAAATTTGAAAACGAGGCAGTGAAACATGACAGCCCAGCAAGTATGACATTTCCAAATTTACACAACCAACAATATAAATGAACCAGTTGGAATCACATGAGAAATTGATTAAAACATTAAAATAAGGTGATAACTTTCATATGATATTATTAGTGCAGTGACCTCAAAATCAGGGATAAAAATATAAATTAAAAAACAAAAAACAAATTTTATTATTATTTGATTTTGTAGCGAGACAGCTAAATTCCATAAGAGATACAAAACATTAAATTTACAAGGCCTTAAAATTTTATGGTCTCGAAGAACAAGAATGAGAAGGTTCTAAATATAACATCAAATGGACAACATAGCAATGATAAATCATTTACGAATGAAAATCCATTAGACATCAAACACCACAAGCAGATGCAGCAAGATACATATATGCAATATGTTAAACTTATGGGTTTAATCTTCACATACATCACACGTCAATCTGTTGTAATGTTAATTACAGTGTTGGAAGATCAATCACTGTGGCTATTTTAGGCTAAGGCCAACCTAGTGAAGGCTTCCTGGGGCTAGTACCCTACCTCTTAGATGGTGTATAAATACACCAATCCTCGTTTGTATTCTTCAGTCATGTGGATCAATTTTCAAAGTCATTTGCCTAATGGCACCTTCTCAATTGCACTCTATATTGCAGATAATTGCGTTATGATTACTTCTCTCTTATGTGCTCCTAGGGTTATGGCTATGGCTCAGTCCCTTCAGTGTGCTTCCTCTCTAAACCACTAGTGTTGATTTACTGTTGATGATTTATCTGTTTGCTGGATTAGGGTTTTGCTGGTTGATTCCATTTGATCTTAATCTCAACATGTTTTTAGAGCTAGTATGAATCTCCCTCATCCTATTGGTCTTCAGTGTTTGATCCAATGAAGCTATTGGCTAGTAACATTGCAATTATCTTGGCATCTATGGAACTAGGGCTCTTTTAATCTTCTCTTTTTCTGGATTTTAAAATAGGCTTTCAAGGACAGCACATCTTATAACGTTCCTCTAGGTTTTTTCCTAGCTTTCTCTCTTTATAGGTCAACGCCTCATTTTGAGAGTCCCCTTAAGATTTCCCTTTTAGTCTATACAAACAAAGAGGACTGAAGTTATTTCGAAAAGACTAGTCAAGCCATACACTGATGTGCCTTGACTAGTCCAATCTGATTCTTTAGGTTATATGAGAGTACATGAGGGACCATATGCAACATGCACCATTCAAATTTCATACTATGAATTTGAAGACAACAGATAATGTGAAACCATAGAATAATATAGGACAACTATAACATAAGATCATAAAGAAAAGGACCAAGAAAGACAAGGTTCAAAGGAATGTACAGACTGAGCAACAAGTCACAACTTCAATAGCAACTTCATAGGGTTGAATGAACCATTAACATCTGCCACATCAAATCTTTTATTACAGCAGAAATCTTCCTTAATATCCAAGATTACAAGGGCTAAAAGCCTCACACTTAGTCCCTTCTTATGTGCAAGATATTGCCTTCTCCAGAGATTATTCCAGCAACAAGATACAATAGCTACTCAAACATAAAACCCATATTATCCAAAGAAAAAAGAGATGAATGAAGAGAGCCTTGCATATACTTGCTTGTACC
This sequence comes from Pseudotsuga menziesii, assembly GCA_001517045.1. Classification (NCBI taxonomy): domain Eukaryota; kingdom Viridiplantae; phylum Streptophyta; class Pinopsida; order Pinales; family Pinaceae; genus Pseudotsuga; species Pseudotsuga menziesii. The sequence goes on from LPNX010648168.1 coordinate 472,487, forward strand.
TTCACTTCCACCTCTGACATGATGTATAACTAGGCTTAGAGGGGTTTGCCCTGTCAATCCATGATTAACAATGGAGAGAGCTACTCTCTAAATAGAGTTCTAGATCCATCTCTTTACAATAAAATAATAATATTGTTTCTCTAGATCCACAATTTGTTCCAATAACAAATAGTACAGTATGCTTGAGTCTTGACAACTCAACCAACTCCTTAAATGCTGGACAACTCCTTCAAAAGTGACCTTTTTTTCAACTGGCCTCAAAAATGACCTTTCGAGCATACAACAAACTCTCCTATTTTAGATGGGACACCCTCCAAGGAAACTAAAAAACATCCCTAATCAAAGTTCCACCTCTTAAGGAATATCAAAATATAAAAAACTTGATTTGAAATCTCCTTGACGACTGGACGCCCTTTTTCTTGGGCTCTTCAAAGACTTTGTAATGTGCTTTATTCTTGGCTAAAGGGCTCTCCAATCTATGCTAACCAACTCCTTCAATTGTGGTATGCCTCGGTTGAAACTTGGACCCTTTCCAATGAGTGGATTGCTTAGGTTGTGAAATAAGTGTTAACTTCTCAAACACTCTCCTTAATATCATTCTTTATTCCTTAAAATCTGCTGCAACAAACTCAATGAAGTCCCTCCATGCTGTGACTTCATTGGTCTGGAACCAAAAAGTCCTTTTAGAATGACTACTTCCACCTTAAAATTCTGCCTTTGACCATGTTACCCTTTGCATTAAAATGTGCCTTGGAAGTTGGATGCTCAATAAAGGAGAAAATACTCCTATATCTCTTTAGGCTAGGACACCCCATCTGCTGAGCCCTTGAAAGATGCTGGAGATGCCCTTTTTTAAGATATACAAGGCCTGCTTGGTACATGCCGTGACTGAGAAGCCTATTTCTGGTGAAGACACCCTCAAAATGATGCATCTTTCATGGATGTTTTACTGAGTTGTCTCAAACATGGAACAGTAAGAACTGTATACTCGGTCTATATGACGTACCTTGTGGACATGACCTCCAAACCACAGCAATACTGAGCTCTGATCTGCATAAGAAATATGTTACGTGGAGACGTGAGGATGCTGAAATATCTTTTGTTATCTATTTGCACAGGACAGCCATCAATCACCAGATTTGCACTGCTTCTATGCTGGAATATCTCCTAATAGCAACTTAACTTTATTATCTCAAATTCTGGATGAACAGTCAAGGTATCAAAGGTTGCTAGTTGGTTTGATAAAAACTGAATTTAGTTGGGGGCCATAACAAAAATGTTCGTTGCTGCACTGCACCAATGGAAGAGTTAGGTTGTCTGGATCTGGATTATTTTTTAACTGTACTTTTATTCCTTCATATCACTTGCTGTCATCAAAACTTACAGTCAAAGATCCATATGCAATGCTGGGAATTCTCTGTCCCTCTGTTTATAAACTCGTCCTTCGGCATTATTAGATACCTCTAACTGGAAATAGGCTGGAAAATGACTTGCTTGCTGGCTGTTTCAATGTTGGAATAATGGGTATGTGTTCCTCTTTCTGATGTAGAATAGAATCAGAAAAATCTGGAAGATCAGAAACCATGGATGACTGAACTGCTTTCTCGTGTTAGACTGCTTTGACTGGGAACAACAAGGAGATCTGACAATGTTACCCTTTCCCCATTATCTATCCATACATACTATTGATCTTGTAAAATTACTTCTCTCAAACTTTCATACTTGCTACCTCCAGATTTCTGCATAGTTAAAATTAGACTCTGTAGCTTCTGGTGTTGGTTCATATTCATTATTGACATGTCACATCAGTGAACACAGGGCTGTAGCTTCTAAACAGGTTGCTCTCATCTGTATTCACATGCTGGGAACGATCCTCCAAACAGAGCACTATCACCACTAGGCATAAGCTATAGGACTAACAATAAGAGTGTGAGGATAATGCCATAATTTGATAAATAGATGCCTGGAATAGAACTTATTCTCAATGAAAAGCCAACAGGTTGTAGTATGAAAATAGATTACATGGACAGTGTAATAGACAGTTCTTATTTATTACTGATTGACAGAAGAATTTTTGCAAGTATATAAGAATATATATCAAATAATATTTGATTGATAAGAATTGATAAGATGATAAGAATGATTAGAATGAGCCTCACGATGGTATACTTATACGCATTGACTGGTCACAAGGCGAAGAGGTATGTTCTCTTTGACCTTTCATTAGCCTAATTCTATTATTGGTATTATTATGTTTATAACATTTATAACATTGCCACCCCCTCAAGGAATGCTTTGTCCTTAAAACATAGTAAGTAGGATTATCTCTAGCTTAGCACAATTTCATGGTGGCATCAAGTTTCTCTGGTTTTAGTGGTTTGACTTTGTTCCTTCTTTGAGTGTTGGTGAAGTTCCTTGTATCGCTTGTATCATATCTTGAAGTCATTTGACTTGGTTGTTTAAGCCTTAAGGTGAAAATTTTATGCTTCTTGGTAACATATTTTCCTCACTTCCATTGCTGTATGTTTGACTGTGTTTCTTGGTCCTTTTTCATTAGTTGTAATTCAAACATAACCATATAATTTATAATGTTTGCCTTCCCAGTTAAACTCCATGAACTGTTCTTAAAGTTTTGTTGTATAAGTGTCCAACTGTATCAACCATTCTGCACCTAGCACCATATCCTTTTCTTCTAGTGGTAGAGCATAGAGCACTGTTTGTAGTTCTAGTTCTTGTATTTGAATTGAGACTTTATGACATCTTCCTACTTCTTTGACCTTTTGTCCATCAACAACCATAACAGTGACGTCCTTGGCGGGGTTAAAAAGGTTCAGTTGTTTAGCAACAACGATGTCTATATAAATATGAGTACTGTTGGAACCTATAAGTACTATTACATTTCTATCTTTTATGACTCCTTTAAGCTTTAGGGTTTTAGGTTGTGATTTCCCCGTCATGATTGCTAGTGGAACTATAGGCTTGCTTTCCTTTTTTCTTAAAACCTAGATCTTATCAAACTTTTTTATATGTGGTGGAATGTATTTCGCAATCAATAGGCTTGCTTTTCATTCTGTTAACCCTCTTTCAGCAAGGGTTAATATGTTGATCATGTGTGGCTTGTGTTCATCTGATAGACAGTTGTGCCCGAGATGAGATTTGTGGCTTCTCTATATATCATTGGTCAAAGATCCTTCAGCATGGATAGATGGTCCATATGCCTTGGATGTGCCTAGCCAGAGATAGTGTCAGATGTTCTGTGTTGTAATATCTCTAAACCCTCATAGACATTTGGAATGTTTTCTTATATGACGATATATTTGCATGGGATGTTACATATATGCTAGTATAGTAATTCATAACACTGGAAAACAATTACTCATGTCTTAGTCTTGCCTTGGTGTGTTCTACCTTAGAAGTGTGTTAGTCCAAACGTTAATTTGTACCCTAGTGAACTAAATTAAGCAAAATCATTCATTTCATAACATTTATGATTTTTCCAAGCCATTTTTTGATCATGTAGACAATCTATCCATCCCCTTCACTTTCCCTTTGTAAATGATCTATCATCAATGACAACCTAAGGTCTCATAACTATTCCCTTGTATGAATGCCTCAGTTAAAGTTAAAAGAGTCTAGAACTCTAGGGTTGATGCTAATAAATGTAAATGAAAATGAAAAACTATGGGAGATACTCCCCTTGCAAAAAGCCAGGTTCACTTGTCCCAGATTATCAAAGCCAAAGTTAAAGCAAAAGGGACTAAGCCAACAAAAGGGATAACAAATACAAAGAAATAAAAAGAAAAGTGATCACAAAAAAGAGGCACAAGGATGGATGACCCATAACAACACTTCTTTCAAAGGCACACAAACGAAAGAAACTGTTGATTGAATTGTCATTAATGCCAACATGGACTTGCAGTGGCCCCACAAGTAGTCATTGATGCCACCAAGTCCCTCTTGCAGTACACAGGTATGGATGATCCCAGTATCCTCACATCCAGTGCCTTGGAGCTCATACAGAGATGGGTTGTGCCCACCAGGTTGGATCTTGGAGCCACCACCTTGTTGACGATGTTGAAGACCCTGTTGATGATGTTGAAGACCCTGGTTGTGATGTTGAAGCCCTTGTAGATGATGGAGAAGCCCTGGATGGGTTGAAAAAACATCAATGACCCATTCTATGGTCATTCATGTTTTTGTTGGGGTCATGGAACCCTTGTATGTGATTTTTGCTACCATTATGATGATGATGACCTTGTATGGTCTTTGACATGTTGTGGAACCCATGAACATGCTCTTGGTATGATGAAGAAGCCCATGAAGCCCCTTGGCATGTTAAAGAAGCCTTTGAAACACCAAATGGGCCAAATGACCCATTCTGTGGTCATTTGTGGTTTGCATGGTTATAGATGGCTTGATGGAGTCAGGTAATCCTTGGAGATGATCCTAGGGCATGAGAAAGCCTTTGGACCCACACAATTGGTGGTTTAATGGCTCTTGTACCCTTGTAGGAGTGGTGAAAATGATGTGGTTAGATGGCATGATGAAACACACCCTTGCATCTGATGGCTTGGGTCTTGAACCCACACATATGGAGGAGCTTTTGGACGCTCTTGATGGACCTTGAAGATGATGACAGCCTTGTTGAAGAAGCCCACCTTGAAGATGATGACAACATTTGAAGAAGCCCTCTTGCATATGGAAACAAGGACGCCCTTACTTATGCTTGCGGAGGACACCTTCACCCTTGATGACTTGTGAACACACCCCTATGTGCTATAATGATATGGCAATGAAATATTGAAATAAAAAATAAGATAATATATATTACATCTCATCTTCCTTAACCTGAAGTCGGCTCAGTCAAGATTTAATAAATAAAAATATATATAAAACATTGTGCAAGGTCGGCTCAGCAAAATAATATGGAAAACTAGTATAAATAACCAGTCAGGTCTTCATTTTGGTGTATGCAATTTTGGATAAGGGGATCTGCTCTGAATTTCGGTAGGTCAACAGTCCACTGAGGCAGTGAATTTTACAGTCAAATGAGGCAGCAAATTAAGGAACAGTCAAGGAAGAAACAGTCCCGATTTTTCTTTGTTTAATGACAGTCCAATCTGTGACTTGTCTTGGGGACTTTCTTACCATCAAAACAATCCGTTTTTGGGCTCTTACACAGTCTTAAAACAGTCTGAGCTTGCAAGTGTATACACAGTGTTGACATCTTCCACAATCCCAAAATTTTGAAGGTGTTTTTTGGTTGCTAAGTAGCAGTCCAGTTTTGGAATTGCTTGGGGTTATACCAGTACATCATAGTCCCGAACTTGATGGAATTTACACAGTCCCGAATTTAATCTTTTCTTCAACATGTGAACAGTCACGAATGTGACCTTTACCTAGCATGAATACACGGTCCTTTGAAGAAGTCTGAGTTTGATGTTTACAAGTTGTTATCCACTAATTTTGCACTTAGTTGGATTAGCTTAGGAAGCCGCCATTTTACAAACATGATAAATCTTTGTTTCTAGTGTATCAGATGATCCGCCTTTGTGCCTAGCTAGTTTTGGCTAGTCAGTTTTCGTTTTGAATAATTATGACCCATGGCCCCGCGGGGTTTGTAATAAAATGTGCTAGTAGGGTGTTTTTGAGTTGTTCGGTCTCCTAAGACATAGAATTTCAACTAAGGTATTCCAGAGAGTTTTTTGCCCTTGACAATTATGCTTTGCCTATAGCAGAGTATAATTGACAAGGTTTTCTTTCGCTTCCTCCAAAGTTTGAATGCTCGATTTTGAATTCTGGGCCTTGGGGGGTTATTAGAGCCCAACTTAGTATATATAAACCTACTAGAATTGTTAGAATATACTATGGTCATGTCCTAAGTCACTAGGACCCTCAGAAAAAATTCCGAAAAAAATTTACCGGACGCGTCAAAATTTTTATTTTTTTATTTTTTACTTTTTTATTTTCCCTAAGTTTTTAATTAAATTTGTCCATAATTTAAATGGAAAAATTCAATTTGTAATAAGTTAGTCATCCGAGACCCGAATTCAGTGATTGAAGGCTCTAACCTTAAGCCAAAAATCATTGATGATCAGCCGGCCAGCTATCTCCAAGTTTCAGAAGTTCATTCAGCCTCATAATTAATAATTTCTCAAAAAAGTCATTTACAGAGAAATTATTAATTAAAATATTAAAAATGAATATTTTGGAGAAAATAAAAAACTCAACAAAATAAACCAAATTGAATAAAATAAAAGGCTAAATGACATGGCAAGGAGCATTTATGATGATTCCAATCAATATCGGTCAGTTTCAAATCAAGTATCGGAGTGTAGTAGTTGAACTATCAGTCAGAAATTTGCCCTCTTTGGTCAAATCCGTTTTTGGTTGAAGTGTAGGTTATCTATTGGTTGGGTGATCATTACGAAGGAGGATGAGCCACCTCACCCCCCCTCATTACTCCAACACTCAGTTGCAGTTCAGTTCAACTCCAAATCATCATGCCAAGCTCATTCAGTTACTTCGGTGTTACTCTTAGTCCGGATTTAGGGATTTGAGCCCTATTTTCTTTCCTTTTTGTATAAGTAGAGGCTCTTTTGAGCTCTACAACATGGACTTTTGGGCATAGAAACTCTGCAAAAATTGTAATCATTATTTTATTGAATAAAGCTTTTCGACTTTGGAGGTCTATTGGGGTTGTTTCTTCATTGGTGGATGTCTATCTTATGAGGTGATTTCTTTCCTTGTTTTAAATTTGTTACTCATATGGTGAATCAAATAACTAGCTTTAGAAGTCTATTGTTAGAACATAAGATCTTCCATTTGCAACCGTCAATTTGGATTATTATGCAAAGTTTATCTTAACCTAGATGAGTACAAGTATTCAGTTATATGAAGTATTGATCATGGTTTAATATTCATAGCATACTAGTTGTTTTGTTTGATCTCACCGGGTTTCGAGTTTGATTGTCTTAGCAGATCTTGCATTTTAGAGAAGGGTGCAAGCTTAGTTGCATCAATCTCATCTCCATCATCATAAGAACTTTTCTAACACTGTTGTCTTTCAGGATCTACAAAGTTGGGCTTTGTCCAAGAGGTAAAACCATAGTTTTAAAATCGGCTAAATCGGAACCAGAACTGACCGGTTCACCGGTTCGGAACCAAACCGGTTCAAACCGGCAGGTTAACCGGATCGGGGACCGGTTAGTTACCGAACCGGCCGGTTTGGTACCAAACCGGTTCGGTTCGGTAACTAACCGGTCGAACCGGCCGAGTTCAAGCCTGACCGGTCCGGTTTAGATCCGGTTTGCAAAAAGTCAAATTTTTTTAATTTTTAGTCATTTTTTTAATGCACAACTACCTACCCTATTCCCTAACCTAATGCACAACTACAATAAGTTAGCATCAAGCCACTTGTTTAGATTCCCACCCACATATGTCATAAACACAATAGAAGCTTGAAAAAGATCACTGTTAAATTCTCAACTCCAGAAAGACTCCACCTAATCTTAAATGTAAAATTTTATATCAAAATCGGGACTGAAAAATGTCAACATCAGGGCATACAATGATAGTGCAAATGTGATGGCTAATTACAACCCAACCAGATTGAAAATTTACATCATAAATCTAGCAACTGTCTACAACTAGGATTGCATATC
>LPNX010648168.1:480323-611208 GCA_001517045.1 Pseudotsuga menziesii
AAAAGCCTAAAAAACTGTCCCAATTGCACCACTTTAAGGAGACCAAAGGGTCTGAAATCTTACTGTCCTAATTATCAGCAGTGGCAGCAGTATGACAGGGTGCTGTCTTTTTTGAGGAATTAATGCTCGTTGTTGTTTCAAGTTCAACTTTCAGCCTATCATGGATTATAATCTTGAAAATGTTGTTTTCCTTTAAAATTTAAGTATTTGATGTATTTTTTAGCAAACCGATTCATTAAATTCAAATCGGCCGATTTATGACCGATTCATTACCGATTCCGAGTTGACCCTCGACCGATTCCGAGTCCGATTCCGATTTTTAAAACTATGGGTAAAACATAAGGAGATCTTACTCCAAAGCTCCATCTCCAAACTTCTACCTCTACCTTTCCTTTTTTAAATTTTTTGCATTTGCTCATGAAATAGATCCAAGTTTCAATACTCATTATTCAGATCTGTTTTTAGGGCTTTTGCTAGATCTAGGGAAAATTTATGCTTTGCATGTGAATGTTCAAAAAAATTTCCAAGTATAAAAAAAATTTCCAAATTTTTTTTTATTTTTTTTATTTTTTTGCATCGTCTTTCCTACCATCTTTTAACAATATATGCTTGCTGATTTTTTACTTCTGTGATAGGTACAGCGGAAATGTTGGCGAAATTCTGAATAATCAAGCCCTAAAAAACCATAAACTCCCTCTTCTTCTTTTCCCTTTCTGCAGATTGCTCCTAAGGCCTTCCAGGAATAAGAAAAGAAGCAAAAAATGCAGCAAAGGGAAGCATTGTAAACAAATTAATAAAGAGCAAGTGGGATTACGGCTCCCACACCCCTCTTCCCCCATTTGGGGGAAGCTTGTATCGTCTCCTCATTTTCATGCTTTGTTTCACAATTTGTTAAAAGTAGGATAGAATAGTTTCAATTGTTGAAGTTCTGTTTTTTCATTGAAGTTGGATAGTTCATTTTTTATTAGTTTATCATTCATAAAATAGAAAAAGTAAAAAAGGGTCTCTTTGTTTATTTACTTAAGCTAATGCAAAGTTTGTTTACTTTTTTTATATAAATTTACTTACCTCCATGCTTTCCCGATTAGGCCCTAAAAGGCCTGAAAGAGACTCTTGGGTAGTTTAGTTTTCTTTTCCTTTTAAGTTTAATCGATTAATTAATTAAGTCTCTTGAACTTGTCATAATCCAAGTCAAGAGCACTCTCTATCGGAAAGCATAGTTAGACTTGCATATCCTTGCATTAGACATTTAGATTAGCTAAGTCTCTTGAACCTTTGTCATAAGACAAGGTCAAGAGCGCTCTCTGTCAGAGAGTTTTAATTAATTTGTTTAATAAAATTTGCAACTCACTCCCCCATAATTAATTAACTTCGTTGTCTCCTTGTCAGAGTATGCTCTGATCGACTTCAAAATCGGAGTACCCAGAAACGGCATTGGATTTTTAATCTTGCAAGAGAAACACAATAAAATTTAAACCCCATAACCAACGCACCAGCGTTGTAGAGAATTTCCTAAAGTTCTTCTTAGTAGAGAGACGCCAGAACTCCTCGCTGTCTAAGCTTCTCAGCTAGCTGGTCAATCGTCGCGATACCAGCCTGGGATACTGGACAGGCTGTCATGTCTTCAACAGATTAAACTTGGAACATTCTCCCGGCGCTTGACAAACCTTCGTTGACACCATAAGCAAGATCACCTAAAATACTTAAAACATACCAAGAGCACTTGCACAACGTAATACTCACTAGCTTTATTTCAAGACTTAGATCTTTTTCTTAAAGCATTGCAGAGCTCTGACTCCATACAGGCACTGGTCTTTTAATCTTCGCATAATTATTATATCTAGATTACTTGTCTTTGGAACATTTTAATTTCTATTTGTGAATGCATCTTTATAAAATCTTGAATTATTGTTCATCTGTTAATTCTCTTGATAGCAACGTGGATTGCTTTGTCTTATGTGTCGAATTCATAATAAAATAACTCCTAAACAACACCCATCCGCATTTGTAACCATTAAAACACTTTAACAACATTGAGCCATAGAAAACTCTTTGTTAGGGACTACCCCCCTTGGCTTCGTTAGGAGTTAGCCTAAACGGAGGATCTAGGAGTAGGTGATAGTACCTAGCTCTGTGCTTGCCCCCAAGGTCACACCTCTCCCACTTTCCTAAGTGAGGAGACAGCTTTCGGAAATTTTCTGCTGCTGGTGTGCAATCAGCGGACAACACAAGCAGCCATAGTTTATACTTGGTGTGGATCTTTCACATGCACACTCAGCCCGAGCTTGACTGGTGTTAGGGCCCTTTTACACAGTCCAGAATTTTCCACAGTCAATACACCATGCAGGACATGTGTTGATGGATGATGAAGGTGATGATGGGAGTATGGAAGGTGGTGCTACCAAGCTTATTCAAGTTGAAAGTGATTGAGGTGGTGACTAAACAGTCTGGAAGCCTATCCGAGTTTGAAGGGAGATGTTTACTGCCCTAAGCCCAAGCTTATGAAGTGATGAACAGTTCCAAAGCTTTGCTGCTTGAAGACTATACACAGTCCTTTTTTGGGGCTTGACTTGGGGTCTTCATAGTCTGGAGTTTGACACAGTTTCTAGGCTCTTCATAGCATAACTCACAGTTTGAGAAGGTGCACAGCCAGAGGTGTATACAAAGTTAGCTCGAAAAGGAGACTGTGTTTGGAGACCTCCAAAGCATGTAAATTTTCCTTTGATATTCAAACTAGGGCTAGACAGTGTATTCAAAATTTCTATTGATAACCACACATGAATATCTTTTACAAGTATGAAACAGAATATAAAGTACTAAGAAATAAATCACAACATCACATCACAATATTGACACTATTATTTTGGGTATGGAAACCCCCGAAAAAACCCAAGATGGGAAAACCGATGCAGCAATCAGATATGGATTTTATTATAGAGAAAATATGGAACTTTTACATTCACTGCTAATCACCCAAACCTAGCGAAGCAGTACCTGCAAAATCACTAGACAACCCCAGCTAAAACCCAACACACCTCTTCTCGGATGTACGGCCAGCAATACAGCCTCCCACACGTGTTGTACGGCTGTTGTATGTAATCCGTACGGTCTGTACAGAATTCCGTAAAGTAGTGCGGCCTCCTCTGCAGTTGTTTCCTATGCAGTCTTCTTCCTGCCTGGAAGCTCGGTCACCCTGTTTGTTAGCTCCTCTGTTTTCTCAGCAAAATCCTCCGTCTGACTTTCTCTCTCTTTGTATTTTGTCTCTGTCGGAATACAAGTATGTGTCCTCTCCACCAATTGATCTTTCTTTTATAACTTTCAGTAAAATGAAAACCCTAATTTCACTTTCACTTAAAGTTAATAAATAATTAGATCACTTTAATTTATTTTCCAAAGTAAACTTAGGAATAGTAAATTAAATACAACTGGTTTCTTGATTTAAGTCTCCTGCATGCAAGGACACATGCATGCAGGAATACCTTCCTTGTTGCTGCTATTTTAACACTCCCTCTCAACGAGGAAGGGATTCGGTAGTGACCCCAACTTATTCCTGAACTTCACAAAACTGTGTCTGCAAAGTGCCTTAGTGAAAATGTTCGCCACCTGCTCATTTGTCTATATGTACTCCAACCGAATGGTTCCTCTCTGAACACAATCTCTTAAGAAGTGGTACCTGATGTCTATGTGTTTGCTCTGGTCATGGAACACTGGATTTTCAGATAGCCTGATGCCACTATGATTGTCACAGTGGACTACTGTAGCCTCTAGCTCACACTCGAACAACCCTGAAAGTAACTTCCTCAGCCACATACCCTCACAAGTAGCCATGCTGGCTCCCATGTACTCATCCTTTGTCGAGCTCAATGCAACTGACTTCTGCTTCCTGCTGAACCAAGACAAAACCCTTGATCCAATGTTGAAACAGCAACCTGAAGTACTCTTTATGTCCTCTACACATCCTGCCCAGTCAGCATCTGTAAATCCTGCTAACTGTACACTCCCCCTGTGCTCATAAACCAATCCATACTCCATTGTACCTCTTATGTAGCAAAGTATGTGCTTCGCAAGCATCCAATGAACTCTCTGAGGGTCCACCATGAACTGACTCAAAGAGTTGACTGCAAAGCTGATGTCTGATCGAGTGTTGACCAGATACATAAGCAATCCGATAAGCTGACGATACAAGGTAGGATCAAATCTGTCCTCCTGATGCATCAATCTTCCTCCAGTTGGAAACTAGAGGTATGGCCATAGGCTTGCAGTCCTCCATCCTGAATCTCTTCAAGATCTCTATTGCATACTTCCCTTGTCCAATGAAGAAGCATCCATCTCTCTGCCAAACTCCAAGCCCAGAAAGTAATGCATCAACCCAAGGTCTTTCATCTCAAACTCAACTACAAGGTTGGACTTGCAGTCTCCAATCAACCTCTCATCTCCTGTAAGAAAGAGATCATCTACATACAAAACCAGTATGAGAGGCATCTCACCTGTCAAGAAGTACAGGTTGTGGTCAACCTCACTCCATTGAAATCCCATCTCCCATAGATAGCTGTCTATCCTCGAGTACCATGCTCGAGGTGCCTGCTTGAGCCCATAAAGAGCTCGATGCAGTCTACATACATGTGTATCCCTGTTCTCCACATCAAACCCCTCTGGCTGTTCAATATATACCTCCTCCTCTATCACTCCGTTGAGGAAGGCAATCTTGATGTCCATCTGATGGACTCGCCAACCTATCTCAGCTACTAACGAGATAATGGTCTGAATTGAAGAATACCTGGCAACTGGGGCGAAGGTCTCCTCATAGTCAATACCCTCCTTCTATGAAAACGCCTTTGTCACGAAGTGTGCCTTGTACTTTTCCACGCTTCTGTCTGCTGCATGCTTCAACTTGTAGATCCATCTGGATCCCATCACCTTTTTCCCTTGTGGCCTCGGCACAACCTCCCATACCTGGTTTTTCATAATGGAGTCATACTCCTCAACCATAGCCTCCTGCCACACATCATGTTGTGCAGCCTCCTCAAAGCTGGAAGGTTCTGAGTTAATCAACTCTGTCATCAGTGCCATATAAATGAGTCTCACTGGTGGTTTGCTCCGTCTCATGGAGCTCTATGGAGGATCCACCTACCTGAAATCCTGAACTATGGACCTGAACCACTTAGGCCTTGGCCTAGTGTCAACCTGTTGCGGCTGTTGGATATCTGTCTCCTGCTGCAGTTCATCCTCCAATTCAATGACTAAGGAATCCTGTCCACCTGACTCCCTCTGACTACCAGAACCTATGCCCTGTGTATGTACCTGAACCTGTACATCTAGCTCCCCCAACTTGACCCCCAAATCCTGTGTTGGTTGTTGCTCTGCTAGTAAGTCCATAGATCTCCGCAAGGCCCTATCTTGATCGAACTAGACATCCCTGCTCACAATGATCCTCTTGCAAGCAGGAATGTAAACTTTGTATGCCTTCAAAGTCTCGCTATAACCAACAAGTAACCCCTTCTATCTGAAAGGGTCCAGCTTCTTCCTAATGTCAGCATGAACATGACAATAGCAGACACTATCGAATATGCGAATGTGACTCACATCTGGCCTAGTGCCTGTGAAGACCTCCTCGATTGTCTTCCTCCCAAAGCTATGTGGGGACACCTGTTCTGAATGTACACTACAATCCTGTATGCCTCGGCCCAAAGGAATAATGGTAATCCCTGATCAAATAGCATGGACTTGGTTGCTCCTACCATAGTCTTGTTCTTTCGCTCTGCAACTCCATTATGTTGTGGGGTATGGGGCACAGTGTGCTCTTTCTTGATCCCCTCTGCCGAACAATACTCCATGAACTCATTGGAGGTGTACTTAGATGAGGAGTATGTGTTGATCTCAGCACTTACAGGCACTATCTCACATGGAAGCAATGATTGGCTTGTGGATAGTGGGGCATCTAAACACATGACGGGATACAAAGAATCACTTGTCAATATGTCGAAGCATGAGTCACCTCACAAGGTGAAACTTGGGGATGATTATCAATACCCCATAAAAAGAAGTGGAGACGCTTCATACAAGCTAGACTCCGAAAAATCTTTCAAGATGAAGGATGTGCTATATGTTCCAGGATTGAAGAAGAATCTTCTCTCCATCTCTGCACTAGATGCAAAGGGAATGAGAGTTGCATTTGGTGATGGCCAAGTTCTAATGTGGCCTAAAGGAAAGACAATATATGATGCAACAGTGATTGGAGAACAAGACGGAGGCTTGTACAAACTAAAGGGACAACCTAAACAAGCATTGGTTCAGGAGTCAATAGAACCAAGTGAACTATGGCACCGAAGGCTTGCACATGTGCACTACAGAGCACTACCAATTACAAGCAAAGCAGTCTCGGGACTTTCAGAAATCCAAGCAAAGCATGAAGGCATTTGCAAAGGATGTGCACAAGGAAAGAATGCAAAGAATACATTTCCCAGTAGTGAAAGTGAAGCTAAAAGAATATTAGAGATAGTCCACTCAAATGTATACAAGCTAATGTCTTCCAACTCACTAAGCAGGTATGTGTACTAAGTTTCCTTTATAGATGATTTATCACGTAAGACTTGGATATATTTCTTGAAAGAGAAGAATGAAGTAGTCACTAAGTTCAAGGAATACAAAGCCTTGGTCGAGAACTAAACTGAAAGGAAGATCAAGACTCTGCGGTCAGATAATGGCAAAGAGTTCACCTCAGAGGAATTCAAGGAACTCTACAGAAAGTCTAAGATTAAGAGGGAGTTAAGCACTCCATACAACCCTCAGTAGAATGGCGTTGTGGAACGAAAGAACCGAACCATAATGGAAGCAACAAAAGCAATGCTACATGACCAGGATCTTCCAATGCACCTTTGGGCAGAAGCAGCAAGGACAGTTGTGTATGTATAGAACCGTACTCCTCATCGAGTACATGACAATAAGACTCCTGAAGAGGCTTTCTCAGGAGCATTGACCAGGATCTTCCAATGCACCTTTGGGCAGAAGCAGCAAGGACAGTTGTGTATGTACAGAGCCGTACTCCTCATCGAGTACATGACAATAAGACTCCTGAAGAGGCTTTCTCAGGAGCATTGACCAGGATCTTCCAATGCGCCTTTGGGCAGAAGCAACAAGGACAGTTGTGTATGTACAGAACCGTACTCCTCATCGAGTACAAGACAATAAGACTCTTGAAGAGGCTTTCTCAGGAGAGAAACTAGAATTCAGCCATCTCAAAATATTTGGTTGCCCACTGTACATACATATCCCAAAGGAGAAGAGGACCAAGCTCGATCCTTCTAGGAGGAGGGTTATATTTGTAGGATACAATGATACATCAAAGGCCTACCAAATATACTTCCCAAGATTCAAGAAGATCAACATCAGTAGAGATGCAACATTTGATGAGGACTCAGCATACTCTAGATCTAGGAGGCTACCTATTGAAGAGGTCGAGGAACCTAAAGGAACGAGAGTCCGAGGTATGGAAATTAAAGAAGTGATTCCAGAAAACCATGAAGATCATGACATGGCAGAACCACAAGATCCTGTAGAGACACTTCACGAGAAGGACTTACACAAGAGGAAACCAGCATGGGCACGAGAGCTCATACAAGAAGCAGAAAGGTATGGCGCTCTAGAAGGGATGCACAGAGAAAGGAAAAGACCAAAGCCTTACAACAGCTATGTGGCCCTATTGTGTGACATCATTGACAAGGAACCTTCCACCTATGAAGAGGCTGCAGAAAAGAAAGAATGGAAGGATGCCATGATCGAGGAAAATCAGTCAATTATAAAGAAAGATGTATGGGAGATAGTTCCGAGACTGAAAAGGAAGTCTATCGTGACTTCGAAGTGGATGTACAAGATCAAGCATGTTGCAGATGGCAGCATCGAGAAATACATGGCAAGATTTGTAGCACGAGACTTCTCACAGAAAGAAGAAAAAGACTACGAGGAGACATTTGCACCAGTAGCAAGGTTCACTTCCAATAGATCTATACTTGCATTGGATGCAGTTATGAGATGGATGTCAAGATAGCATTCTTGAATGGTGTAGTCGAGGAGGAAGTGTACGTAGAACAACCACTGGGATTCGAGACACATGACAGGAAGACTCATGTGTGCAAATTGAAGAAGGCCTTGTATGGATTGAAACATGCACCCAGGACATGGTACGGCAGGATGGCTAGCATCCTGATGAGCTTAGGATTTAGTAAGAGTAAAGTGGATTCCAACCTCTACTACAAGGTTGAAGGAAGAAGACCAGTGATGCTCTTGTTGTATGTCGATGACCTGTTCCTGACGGGAGAGGACAAACTTGTTGATGAAATTGCCATTGATGCCAACACGGACTTGCAGTGGCCCCATAGGATGTCATTGATGCCACCAAGTCCGATTTGCAGTGCCTTGGACCCCTTAAAGTGGGTTTGAGCCTTAGGCCTTGTATGGATTGAAACAGGCACCCAGGACATGGTACGGCAGGATGGATAGCATCCTGATGAGCTTAGGATTTAGTAAGAGTAAAGCGAATTCCAACCTCTACTACAAGGTTGAAGGCAGAAGACCAGTGATGCTCCTGTTGTATGTCGATGACATGTTCCTGACGAGAGAGGACAAACTTGTTGATGAAATTGCCATTGATGCCAACACAGACTTGCAGTGGCCCCACAAGATGTCATTGATGCCACCAAGTCTGATTTGCAGTGCCTTGGACCCCTTAAAGTGGGTTTGAGCCTTAGGCCTTGTATGGATTGAAACAGGCACCCAGGACATGGTACGGCAGGATGGATAGCATCCTGATGAGCTTAGGATTTAGTAAGAGTAAAGCGAATTCCAACCTCTACTTCAAGGTTGAAGGCAAAAGACCAGTGATGCTCTTGTTGTATGTCGATGACCTGTTCTTGACAGGAGAGGACAAATTTGTTGATGAAATTGTCATTGATGCCAACACGGACTTGCAGTGGCCCCACAGGATGTCATTGATGCCACCAAGTCCGACTTGCAGTGCCTTGGACCCCTTACAAAGTGGGTTTGAGCCTTGGATCCCTTACAAAGTGGGTTTGTTCCTTAAAGCACCTTGTACCCAGTTGACAAGGTCCTTGTACCCACAAGGGTGGATCTTGGAGTGACCACCTTGTTGAAGATGCTCAAGACCCTGCTGATGGTGTTGAAGACCCTAGAGATAGTCCTGAAGCCTTGATTGACGATGGAAAACCCCTAGATGGGTTGGAGAAGCATTAATGACCCATTCTATGGTCATTCATGCTATGATGGTATCATAGTACCCCATGAGAAGACCCAGCTACCCACCAGATGATGTCATGATGGATCTTGACCCTTGAGAGTCTCCTAGCGTGGTTGAGGTGGTTGAAGAAGCCCATGAATCCCCTTGGCATGTCAAAGAAGCCTCTTTCTTCATGAAGAATACTTGAAGGAGTCCTTGAACCCACACTTGATGGTGTAATGATCTTGCAACCCTTATTGTTGTCATGGAGCTCTTATAGGATGATGATGACCTTGTATGGTCCTTAGCACGCTATGGAACCCGTGATATGATGAAGAAGCCCATGGAACCCCTGATGAAGACCCCCATACCCTTGCAAAATTCATGGATCCCACTACTTGCACTTGACATAGTTAGATGGCATGATGATGTGGTCATGGAACATTGTAAAGACCTTGATGCCCATTGCTTGCACTTCATGTGGTTAAGGCACCCACACACATATTGGCTTGATGATGGTCCATTTAGTGACAAGCTTGAATCCCATGATGGCACCTTGCACATGGCATGCCATTAAAAGCCCTTGTGGCTTGATGCAACCCTATGAAGATGTACAAGAGACACTCCCATGAATTTTAAATGATGCGGTTTAATTTGAAGGATGTTTTAAAAGAAAAATAATAAAAATACATAAGGTTGACCATTGAAGTGGTAAGAAAACTAATAAAAATACATAAGGTTGACCATTGATGTGGTAAGAAATAAAAATAGATAAGGTTGACCATTGAGGTGGTAAGAAATCATAAAAATACATAAGGTTGACCAATGAAGCGGTAAGAAGTTTGTGTGACAATTAAAAGTCAAATTAAAAATTCAAATTCTTACCACTCTTACCTTTGAAGACAAGTCGGCCAGCATGAAACATGTCCACTTTAATGTGTATATAAACACATCCAAAAACAGTCAATGATGGATGTAGAGAAGTGAATTCATGGAGATTGGTCTGAAGTTTTTTTCGCAGCAGCAAGGCAGTTCGTTTTTACAGAGAAATTTTTGGGCATCTTCACTAAAATTGGCATAACTTTCTCATACGGAATCAGAATTACAAAATTCTTAGCTCGTTGGAAAGCTTGTTACGAGGGCTATGTGATGACATGATATAGAGTTTCTTTTGGTTTGTCTATTGTTTCTTCATCTTCTGATCTTTGGAAAGGTATGATTCTTTCTTCTGGGTCTCTCTTGTGATGGTACATGTCTCTCATGGATAGAATTCATCTTTGATATTAGTATGTGAGCCTCTATATTGGTATATCTATTTTGATTCATTATGAGGCTATGATGATGATGTTGCATACCTTTAAGCTATGATAAGATACACTTAATGATGATAATGCATGTGATAATGATGTACACTCTATGATGTTGATGCACTCCTATACAATATGAGGTACATGCATGCCATAGTGTGATGATGCTCTTCTATGCACTATGATGTATACTTGATGTTGATGACGCATACACGGTGCACATTGAGATGATGATGATGCATATTTGATGATGAGGATGCATACCCTATGACGATGATGCATACCTATGATGATGATCCATGACAATGCATGCCTTATGTTCAATGAAAGCAGAGCAGAATTACTTGTTGAGTAATTGTGTATGATGAGGTGTACAATGATGTGCATGAGCAATGTATTGTGGTGAAATATCTTATCAATATATAGTGGTAGTGATGACTCGGAAGATGACCAGCAGCAAAGATGAGTAGCAGTGATGAGCAGCAATGATGAGGAGCAGTGATGAGCAGTAGTGATGAGCAGATTGACCAACAGAGTGATGAGCAGAGATTGATGTGCAGAGTAGAGGTTGGTTGTGCAGCAGAGCCATATGATTGCTTGCAAGAAGAATCTTGCACTTGAGGATTGGACTACTGAAACCCTTCTTAGTTGGAGCTAAGAAAACCAGGCTGAGTCCTGTTATGAGAGTTGGTATTATTTCCATCAGTTGGTGTTGATTGTAGTCGAAAAGATTGTTGTCTTACATGTAAAATAAATAAAGATCAAAATTCCATATATTCTTGACTCTTTTGATGTGATGTTGTGCCTATGGCTCATGATGGATTTGATTATGTGATTGATGACATAATGATTGATATGCTCTGATTGATTAAAAGAAGATAAAAGTTTATAATTGCTCTCATACTAATTCACCCTCCTCTCAGTGTGCCCATTGTGTCCAACAAAACTCATTGAAGATGCAAAGAGTAGACTTTCTACTGAGTTCAAGATGAAAGACCTGGGTATGATGCACTACTTCTTAGGCATGGAGGTGTGGCAAATAGCAAATGGGATTTTTCTTGTTCAAGGAAAGTATGCAGTGGAGATTCTGAAAAGATTCAGAATGTTGGACTGCAAAGCGATAGCCACATCTATGGCATTGAACTTGAAGCTTCTGTGTGATGTTTCATCAGAATCAGTTGATGCCACGATGTATCGTCAGATGATTGGCTGATTGATGTATCTGACAAATACGAGACCAGACATATGCTTTGGTGTGAACACCCTGAGCCAATTCCTAAGGGATCTATGACATGTTCATCTAGTTGCTGCAAAGCATGTATTGAGGTACCTAAAGCGTACAGTGGATTATGGGCTCAAGTATGATGCAAATCAGAAGATTAACCTGCACGGTTATGTTGATTCGGATTGGGTGGGTAGCGTCACTGATAGGAAGAGCTCCTCGAGTTGCTGCTTCAATTTGGGATCTGGCATGATCTCTTGGTTTAACAAGAAGCAGTCCTACATGGCGCTAACTACAGTCGAGGCAAAGTATGTTGTCGCTTGCTCGGCTAGTTGTGAGGCAGTATAGCTACAGAGGCTACTGTCTGATTTGTTTGATCTCTAGTTAGAAGCGACTTGTATCTTCTGCAACAATCAGAGTTGCGTGAAGGTATCAGAGAACCTAGTGTTCCATGACAAGTCGAAGCACATAGAGATCAAGTTCCACAATATCAGGGATATGGTGCAGAGAGGAGCAGTGAAGCTCCATTACGTGGCAACAAACGAGCAGATAGTCGATGTATTGACCAAGCCTCTAGCCAGAGTGAAGTTCGAGTACTTCAAAGAAAGACTTAGTGTGATCCAGAACGAGACCCCTCGAAAGAGGGAGTGATGAGTTCTAGCATAGTCGAAGTTACAGGTTGTCTTGGTGACGTAATCAGTCCTGTAGGTTGTCCTTAGATGTAATCAATCCTGGTGAATCTCGCAGGTTATCCTTGGACGTAATCAATCTTGATGTGTTTCTATGTTAGAAGATGACAAGAGACAAGAAGACCAAATGCATGAGATCTCACATGGGAAATGAGATAGGTTGTCTGAGCGTAAATAGAGAGTCCTAGCGTAGTACGTAGGTTGCTCGGACGTAATCAGTCATGTAGGTTGTCCTCGGATGTAATGAGTCCTGGCGAAGCTTGCAAGTGACGTAATCAATCCTAGTACAGGTTATCTGAGTGTAAATAGAGAGTCCTAATGTAGTACATAGGTTGCTCGGATGTAATCAGTCCTATACGTTGTCCGGAGTGTAAAAGGGGTCCTGGCGTGGTACACAAGTTAATCAGAAATAATCAGTCCTGGAAGGTTGTATATACATGCCTACCTACCCTAACTTAACATGAGACTAGAACACGTTAAGTATATGCATACAACCAGTGGAACCATCTTAGATCCTCATCAACAATAGAGTGTCTTCCCTTGTGTTTAGTCATCAACCAAAACAAGGTCTCATCAAACATATTGTGAGTGTGATTTGGAAATGCCATTGAGGTATGGCTGTCACAAGAAAATCCATGCTGAGAATACGAGCCATCCCTCAAATTTATAACAAGATAGTAAGTTAGATCACATGCTTTATCAACATAACGTTGAAGAGAGCTTAAATAAGACTGCCCCTCTTTAAGCTTAATCTTATCATCCAAAAATCTTTCACGAGGCAAATCGGCAATGCAAGTGTTGTTACTTTCAATGAAATGTACCTGAGGTAGCTTCACATCTTCAATGTCAATATCAAGAAGCTCTTCAATAATATCTTCAACCAAGGGCCCTTGTAATGCTTCCTCAATCAGATTTTCAATGATCTATTCTTTAAACTGCTTGCTTTAATCTTCAAAGTGTTCTTCATGGATCTCCTCTTCAGCATCAAGCTGTGTCATGGGGAGGAGGGCATCATACTCTTTGGCAAGTTGTTCAATGTCATCAACTATTCCTTCATGCTAACGAAGGAGAAACTTTTTCAAAAACCTTGCCACTAAGTCTATAGCTTCATAAAAAAGGTCATTGAACCAAATTTATGCATCTCCCTCCAAAGTTAAAGCAAATACAATCATGAGATCATCCTCATGGTAAACCTTGAAATCTGCCATCAACTTGCAAAAGGAAACAATATGACAGATGGTCTAGTCCTCGTCATTCCCAAAGAACTCTAGAACAACTTTATGTAAACTTTTATAGCAACCATTAGGAAACCCATGGACACCTAAGAAATCTAGTGGGGAGAAAGACTTGAGCAAAAGAGCACGAAATTTCTCATTTTTATCGTCCATATTCTTAAATATTGAAGTACTGAATATGCAATATGCATATTGTCATACCTCAAAACGAACTGTGGAGTTGCCAAGGTGAGCTTGAAAGCCTTCTGATTTATGAGTGTGCTCAGCTCTACACCCAATAAAGTCTTCAGATCTACAAAACAACAAGGGCTTCATCCCTTCATGGAGTCGCCATGTGAGAATCAAGATCTGCAATATGAACTCCCACAAATGTCAATGAAGCATAGTCTTCAAAATTCGAGAACTGGGCTTTGTCCCCGACAATGGCGCCATAAATGTTGTTGCTCCTGACCGACGTGCGTTGTCAAAGCCCAAAATTAACACACCGACCCGATGGCAATTGCAAAAAGAGCAACCACTATTACCACACTCCTCTCTTTCTTGCTTCAGGTTGGCTCTTCTCCAACTCAACGAGGAAGGGTGAAATTGAAGAGGTTGCCTTAGAGAAATGGTTGTAGGAGAGGTGTAAATTGAATGAGTGGTGGAAAACGTTGGGATATTTCTTTCCCAGAGCTTAATGGAAAATTCATCAAATGGAGCTTTTTGGGTGTTTAATTGGGGATTCTTACAAATGTGTGGCGAGAACTTGTAATGCTTCAATAGCAGTGACTTTTGCTAGAAGTTACTTTGTTTCTTTTCTATGTTTGCGTCGGGGATCATAGGCGGATGGTACCACCACGTTGGAAGGTGAAAACTCTTAGCAATTGTTATTTTTTCCCTTTGTGACCATGTTTGTATGGGCATCGATGTTAACATTTAATCTAGCTTGATTGTGTAGTATTGATCCTTTGCATGCACAGCGCATCTCCCGCAATTAGGAGGAAGAAGTAAACCTAGTAGCCGTAATTCGATTAAGTCGGGTTTGCTCAATCATGCGATCTCTTCCCCTTAGTCACATATGACATAGGGCCCTCTTTAGTTTCTCCTTTGACTCCATTCTCCCTTTTGATGTATTGGCACTGGTCTCTTTGTGAGAAATGATCTTTCCCTCTTTCCCATCACTCATTCAATTTACACCTATCCTACAATCATTCCTCTAAGGAAGCCTCTTCAATTTCACCATGTCCGCCATTGTTCCTACCTTAGTGATCTTAACGTTAGGAAACCCCCACTTGAGTTGGAGAAGAGCCAACCTGAAGCGAGGAAGAGAGGAGTGTGGTGATAGTGGCTGCTCTTTTCGCAGTTGCCATCGAGCCGATGCTCCTACTTTTGGGCATTGACACACGCACGTTGGTAAAGAGCGGCAACACCTCCAAAGCCTTCTTTTATTCCATAAAATACTACAAGAATACAAGTATACAACTCAACAGCCTTTCGATCCTCTCTGACCATGAGAAATGAGGAAACGATGCTTGCTTAGATAGCCAAATGAGAGAGGGGGGGGGATCCATAAGGGAGAGTTCAAGTCGAGTGATGAGAGAATCAAGGGATGCGGTAGAGTTGAGTGGAGTGATTATTATGGAGGAGGCGCTACCTCCCATGACGTTGGCGACCTCACTCCACCTACTTGCCACCTTCCATGCAAGAGATACGCCCCAATTTGGATTGATTTCCAATCAAATATCTTGATGCCACATAAACCAATGTGTGAGTTAAAAGGAGGGACACATCCCTTTAATCTTGGTTTGGCATTCCAACTCTCATTTGGTCTTCACGTGAGTTTCCACCACTAAGATATGATTTGCCTCCATGTTGAAAACAATGCCAATGATAACATATGATGGTGACCCATGCGTTGATGGGATGAAGGTGGGCGCATATCCTCTCTTATGATGTCATCACCATCTTTTAAAATTAATTAAAACACATGCTTTTGACTCCAAGCAAGTCGCCTTTACTCTTAAAAAACATTCGCCCGTCATGTGAGCCACGTCACCCAAGTCATTCGACCAACTTCTCATGACTTATGACCTTTCTTACTTAGGTGTCATTTTGTCACATTTTTAACATTTAAATGACAATTTGATGCACCTTTATGAAAATAATGCTTTACAGGATGATTTGGTCACCCGAAACATAGGAAAAGTGGCCTCTAGGGTAAAGAGGACGCTATGAGTGTGAAAACGAACATCCCCATGCTAAAATCGGACTTTAAATCAATCTTTTCTGCCATTTACAAAAAATTTAATTAAACCATTAAAAATGGCCTAATTTTGCGGGGAAAAATAATTTTCTCGAAACTGAACAAAAACCTAGGGGGACCTAGCACATGTCCATACGACTCAATTCGAATGCCTAGCATGTTTATAAACATTGACAACTAGGCTCTAATAACCCCCTAAGGATTAACCACCAAGACAACTACCCCAACCTTGGAGGTGTGAGTGAAAAACTCGGAAATTATTAGTCGTTTGTTCAACAACAAACAATTACCAAGGGAAAAAACACTCTGGACTAGTCGGCTTGATGTCTAAGTCTAGGGAGCCGAGTCTTTTACAAATTGACTATGCTAGCACATTTTTTACAATTTCCCCAAGGGGGTATGAACATGTGTTTCAAACCTTTTTTTTTTTTAAACCTGGCCTAAGACGCTTGACGAACTTCTGAACTCTGATGAATGAACAAGTGTGCTTGTTCAAACTTTGTCGGCTCGCCTAAAAGTACAACTAGGTGCAACTTAGTTGGTAACCGATGCCACTACATTAGTGAGCTCTATACTTATGCATCTCTAAATAAAGAGAATCCATGTGTGTCCAATGCTTGTGTACTTTTTTGAATACATGATTATCATGTGAGATTGTAATGGTTTATTCCTTCTACATAGCTAGAAAGATTTCTTGCAGTGTTATTTGTTAGTGGAATAAAGATGAGATGTAAAAGATGAGGGCAGGAAGTAGTTTTAAAACATCAATAGCAGTTTCCAGTATTTTGTCTAACAAACTACCTCAGAAATTTGGAATCAAATAGTACAGATGGCTAGCGCAGTAATCCATGCACACATAAAGAGCAGTTACATCTTTTGTGCATCCCTTTATTTTCTCTTTGTTCCTTTGGGAGATATCAAGGCCATTCTTGAGGGTTTATCTTGGGCTCAGTTGAGATTTGTTGCATAAAATTTTGTTCAAGTAACCATGAACTAGGACCCAAACCTTGAATCCTATTCAAGCAACCTGGAGATTGGGTTTCAAAAGAAAATAGGTTGAAAAGTAAATTCATTTGATCATTTCATGACATGGTCAATGATTGCATATGTTTGCAATGGAGCTCTATGGACTCCACTTACTCTCTTTTTTCCCAATACGTCCATTATCATTTCACATATATTTTTCCAGGCCATCTGGTATTCTTAGTCAACAAAAAAATGGCTTGGTTAACAAATTATCTTCATGCCTTTTGTCACTTGTTGCATAACAAGTTTATAGAATTCACTTAGATAACAAGACCAACAAAATGTCCACTAGAATACATTATGAACACCATATCCAAGTTACAATGTAACAAAAATTATTATTTTCACCATGACATTCATAATAAAGGAAACGCATTCTTTTCAACTCACCTTTGCCTTGGACTAACATGACTTGGAAAGCTGAAATCTTCTGGAAAGGAATGGAGATTAGCAATCTGAAATGATAACCCAAGACATTATCACTGTATCCAAAGAAATGCAATAGACAAAATCATTCCCAAATAAGACTTGTGGATATGAAACTATACCTCACGAGGTGTGAAATACCGCAGATCGAACTCTTGTAATAACGAGACCTTATTTTTGCTTGCTTGTCTCCGGTTATATGCATTTATGAATGGATTTTTAAGGGCATCCTATAGATTATTCAACAAATCTATAACATCAAACATTATTCCAACATCAAAAACAAATATATCATTTAGAAAGACAAGTTAAAAGGCAGTGACGGATAGCAAGTAAGAAAAGCTGGAAGATTGTGTACAAGGTCCTTATATGAATAATATGAGCCTTTCCTTTCAAAACTTTCTAGACAGGAAAAGTGATTTTGGTTAAGAAACCTACTATACGAGGATAATCAAGCTTTAAACCAGCAACCCAATTCCCATACAGTCACCATGGAAACCATTACCATAAGGACATAACTGTTTGAATGTGCAGGTCTTTCTAAGAAACTTGATCCATTATCTTGGTACTCTATTTCCCTATGGTGGTTAACATTCATATGGGAAGAGTAGCAGCTCGTATATATGCAAAAATAGGTCTGAAAATAAACACGAGCTGGCTCTCTTGCAAGAAAGAAAGAGAGCATCTAGTCAAGGGACTGCATTAAGCATCTCCACTAGATAAAAGTGAGACAAACAACTGAATTGTCAGCCATACGAAAGTTGATGCATATGACCAACAAATGCAGATGCTAGAGAAATATAAGTTTTAACTTTTGGAAACACCTATATGCTTGAGGAATATTGAAAGTCATAAAAAAAACTTGCTGATACTAATGTTATCTGAAACCAGTGATAGTTTTGAAATATATAGCTTTGGAAGCTTTTTTAATGTAACTAAACTATGTATATAAAAGTTTTGATTCCATGTGTCATTAGCTCATGCCAAGTGTCAACGGGCTGCTTAGAGGCCAGGTTAGGGTGGTCCCTAGGGGATCTGCTTAGGGTGGTCCTAGGGGGCAACCTAGGGCAGCCAAGCCCAAGTATAAAAAGGGGCTGCCCCTTACCATTTGGTCATTCATTTTTAGTGAAGACTTCTGCCGTTATAAAGCTGCCAAACATCTAGTATGTTCTGCTGATACAAGACTACTATATCAAGGCTGTTACTACTGTTACTGACTGCTACAGAAATGAAGATAAAGCTGCTACAGCAAGAGGATCTTATAGTCAATTTTGGTGACATTATCAGGCTGTTACTGTAAGTGTATTTTCAGTTGTTAGTGAAGTTTGTAAGTGCTGAAACAGATATATTGTTTCAGCACTCTAAGTTCAAGTTTGTTAGACTAAAAGTCTTGTACTGGTATTATACTTTGTTGAAGAATATCACGAGAAGTTTTGACTGGGTTTTCTACCCCAAGAGAGTTTTCCAAGGTAATTTGGTGTTCTCTCTGTGATTGTCTTACCTTCAGTGATCCTTATTTAGGTAAGATGTATGCTTATGAATGATATATGTTGCAAATGTTTTTAGAATTACACACATACATTTGGTTTTTCAATATGGTATAAGAGCTTCCCTGAAGGAAACCATTTCTGCAGAGAGTTATTCCTGAAGGAGTCCATTTCAGCTTTGAAGGAAGTCAGAATCAAACACAAGATGTTGTCAAGCACTAAGCTTGAAGAGAAACTCGAGGGACCTGATAACTACAAAGCATGGAAGTACAGAATATCCCTTGTGCTGGAAGAAAATGACTTATCAGATTATGTTCAAGAAGAGGTTGCAGAACATGAGGTTGAAGAAGTTAAAGTCAAGTACAAGAAGAATCCGGTAAGGACAAAAAGAATAATTGCAGATTCTATAAATGATCATCTTATTCCTCATATATCATCCTTGAAGACTCCCAAGGAGATGTCCGATGCTTTATCTCGCTTATATGAAGGAAGGAACATAAACATGAAGATGACTTTGAGGACTCAACCCAAAAATGCAAAGATGCATAAGTCTGAATCTATTCATGCCTTCCTTACAAGAATTTCTTAAATTAATGAACAAATTGTAGCTATTGGTGATTCAGTTGAAGAAGCTGAGATGGTAATGACTACTCTCAATGGACTTCGGAAGTCATGGGACTCTTTTATAAGAGGTATCTGTTCAAGAAGAAAGCTAATAAAGTTCAGTAGGTTGTGGGAAGAGTGTACCCAAGAAGAAGCAAGATTGGGAGCAAGAGAAGAAAAGTGATGATAAGGACCAAGCTCTTGCAGCCCAGTTCAGAAAAGGAAAGAAAAAGAAGGAAAATCATCCTCCAAAGAAGAAGTTTCAAATGTTATTGTTGTGAAAAGTTGGGACGTCTTGCTAGAGATTGTCCTCTCATAAAAGAGGTCAAAGAAAGGAAGAAAAACAAGAGACGTCATGCTCATATTGCTGAAGATGATGAACCTGCCTTTAAGAGAGAAAAAAGAAGAAGACTCAGATGAAGAGTATGTGTTGGTAGCAGCTCTTACAAATTCAGTAAATTATGGTGATGAAACCTGGCTGGTGGATAGTGGTGCCTCCAAGCACATGACTGGTTTGAAAGACTCTCTTTCAACTTTGACTAAAAAAGATTCTCCTCGTCAGGTAAGATTCGGTGATAACTCTTCCTATCCTATTAAGGGCATTGGGAATGCATTTTACAGCTTAGATTCAGAAAAAACATTTGAAAATGGAAATTGTCTTATATGTACCTGGTCTGCAAAAGAACCTCCTATCTATTTTAGGATTGAAAGAGAAAGGATTCCGAGTAGCTTTTGTCGATGGCCAAGTTCTTATGTGGCAGAGGTAAGAATATTTGATGACGTTGTTATGATTGGTATTAATGAAGATGCATTGTACAAGCTAAAAGGCAGGACAGATCAAGCCTTAGTCCACAATACTACTATAAATCCATGTGAACTTTGGCATAGAAGGTTTGCTCATATTCACTACAAAGCCTTACCAATTGTCAATAAGATGGTGGAAGGCCTTCCA
Source organism: Pseudotsuga menziesii (assembly GCA_001517045.1). Classification (NCBI taxonomy): domain Eukaryota; kingdom Viridiplantae; phylum Streptophyta; class Pinopsida; order Pinales; family Pinaceae; genus Pseudotsuga; species Pseudotsuga menziesii. The sequence goes on from LPNX010648168.1 coordinate 500,742, forward strand.
AAGATTCAAGTGTTCCATGATGGAGTGTGCAAAGGTTGTGCGAAAAGAAAGAACGTGAAGAAGCATTTTCCAAGCAGTGACAATAAAGCAAAAGCAGTTTTGGATCTAATTAATTCACATGTATCTAGACCTATGTCAGCTACTTCACTCAGCGGGTATGTTTACTATGTTTCGTTCATTGATGACTTTTCTTGCAAAACTTGGATTTATTTCTTAAAGATTAAAGATGAAGTGTTTAGTAAGTTTAAAGAATTTAAAGCTCTTGTTGAAAATCTTTCTAAGAGAAATATAAATATTTTGAGATTCAATAATGGAGGAGAATTCGCATCGACTGAGTTCAAGGCATTTTGTAAAGAAGCTGGGATTAGGAGGGAGCTTTCTACTCCTTACAATCCTCAGCAAAATGGTGTTACGAAAAGAAAGAACCGATCAATTATGGAAGCAGTTAAAACCATGATTCATGATCAAGACTTATCAATGTACCTTTGGGCAGAAGCAGCAAGGATTGTTGTATATGTATAGAATATAAGTCCTTATAAAGTACTTCAAAAATAAAACTCCAGAAGAAATGCTTTCAAGATAAGTTCCAGATGTCAGTCATCTAAGGATATTTGGTTGTCCTGTGTATATACACATTCCCAAGGACAAAAGGACAAAGTTGGATCCCTCAGGTAAGAAGGATATTTTTGTTGGGTACAACGAGATATCAAAGGCATATAGAGTATATGTCCCTAGATACAAAAGATTGAGATCAACCGAGATGTTATCTTTGATGAAGATACAACTTTCTAGAAATCAAAAGGAAATCATTTCAATGAGATACATGATGAGGAACCTGCAGCTCCAACAGTATCAAAAACAGAAAAAGACGAGCATGTACCTGAGAATCATGACATGATGGAGGCTCAGAAACCTGTTGATTCACCCATATGATCACGTATAAGAGAAAACCAGGTTGGGCTCATGAGCTCATTCAAGATGCAGAAAAGTTTGGTGCCCCAAATAGACTTACATAGAAAGCAAAAGACCTCAATTTTATGCCAACTATGTTGCACTTGTGTCTAACATCATTGATGCAAAACCTTCTAGCCATGAAGACGTTGATGAGAAGAAGGTGTGGCAGGATGCCATGGTTGAAGAATCTCAATCAATCATGAAAAATGATGTTTGGGACATAGTTCCGAGACTGAAAGAAAAATATGTGGTAACATCTAAATGGTTATACAAAATTAAACATGTTGCTAATCGTAGTATTGAGAAATACAAAGCAAGGTATGTGACTGATGGGTTCTCTCAGAAAGAGGGATTAGATTATGAAGAAACTTTTTCTCTCATAGCAAGATACACTTCCATTAGAGCTACTTTGGCTATAGTTGCAAAGATGGGATGGCAACTTACATCAGATGGATGTAAAAAGCTTAATTCCTAAATGGTGTAATAGAAGAGGAAGTGTATGTGGAATAGTCACAAGGATTGGAGACACATTACAAACAGGCACATGTGTGCAAATTAAAGAAAGCCTTGTATGGCTTGAAGTAAGCACCCAGGTTATGGTACGGAAGAATTGATAGTTTTCTAATGAATCCTCAAGTACCAAGCCCGAATGGCTTGTTTCAGACCATACAAGGCCTTTTTCAGCATGCATACATGAGACTCCCTCTCATGAATCTCAAATCCATGTGGCTGCTCTAGATATATCTCCTCCTGTAGAAGACTGTTGAGGAAAGCGGTCTTTACATCCATCTGATGAATCCTCTAACCCATCTCTGCAACAATGGAGTTCACTGCTCTGATTGAAGAAAATCTAGCAACCAACGCAAAGGTCTCATCATAATCAACTCCATCTAACTGTGAGAACCCACGCACTACAAACCGAGCTTTGTAATTCTTGATGCTGCCATCTGCAACATGCTTGATTTTATAGAGCCACTTGAAAGTCACAACTGACTTACCCTCTGGTCTCAGAACAACCTCCCACGCATCATTCTTCATGATGGAATTGTACTCTTCCATCATGGCATCTCTCCAAACCTGATGTGTGGATGCCTCCTCATAAGTAGCAAGTGTTATCCACTTATTTGTACCATAGTTGGATTAGTTGAGGAGCCGCCAGTTGACAAGCATGATAAGTGTTTGATCCCAGTGTATCAATTGATCCATCTTTATGTCTAGCCAGTTTCGGCTAGTCAGTTTTTTATTTGAATAATTTTGACCATGGCCCCACGGGGTTTGTAATAAAATGTGCTAGTAGGGTGTTTTGAGTGGTTCGGTCTCCTGAGACATAGAATTTCAACTAAGGTATTCTACGGAGTTTTTTTCCCTTGACAATTATGCTTTGCCTATAGCCGAGTATAACTGACGAGGTTTTCTCCCGCTTCCTCCAAAGCTGGAATGCCCGATTTTGAATTCTAGGCCTTGGGGGGTTATTAGAGCCCAACTGAGTATATATAAACCTACTAGACATTATTAGAATAAAGCATGGTCATGTCCTAAGTCACTAGGACCCTCAGAAAAATTTCCGAAAAAAATTTATAAGACGCGTCAAAAATTATTTTTTAATTTTTTTAATTTTTTAATTTTTTCCTAAGTTTTTAATTAAATTTTTCCATAATTTAAATACAAAAATTCAATTTGTAATAAGTTAGTCATCCGGGACCCGAATTCAGTGATTGAAAGCTCTAACCTTAAGCGAAAAATCATTCTTGATCGGCCAGCCAGTTAGATCCAACTTTCAGGTCATCATTCGCCCACATAACGCATATTTTCTCAAAAAAGTCATTTTTGGGGAAAATTTGGATTATTTAATAAAAAAATGATTATTTTGGAGAAAATCCAAAACTCTCTAAATTAATCCAAATTCAGTGAAATGAAATGCAGAATGACATGTCAATGGGCATTTATGATGATTAGAGTTAACAAAAGTCAGCATTTAGTGAGAATTAAAGATATATTCAGTTAACAGTCTTGTCATCTCCAGCTAAACTCATGAATTGGATGAGATGGAGAGTATTCATCGGCTTGATGTTTTGATTGAGGAAGGAACTGGTGATTACACTTATGATCTATTAGCAGTGGCTCCTCCATACCTAGATGTGGCTCCACCAACTAGCTCATGCCCTCTCCTCATGCTCACGCCCCTCTCTCCTCATGAGGGCGTCATCACACGTGTGGACTCATCTATGCATTGGCTTTTGTGCTTAGGGTTGGAGTGGGGGCGCCTTGCCTAGGTGGAGGCTTCCCCTCACTCTTAAACTTCTCAGCTTCGGTTTTTAGCTCTCAGTGGTGTGCCGAGCCGATTAGGTTTGGTTTTCTGGTTTTAAGGTTTTGGGTCTTCTCTCATTGTATAAATAGAGACTTCTTTAGCTCTACTGGGGGGAAACTTTTGTGGCAGAGTTACTCTATAGAACTTGTATTAGGTTTTGCTTTGAATTTTTAATAAGAATTTTGACTTTGGAGGTCTATGAGCTCTTTGCATGTGGTATACATTTCATGGTTAAGGTGAGAATGCTTCTAACCCTTTGCTTTTAAATACTTTGAATGAGATCAAATTTTATTTTGTTAAAGCTCAAGAGGGCCACTGTTGGCATGGTAGAGTCACTAGGAATTATTTTATCTAGGCCTAAGATCAGAAAAAATAACATGTAGCACAACCTTTGATAGAAAATCAGAGGATATTTTTTAAATCCAAATATTTTCCTCAGGTACATGGTCAACAAGAGAGAAATATATCAGAAGAATGGTCAAGATATTAATTTTTGAAAACCAATAAAACAAAAAACTTCAAAAATCAGAAAGTAAAATATATAAATAACTACTTTGCCAAGGAAATCATGTCTAAAATGTTTACAAAGAAAAGAGTTTTAGAATATATTTCCTTCGTAACTGCTTTTATAGCTGACCATGTAATAAACACCTGAAATGGGATACTATAGAAATTCATAGAAACTTATGTTCCTACCTTGGAAGTAGCAAGAAGTGAACCAGTACCCTTGACATAGCGGCCATAGCTTTTAGTAAAACAGCAACAGCGTCTTGAATCAGGAAAAACAATATCTTAAGTTTTAACTGATTAAGGGTTTTCAAAAAGGTACAATATAGGCATCCTCTCTAATTCTTAACTGAACTGGTTAGGAGATAAAACAAAGCTCACTAGATTATAAAAATAATGAAACAGATGCAACAAAAAGGCCATAATATTTAAAAAAGATACCCATAGCGTTCCCCCATCTCTCAATCAAACCTGCTGGTACCCTGAATTGCTCCCACTCTGAATTTATGCAATGATCTTTACTTTCAAAAGGAACATTAGATCTGTTTTCAGCGATGGCTCCAACATAATCACAATCAGCTTGCCCAGGGAAATCTCTCAAACAACATAAAACCTCCTCTTCATCTATCCTACAACATCCTCTTTTAGCATGGTGATATTCAGACTCATCCCCAACTCCTTTACTAGCCAGAATTTCATGAGAAGTTGTGCAGGAATTCATTTCTGTGCAACCAAATCTATCACTTCTGAGAATGTCAGCTTGAAGGAAATCCTTGATCGGGCTGCATGAGCTATTAGAATCCAATTCCACCTCGTTCACGTTCTCCATTTTGCGTTCAAACGTAGCATTTAAGGAAACCTTGTCCCTAATCAAATTGTCATCTTCACCTGAAATAAGTGGACCAATATTTGTGACCAATTTTCCATTGAATTCTGGCCTAGGAAATGACAAAGATGCCTTTTTTGCCTGGAAGACATTTAGAAGTCAGAATGCAATCCAGCATAAAGCATATAATAGAACATTAAGATGATGTAATCATTTATAAGCGAAAGTAAGTCACAATCACCAACATTAAAATCCTCATAATATTCCAAAATCCTCATAATTTGCCTGAAAATTACATATTTTTTGCATGTTCATCTTGATTCATATATCCTACACAATATGTAGCATAGTATAAGATGTAAATGCAGCATTACCAACAGCTTCATATGCATATACTTCCAAGTCAATTACTAGAAATTGGCTAGAGACATGAAAAAGAGCATATATTGTCTCACTATCTCTCTTTCCAAGGAAAGAGTCAAGTTCGGTCAGCCCAAAGCCTTATTATCAGCCCAAAGGCCAGTAGTAATCATTTTCTTGCAAACCACTCCCTCATCTTCCCCAGAGTTTCCAGATGGAAAACAGATTGACCACCAGCCTTGCAGCTGATCACCCAACAAGACTCCCCCAGATTTGAACTTGTGACCTCTTGGCAAGACGCCTTAAAACATTCACTTTAAATGGATTAAGCTAACCCACTGAGCCATTGTCTCATGATATATATATATATATGAAAAAATATAGAGTTAGTAGGGCATGTACATACCGAATAAACTATAGCTTCATACTCAGCCATTGCTAAATTTCCAAATCGATTAGTGGAATCTGGCTAGGCACATCAAATTATTCAAGGACATTTTCCTAGAGTCAAACACAACTTCAGCAAAATTGCTAAAAGTGCACAAAGGAATGTTAATACCATGAAGCCACAAGCCCAACTCGTCCAGAACTTACGCCTAACCACTTTCTCAAAAAAAGAACGTAGGCCCAATCTGAAAACCCTACATGTACTACATAATTTAATCACCTATGAAGGAAATATCAAGAACACATGCAGCATATGTTGAAAAGTTGCCAAGGAAGTGTTGTTCACCTTGTGTTGCCTTGGGGTGGACAAGAACACTTTAAAAGGTGACCCCTAGTCATTTAAATTAATAAAGTGAGAAGTACTTTATATTTTTAAAGTCACTTTATTAAAAGTTAAGTCATGGTTTATCCTAAGTTCATATTTAATGATAAAGTCAAGTGAGTGATTAATTAGAAGGGTCTTCACTTTATTAAATGACATGAGGTGCACTAAATGTCATTTATTATTTATTTAATGAGCATTTATTGTGAACCCTCAATCTAATCTAATCTAGACCATTGGATTGAAAGAGGAAGTTACCATGAACAAAAAGGGTTTGGGGAGAGGCAAACCGAATCTATTGTTCACTTTTACAAAAGAGATTTTTGAGAAAGGAGAGAGCAAAAAGAAGAAGAGTGCAAGGGTTTGAAGTGATTTCATTTCTAGAGAAAGAGAAGGAGAGAGAAGGAGAATTCTGCAGGTTTCAGAGGCACAAAAACCAAGGAAGAATCATTCTTTTATTTCAGCAATTCCAGCAAGGCAAACAGGATGTTTTCTAGGGCAGAATTTGCAGTTTTGATGTCAGATTTTTTCAGCACGTTTTTCGAGGTGATTTCTGCAGATTTCTGAAGAAGAAAAAAATTCAAAAAAAAAGCTATGTCCGTACAGCCGTACGGAGTCCATACAGTCCATACGGCACGTTTTTCGAGGCAGACTGTGTTCAGAATTTTTGCTGAGCTGTTTTTCTAGCACGTGGTTCGAGAAGAACAAATTCTGAAATTTCAGCAGGCCATTCAGGGATTGATTGGCATGTTTACCAAGGCATTTGGTGAAGATAAGTACTGCTGTATTTTTATTTAAAGTTTGCCTGAAATAATAAAAATATCTCTCTCCAGAACAGGTTTTCCCTTGGGGGTTTTTTCTGGACCAGTTTTGGTCAAAAATCTGAGTCTCTAAAAATTTCATGAGTGGCTGATTTAATTTTCTGTATTTGAAAATTTGGCTGTTAGAAATTTTCTGAGTTTATAAAGTTGAAAGAATCTTAAGTGTTTCTAAGTTTTCAGTGAAAATTTTTAATTTTTTAAATGTACATGCATATTGGGGTTGGGCATTAAACCATATGCAGTGATCTGAACTTGAAACCGGGTTGGGGTTTGAAAATTTTCAGCATATGGGCATGATATATCTATAGAAAAACAATTCTAAGCTGTTAGAAAGCACTATAGGCATGATATATATCAAATCATTCCATTCTCTCCAGCATATATGAGACCCTCTCAGAAATGCATGGGGTCCACACGTCCTAGCATTCTCCACTTTGGGGGCATTTTTTATGTATTTGAGGGGGACATCCTAGTGATTTTGATCACTCCATGTTATGGTTGATGATTATACCTTGTTATTGTGCCATGGGGCCATGCTAGAGAAGGATGTGTATCACCTCCTAGCCCCCACCATGTGCTATGTCATGTTTTACACACTTTTCATGTGGTGTGCCCCTCATAAGGCATTTTTAGTGAGTGTGTCCCCCTTCTTTAGTGTGTGGATCCATGTATTAGTTATCTGGCTAATCTTAGCCATTGATTAGAGTGATTGTATCTTTTGATCTTGGCCATTGATCTTTTTGGATCTAGGTTTTGTGTATCAGAGAGATCATATATTGAGATGCTCTCTCATTGTAAAGGGACTTTTGGCTCTAAGAATATTGAATACAAGAAAACTTTTAGAGAATCTCTTGGAATCTTTGTGAATGTTCTTGAATGTGATTTTTATGCCTCTTGCTTAGACATTTTAGTGGATCTTGCATGCAAACGACATATTTTTGTGGAGGCTGTACTGATCTTTTGGAAGGTAGTGACTTGCTTGAGGGGAGATTGTGGAGGCGACTTGCATCATCTTTTATTGTGAATCGTTTCATCTTCAGGGAGTAATCAATTGTTACTTTGTGCATTGGAATTTTCTCTTTAGATGGCGTACGTTGCTTGTCTTTTTCAACCATGAATCGGATCTCACTTCCGTAGTTTGCTTTTGCAAGTGGAGAGGGGGTGCACTACCTTCATTGGGCAAATTGCTTTCATTTCATGTCAGATCTTGCTCGAGATTGTAACTAGGTGGAAGGATCATCGACATACAAGGCAGCCACAAGTATTTTTAGGTATGATCTACAAGATTAGTATCATTTTCAATATTTTTATCCAATTGTCACTCAAAACCCTCATTGTTAAAATCCTATGTTTGTTGATCTAATAGATCGGGTGCTCATTTGATGACGACCATCAAAACCCACATAGAGATAATTAATTAAACCGTAGATCTCAAGTTTCATTGAAATCCAACTCCATTTTCCCTAGGATATAGCACTAGTCTACTCTAGGCAGGGCGCCCTCCTTGGGTGGGTGGTCAAATATTCAAATCTATCAGTTGGGTATGCTTGAACCCGCTCTGAATCCACAGATCTATCCTTCAAGCCTCCAGATCTAGTTATTTATTGTCATGATCTACTCTATTGGGTCTAGATCTCTCTAGATCTACGTTACTTAACTCCTTGTGGTAACTTTCAACTTTCAATGCAAGTTGGGTCATTTTCAGTATCTTAAGCCTCCTCAACTTGCTCTTTACTCCACCTACCACGTCCATTCCCTAGATCTAGACTGACTTACTCATTATCTACCTCTTGTGATCATTGCAAACCCCTTAGAGTTGGCTTGAGTAGGTTCGCTAGCCCTCAAAGGCTAGTAGGGTCTCCACCTTGATCATTCTTCGGATTGATCTAAAGAGACAAGAGCCCGTCCAATGTGACAACTACCTTTCATTAGTAGTGGACAGGGCCCTTGCGGTGTCACCAGTTAGCTACGTTACCTTTATCTTCCTAAATAGGATACTTTGAGTGGGTAGCTACACTTTGTGTCAAAACGATGCCCATACAACATATAGCATAACAAGTCCACAAGGTGCATGAGCAAGTGTGCAAAGCACTACTCAAGAAGCTTCAGCCATAACCACCTCAAAATATAATTGCCAGGTCAACAAGGTGAGTGCACACTCCAATATGCCAAGTGTGGATGAAGAAATAACCATCTTTGACTATGAAATGGTGTAGAATGAGCATCAAGGAGAGGTTCACTCCAAAAGAGAGTGTAGAATAATCACCAACAATAATAAAATAATCTTATCCATATATAAAATATTTTTCTTTGAGATGTGCACCATTGATCAATGTGCATTGTAGCCACTTTGAATAGTCAACAAACAATAAATAATCCTTTTTCACAAGTGCACTCTTGAAAAATGTGTAAAGGCAGATAACTTGATAAACAATTACTTTTCTACAAACAATGAGCCCAAAAACAATCAACCAATTTGAAAAAGCATGTGATAATTTCCCAAAACCATATGCACAAGAAGGTGACCTAGAGAAGTGTGCCAACATCCTCACATGTGTGGTCAACTGAGAAGATCAATAAATAGTAAATAGTAAATGCCCCCGTTAATGAAATTTAATGGGTTAGAAGGCAATACTATGGGCCAATACCACCACAACTCCAAACCAAGCCACCATGTCGAAGGGGAATACGTTCTATTAAAAAGTGGCAACAAGAAAGGTCTTCTAACATTGCATGTGTCCTTCCTTGCATGCTAGAAGACATTAAACAGGAAGCCAAATGTATTAATGTGATTTTCCTAAGTTTAGACTTAGTAAAATACATTAATGATTTTGACTTAATGGAATCATTTTTATAAAGTGAAAAGTGAAATAATTTAAGTGATGGCTAATCTAATCTTGGCCATTGATGTCACCGGAGGATCACATCCATTGATCCATAATGATGGTTAGGGTTTTCGCTTAGCCACTGAGTTAAAAGAAGATTTGGTGGAGAGGACACATATACACACAGAGACATACAGGAGAAGTTTGAAGAGAAGACAGAGGAGCACTCACCTGGAAGTTTCATCGACAGATCAGGCAGAGAGCAAAGTCATACACACTCACGCAAAGGGAGATCATACAACTCGGCAAAGGAAATTGTACAACAGCAGTCATACAGCAACCATACGGATTTTGTATAGCTACGCAGGAGGGTCGTAGTGCTGATGCAGGAGGTCGTACAGCTGCACAGGGGTCATACCGTTTTGTTGGGATTTCCCAGTGGTGTGCAGAGGTTCTATTTCGCCAGGTTGGGTGAATTTATCTCCTGGATTGTAATTGCTCTATATCTTCTTAATAAAATTTCATATCTAACTGTTGCATCAGTTTTCCTATCTTGGTTTTTATCCGGGGTTTCTATACCCAAAACACTGTGTCTATATTTATGAGAGTGTTGTTTATGTTTCTCAGTATTTAATTTCCACTGCATTACTAAGTAAAAGAAACTCATGTGTGGTTATTAGTAGAAATTAAATGTATACTATTTAGCCCTAGTTTGAGTTTTAAAGGAAAATTTACACGTTCAACCACTCACATGTGTGGGAGATGATAATATAATTTCTCTCATGCATTTGTGTGTGTGTATTTATATAATGGAAAAAAACATGGGTAGGAAAGTAAAATTTACATGTTCAACCACTCACATGTGTGGGAGATGATAATATAATTTCTCTCATGCATTTGTGTGTGTGTGTATTTATATAATGGAAAAAAACATGGGTAGGAATGTAAAACCAAGTGTTGAAAACCACCCTTATCTCCAAAATGTCTTGAAAGTTGTGCCAATAGGATGAGTGCTCCACCTAATTCCATGTTTCCAAATGCGAACACAACTCATATCAGCTATGGAACTATCATATCAAAAATCAATCTTATGAATCTTGGAAAACCATAGCAAAGCACCCTTTGATCAAATCATCACACACTTAATTAATTAGTAACACTTCAAACTTAGACCCAAGGTTGATGGGTAGCACCCTTTGATCAAATCATCACACACTTAATTAATTAGTAACACTTAAAACTTAGACCCAAAGTTGATGGGTTCCCACTCCATAAAATGCAAGTGTTAGATAATTTTATCAAACCTAGGCAATATTATTTCAAACATATCAACACTAGCAAAAAGGGAGGACGCACCATTCATCAAGAATCCTAACTATTAACCATCCAACATCTCATAGCAAACGATCATAACATCCACCTAACCACCAAGAACTAGCATCTCTAAGCCAAATCACATATGTACACTTTCTCCATCGAAACATCCAGCAATGTGATCCTACGGGATCGATCTTTGTGACAAAAAGTCGCAAGTGTTGTGAAGAAACTCACAAGAACAAGCCTCATGTAACGTGAGGGGTAACATCTCCAAAATGCAATTTTGACAATCTGAGTCGATTCAGAGATAGTTAAAAATGCTTAAATCACAGCTTTGAGTTGATGAAGTTGTAGATTTGCAATTATTGTTATTAAGTTGTTGGATTTGGACCAAAATCATGCTGCGTTGGAAATAGGGTGATTTCCTAGGATTTGTTGCCGCCAAAACTCGCGTGCATGTGCTAAAGCCCAAAAATAGGCATAGTAGTCCAATGGAAATTTTTTAAAAGAGCAACCAATGTCACCACACTCCTCTCTTCCTTGCTTCTGGTTGGCTCTTCTCCAACTCAAGGAGTGCTTCCCTTAGGTAGAATCACTAAGTCAGGTGCAATGAAGGGTAAGGTGAGCTGAAGAGGCTGCCTTAGAGAAACAGTTGTAGGATAAAAGGTAATTTGACAAGTGATGGAAAGGGGGGAGGATCAATCCTTAAGAAAAGACCAGTGCCAATACATCAAAAGGGGGAATGGAGTCAAAAGAGAACTCAAGATGGCCTTGTGTCATAAGTGACTAGGGGGGAGAGATCGCATGATTGAGCAAACCCCGCTTAGTCAAGTGTACAACTACTAGATTTTACCTCCTCCTTCTAGCCGTGGGAGATGCGCTATGTAAACAAGAGATCAATATTACACAATCAAACAAGACTAAATGCAAAAATCAATGCTCTATATGCATGATTAAGAAGGGAAAAAGAATAGCAAATGCTAAGATTTTTCGCCTTCCAATGTGGTGGTAGCACCCGTCTATAGCCTCCTACGCAAACATAGAAAAAGAGAGACTAACTTCTAACAGTATTCACAGTCATTAAAGCTCCACAAGATTACACCACACATTTGAGAGAGTGCTCCAATACATATCCAAAACACCTTCGAATGAATTTTCTATTAAGCTTAGAGGGAAAAGAATCCTCCCAACATCCGACCCTTTACAATAGAGAAGTCTGACCTCTTTATAGGCCAAAAAACCTCTCATCTTTCAAAGAAGAAATAAAACAATAAAATAAGGAGAAAAAGTGGCGTGCTAGATCCACTTTTTCCTCAACTCATATCCAAGAAAACCTATGTTGCATGGGGACCCGTCCCCCCCAGAATTTCCTAGGTTCCCGCGTTCCAAGGACTTTGGAACTCCTCAGAAATGTCCCCAATTCATCGAGGACTCTGTTGGGGACTTTGGGACTAATGAGTCGCACCCTAAAAGTACCTATCAAAATTGGGGACTTCTCAAGAACATCCCTCGACCTATCGGGGACTCCTGGACGTCCCACAACTTACACAATTAAAAAATTTTACAAAACAATTTTTTTTTGATGAAAAACCTAACCAAAACCTCCCCTATTCCTCTAACCTGCAACCCCCTCCCATTCTCTCTACTCTATCCTACGTTTCTAACCTACACTCCAACTCACTGCACCCGCATAACTCTACAGTTTACCCATCACTCCAACACTTTAGCACCTACATAATCCTCTGCACTATGGTTCTACCCATCACTATGTGTGTCGCTACTTGCTTTGTCGGCTCCCGTCTATAGTCCCGTGCATGACTCCCCTATCTATGGCTCCCCTTCCTGCAATCCCACGTTTGTCCCTCTCAGCTTGAAGAGCACAGCTTGCAACCCCCTCTCAAATCTCTGGCTCTCAGCACATGCTCAAAGTTTGAGTTCATGGCTCAAAACAGGTTCACACTCACAATGAGTTTGCCCCCTCTGAGCCACAACACGCTGTAGAGAACAGGTATTTCATATTTGACATCTTACATTTTATTTTTTTGGGTAAAAATCTCAGCACATGCTATTATAGTTTTATAAAAATATAATTTAGTATTTACAAATGTCATTACAAATATAAATTTATTTATTATTTAAATTTAGAAATGATTCATTTTTCATGTTACTGTTTTGACTTTCAAGTTTTAAGTTACTATTTAATAGTTACCTTAGAAGTTAGAACTATTAAAAGTTTTCAGTTTTAGATCTTAGGCATGTATCTTTACTATTTCGTTTTGATAATGATGATTGGACAATACTTTATATTTCATTCTGTAATTTGAATTTTATAATTAGTTCTACTTTTTATTTCAATGTTATATATATATATAATATTGTCGTCCCCAACCTGCCGTCCCCTGAAAAATTGGGGGTGCACTCTAGCCGTCCCGGAAACTCGTCCCCACGTCCCTTGCATCCTCGAGGCCAGTGCAACATAGAAGAAAACTTATTACAAAACTAAAGTGAACTCTACCAAAACAATCCACAATAAAAGTTGACGCATCCAAAGGTGCAGTCGGCTGCTAATGAAATGTGTGAGCATGGGCCCAAGCTCACGTAGAGAAATGTGGCTAGGTCTGGGCATCCATGAGCTCTGCCACTCGTGAAATGAACAAGCTCTTTATTGTGCTAGAGATATCGAACAACTCCACGCTCTTTTTAAACTAGCTTAATACTGTGCAAAGCCAAAGTACCCTCCACAAGCTGTGGCACACAATCAAAGGTCCACCGCCATACAACTGCCCACTGCACCAATTATAAAATGACATCCACAGCAATCAATATATCCCATGATTTGCATATCAGAGATTGATCTCTCCAAGGAAGGAGTGCAAGAGATCCCCTAGAGGTCAGCCAGTTCAATCTCGATCCACACAATTCTCTGGGAATTGTTGACTTCGGGATCTGTCAAGCATATACCGGTGGAAACCCCTCCCGCCCCTGATACATTGGCGGCAATGATAGCTCCACTGCTGGGTTATCATGATATTCATCCTCCTGCAGCCGCTTGGATCGTTATCACTTGTCAANCGGTGGAACCCCCTCCCGCCCCTGATACATTGGCGGCAATGATAGCTCCACTGCTGGGTTATCATGATATTCATCCTCCTGCAGCCGCTTGGATCGTTATCACTTGTCAATCAAGTGTGAGTGGAATTTTTAATAACCTACAGTCAACGTGAAATATGGGCACAGGCTACGACAGGTCCTTGATACAAGTCGGAGTCACTAGGCAATGAATGCTCCTCAGCTCATTGACAATTCCAGACTCGACCTCCTCTGGCGGTGGACAACATAGCTTAAATATTTTGTGCAACTGCTCTTCCTCTGCACGTCCATGTATCGTCAGTTTGCCTGCCAATAATTCTGCCAGGAGGCAACCAGCTCCAACAGTTGCATCATACTCTGTAGCCGCTAATGAAAGCTCTGGGGGTCGATACCAAAGGGTAACTACACAACTAGTCATAGGTTGTCTCAGTGGCTAATCAAAGTTTAGAAATTTCAAGACGCTTCACTATCAAGAAATGGACTGGTACCAATACTTTGGACAAGTCTGCCAGAACTAATGATGCAAATACTTTGGACAAGTCTGCCAGAACTAATGATCAGACAAAACACATGAAATTCTGAATATACTCATGTTGCCTGTAGATGATTATTTCCAGATGGTTACGTCTGATGTCAAATTCCTGCTATGTATTTCTCATTTGCTCCTACAGGACTGCCATCAAATGACATACCTTCGGCTTATTTATATGCTGGTGTGCTAACATCTTCTGGCTTCTCAACTTGCGATAATTTTCAGGAATGGTTTTCTTATTCCAGACCTGACGTATTTTGAATGTCAAATTCTGCATGCTTATATTCTCCATCAGGTCCACTGCTCCTAGGATTTCCTTCAAACTCCTCACTGTATTTACAGTACACGCAGACAAAGCATAATCAAACAACTCCCAACTTTCTTATCTGGAATTATCGATCCTGAAGCAACAGCTGAGTCTCCCCACTTCTGCATAAGGTACTAAAAGACTGATACCCTCACTTTACGAACTTTCAAAGTGAGCTCTGTGGACACCCATGTCAACATAGGGGGTAACAGGTTCAACATTTCACATAATGTTTTTCACATCTTCACCAAAATGGGAATAGAATGATGTTCCACTCTGATTTTCTTCTTTTGGTTATCAATTATTTCTTCACAATGTGTTGTTCAATCTTCTTGCTTAAAATATTTTTTTCGAATTTTATAGTAGAATTTAATGTGAGTAAACCTAAAGCCAATTCCTGCTAGCTCATTTGGTTAAGGTGTGGGTCTTGCAGCAAGACAACCCGGGTGCAATTCCCCTTAGGGGTGAACTGGTTGGGAGGAGACACCCCAAAATCCATCCACATTGACGGCTGGTGTGGTCCAGGACAGGTGCAATCTCAAGGTTATTTTGACAGAATAGATGCCCCTGGGTCATGGTTTCTTAGACCACAGGCCACTCCCGCCAAGTGAGAAAGTTTTGAGCAAACAAAAAAATTGGCTACAAGCCAGAAGTTGTGGAAAGTGCCAAAGGACAAGTTTCAGGTCGGCTCCGAAAAAAGTGTGGTCAAATAAAAGAATTATACAAGATCTGAAAAGAAGTCTAGTCAAAGGTTGAAATCATACAGATTCTGATACCTCTGTTACTAACATAAAACATCCAATCCAAGTAGAATTGAGGAAATGAAATGTCTTTTATATTTGAATCATATGAGTGATTATTTACAAGAACTATATTTATTGACTATGACTAGTCACACAAGGGTTAAGGGTTATGACAATTGGGTTTGTTGTGATTATTATTTTTTTGTTATAACTTAAAAATTTTCTTATATCATTTCATTGGAGTCATTTTAATATATTCAAATTAATAATTTGATCACAAGCAGAAATTGGATTGAGCAATTGTGGCATTCTTCTAGAAATTATTGAGGCATATTGTTAACCACTATGCATGATATAATGCAATAGTATCAATCCTCTGTTACCCATATAAGTTCTAACATTAACATCATTTACGGCCTATTGTGAAGAATGCAATTGCAGGGTTCAGAAGCATTCCTAGGATTCTGTGTGACTTTCAAGGTTGAAATAATTTAGATTGCCTCTAGCTCTTCAATTAGGAATCTGAGCCATCAATTTTAGTATCTTGCACCTGTCCTCTTTGGAATAAAATGTGCAATGCCTAATTTGGATGAATAATCAATTGAGAAACAAACAGCATAAAGAAGGAAATTAATCAACTTACGAGGCAGAAGTAACGAGGACGAGAATAAGGTACACAGAACTGAAGAGGACTCAAGATGAATTCTTGTGTTATGAAACCAATTTTCTCCAAGACCTCCATCAGCCGCTTGTGTGTAATAGAGGACTGAATAAGAAATTCCATGAGAACATTTTTATGTAAAGAAATTCTTGTTTGTGACAAGATTGACAGAATTCATATTACAGACCTCAAACCCAACTACATTCTCCACAAACAACATAGTTGGAGGGAACAATGTCAGTGGAATAAGTTCTATTATCTTCAAAAAGGAGGATGCACGAGCATCTTCAGCATCTTTCTGCAAACCTACAAATAGAATCAATAATCAACAAGATGGCAGATTTTCCAAAATTTACCAAAATAAACAAATAATATTAGCAACGCATACATGCCAAAATAAAAAGTTCAGCTATTTATTTGCAAAATTCTTTTAACTGCAGTACAGACAGCCATTTTACTAGGCAGAAATTATGCACCTTGCCGAGTGTATGGCTGGCATGGAGGAGATAATAACCATGCATTTGCCCTGAATTTGTCCAATTGTGCAGCAGTTAGACTCTGGATATTTCCCTGCTTGAGTCAAACCCAAAATATTTACAAGAGTGTAACTGTTCTCAACTGTAATAATAAAATATCATGTAACCAATTTATCAGGTTTCAGCTAAAACATTATACGCTAATAATAATTGCAGTAGATAACTTGGATCCACAATATAAAATATTACTCAAGTCAAGTACAGATTTACAGAAGAATTCCCCCCACGAATGTATTATTCTACTTGTCAATCTTCTGAGCAATGTCAAACGAAACTCCTGCCCAGCCCCCGTTTCCTTCCTGGAAATATTTTGGAAACTGAAACAAGTAGGAAAATCCCCAGAAACTGCCTGGAACATTTCCAAGAGCATTTCCATTTCATAAGCGTCCCAGAAATGTTTCCGAGATGTTTCCTGCCCAAAAATACCAAAAAATGATGTGTTTTCCAGGTTAAAAAAACGAAGGTATCAGAAAGGGAGTGGGAACCACGTACAACCCGTTTGTGTGTGAGAATATCCTAAGACAGTGAAAAAGTCCAAAAAAATAGAAAAAAAAATGAACTTTTTAAGAATTTTTATATATATAGGACAATTTTGTGTTTCCTGAACTTTTGAAAAAATAAGTTTCTAAAACCAAATCATTTCCTTCTTTCAGGTTACTTTGCTTCTGAGCTACTTGAAAGAAAATTCATGATAAACAAGTCCACGGCAATGACGTTAGTTTCACATATTTAGATCCCTATTCAATGCTCTTACAGAACACAGTACAAGTGTCCAAGGATCATGCCTAATAATATGCAACAAAAATACAGCAATCACAATCTTTGGATGCCTCCTTGTCACTAATAGTTAGTGTGTTTCATCTGTTGAATTTTAGCATTAGCATATAACTTTAAAAAAATTGCAGATGAACTTAAACAAATAATCAGTGCAGTAAAAACACATTCATCACATCAGCACAATGGACACAAGATTTTTCACTGGGGAAACCTTCAAAGGACAAAAACCCCAAAAGCATTAGTAGCTCATCTTGTAAATGAGATGACTTAGGAAATTCTTCAAAAAGTTCCTCAAATCCAGATCTGGAATAAACCACAGTTACAGTAAATTTTCTCAGTAAAAGTTCAAAGAAGGGTTTCAAACCCTAGCAGTGGAAATTTAGAGATCTGCCTGGAAAAGACTGTCCAATAAAATCAGTCTGTCAAATAACTTCTCAGATCTGCCCACAACAATCAAAACTGTCCAAAAACAGTCAGCCTGGATAATTATCAGCTATGCCCGGAAAAGTTAGGGCCTGCACGGAAATCAAGGATTTACTGCTCAGAAATGACCAAAACTATCAAAAACAGTTTGCCCACTATTTCTCATATCTGCCCAGACAAATTAGGGCCTGTCCAGAAATTCAAAATGACTGCCCAGAACAAAAAAACAGTCAGCCTGAAATTATTTATCAGATCTGGAAATTTCCAGATCTGCCCAAGCAAATTAGGGCCTGCCCATAAATTTAGACAGCTGCCTGGATTATATCAGATCTGCCAATCTGCTGTACGGCTGCCCGAAACCTCTTCTCACCTGCCTGGAATGATGTATGGCTGCCCGACTTCTCTTCTGCCCTTCGTCTCTCCTGCCTGGAAATCTTGGTAGCTGCCCGGAGGGCCTGCTGTATACACAGCAGCCCTTACGGGCAGGCTGCTAGCAGCCCGAGGGCCTGCACACGCAGCCCTAACCCTGCCTGGGTATGCTATGGGTGGCCCTGCCCCAGAGAAGGAAAAGGGGCAGCCGGTGAGGTAAGAAAAGGGCTACCCAGAACTTGCTGCCAGTGAAGAAATCTGCCTGTGAACAGATCTGAGGGTTTTGATGGAAACCCTAACTCATGAAGGAAGAGAGAGAGAGAAGCTGCTGTTGTTTGTGGAAGAAGACATGCCCTAGCTGAGGGTAAACCAGAATAAGTGTGAATGCACCTAGCTAGACTCATCCATGCTAGGGCATCACATCCAACTTCTTCTTCAGTCACCTGCACAATCTTTAGTTGGAGCAGCTGTACCTGTGAATGCAAGTGTGTGTTATAATGAGAATACGTGATCTTCTTTTATAGCCTTTAATCACTTGTAAGTGGACCAAAATTAGAAAAAATAAAACAATAATATTTTATTCTTTTTCTAATTTCACTTTTACCTTCTTACCAAAAAGGTCTTTTATGTATTATTTACTTTTACCAAAAGTGCTTATTTAACTTTGACTTTCACCTGTGGTCCTTTTCTTGTGGTCCAAAAATACTTATGTATTTTTAACTTTTACCTGTGGTCAAAAAGTACTTATGTATTTTTTGCTTTAACATGTAACCTTTTTCAACTGCCCCTGTGGTCATTACCTTTGGTCCTTTTAATTCCAAAAGTACATCATCATAAACCAAGAGAGTTACTAATGCTTTTATCTCACACTCTGTGTGACACCTAGATCTAGGACTAGTACTAGGGTAACTTAACCAAGGGTAGCTAATCCTTGGAGAAGTACACAAAGCCCATAGATCAAGGGTCAAAGTGCCACACATGCCTAGACCCAGTCTAGGGCTTACAGTGCCTTCTTGGTAACAGACCAGGTGCCTCCATTCTCCAAAAGAATGGCTACTCAGAACTAAGCTAAGTCTACCAGTACTAGACTGGTCTACATCGTGGTCCTAGACCAGATGTCTACTCAACACTAGGTTGAGTCTACCCAGGGCAAAGCTGGGTCTATATCATGGTCCCAAACCAAATATCTACCATTCAATGGAATGGTCACTCAACACTGGGTTGAGTCTTCACCGTGGTCCCCGACCAGGTGGTCCCATTCTCCTAAGAGAATGGCTCTCGATGCTACTCAGAAAAATCAACACTCCCTCTCAGCGAGAGAGGCATTCTCTGCCATACCAAGCTTGTCACGAAAGTACACGAACTTTGATGCTGACAATGGCTTAGTCAAGATATCTGCAATCTGTTCATCTGTATGAATGTACTGCAACTTCAGAGCACCTCTTTGCACTAGGTCTCTAATGAAATGATACCTCATTTCAATGTGTTTCGATCTATCGTGAAACACTAGGTTCTCCAAAAGCTTTATGCAACAATGATTATCACACTAGATGATCGTTGAGTCAAGCTTTTTACCCCGAACAGATCAGATATCAGTTTTCTGAGCCAAACTGCTTCCTTGCAAGAATCACTTGCAGAAATATACTCTGCCTCAACTGTACTCTGAGCTATGGAATCCTCCTTCTTGCTGGCCCAAGAGATCATTGCAGATCCCATACTTAAGCAATAACCAGAGGTACGTTTCCGGTCAATTGTGTTGCCAACCCAATCTAAATCAGTATATCCAAATAACATTACTTCACTGCTGGAAGTAACCCTGAGCCCATAAGTGTTGGACATGCACTGATTCAAAGCATTCTCTGAGTCTGGTCTCGTATGCACGAGGTGCATCCAGGATCCAAAAAGCTGTCTATACAGAGTAGAGTCCATACTCTGTGATCTGGTAGCTGAGTTACCCAACTTTGTTAAGTTGATGGTCATGGGTACGCCCATAGACTTACAATCCTGCATCCCAAATCTTTGTAAGATGTCTCCCGCATACTTTCCTTATGTCAGGAAGATGTTGCCTGGCTTTTGCCAGTCTTCTAAGCCAAGGAATTAATGCACTAATTCAAGATCTTTCATCTCAAATTCAGAGGTAAGCTCCCTCTTACACTGTTCTATCAATTGTTCAGCACTTGTAAGGAACAAGTCATCTGCATGTAGAACAAGTATCAAGACATGATAATGAACAACCTCAAAGTACAAGTTATACTTAGTTGTACTTTTGGAAAACCCCAAGCCATGGAGCAATCCATCCATCCTCGCATACCAAATTCTTGGAGCATACAAAGCTTTCTTCACAAAGCCTTCAGGTTGTTCAACATAAGCTTCCACCTCAATCTTGCCATTGATGAGAACTGTCTTTACATATGTCTGATGTAACTTCCACATAAATAATACAACATGTGAAATGATGGTTCTAAAGGTAGTATACCTAATAACAGGAACAAATGTCACTACTGACTTTTTTGTTGCTCTGGGAACAACTTCCTACACATCATTCTTCATGATTGAACTGTACTCTTCAATCATCGCATCAACCCATAAGGCCCGAGTACTTTTGTGGTCTTTCTCTGGAAATCCTGAGAGGAGCTTTATGCTTCTCGCCTTCTTGTACCATTTCTTGATACCAAGCTGAACTCCTTTTGTAAGGAGGAACTTTAAGTAGTTCTTCTTATGGATTTCCTGTGTACTCAGAAACATCTGGAATTTGATCCTCAAATTCCTCTTCCTCCCTCTGAATTTTTGAAACTGGAAACTCTAGTTGATGCACAACTTTCTCATGAAAGACCGCATCTCTGCTGACTATCTTCTGTGAACCTGGAAGTGTTGTGTAGTGAATATATTCAAATCTTCTTGCCGCAGCTCGCATGGGCCCACTGTATGGGTGGGATCCTCGGAAACCTTGTAAAGGCCCCCCTCTTGAACCGCAATATGTACTGCTGATCTTAGGTCTTCATCCTTTTCCCATAGAAGGATTTTCTTGTCCATAAAGAGGACTCTGAAGCCCTTGTCCTCTAAGATAGCAACAGATAGAACGTTCTTCTTTAAACCAGAAACATATAAGACATCATCAATATGAAGAACTGTACCTAAGTCAAGTTGAAGTGAGGTAGAACCAACTCCTTCAATCTTGTAAGTGAAGTCATCTCCAAGTTCTACCTGAGTGGTGAACTTCTTCTTTCTGTAACTGATGAGAGCTTCACAGTTACCTGTCATGTGCCTGGAGGCACCACTATCTACCAACCAAGAGGTAGCACTATCAATGATGGGACCTGAGAGAGCAGAAACCGGGTAGTACTCTCTTTTAGGTTCTTCTTCTTTGTTAGCCTTGGTTTTCTTCTTTTTCTTTGGTTCTTCATCTTCTTCTTCCTCTGCTTCTGCAGCAGATGCATGAAACCTTCTCTTGGGTTTCTTCTTGTTCTGCCTGCAGTCTCTAGCATAATGTCCAAACTTGTGACAAGTGTAACATTCAATTTTAGACATGTCAAAGAACTTACCCTGAGGTTTCTTACCCTTCTTTTGCTGAGGGAAAGGCTTCTTGAACTTCTTAGTCTTTGCTGCAAGTGCAAAGTTGTCCTCCTTGATTACCTTGTTAGTGTTCCTTCCTTCTTCTTGTATGCAGTTATGCCAAAGCCTTTCAAAGGTTGGCTGATTTTCTCGTCCATAGATGGATTTCATGAAGGTTTCCCAAGAGCTTGGGAGACCATCAACCACTGTTTGCACAAGGTCATCATCATCAACAGTAATACCAATAGCAAGGAGTTGATCTCTTACCTGTGCAATCTTTGTGAAGAAGGAACCAACGGTTTCATCTTTGTTCAGCTTCAAAGTTCGTAACCTCTTCTTCAAGACTCTCTTTTGACTGGAGGCCTTCTTTTCATATAGGTTGACCAAAGTATCATAGCATTCTTTAGCAGTCTTCAAAGATGTGATGTTAAGCATCAATGCTTCTCTGATAGAATCATAAATGACTCTTCTAGCTTTACCTTGCTTCCTCTTGTAAGCAAGCCTACCAGCATTTGTAGTTGGCTCTTCTGTGATATTAAGAACAATGCCATCCAAGTCATTCTCATCTATAATGGTTGTCAACCTGGCCTTCCAGGAGTTGAAGTTGGCTAAACCATGGAGCTTCTCTTCCGGTTTGAAACCATTGATGACCATCTCTGTCACTTATCCAAATGTTAGATCTGCAAATCTTATTCCAACATCTAGTGAAAAACAATAGCAATGTCCCTTTACTGTGTTTTCACATGCTAAGCTTTGATACCATGTTGAATTTTAGCATTAGCATTAGCATATACTTAAAAAAATTTGCAGATGAACTTAAACAAATAATCAGTGCAGTAAAAACACATTCATCACATCAGCACAATGGACAAAAGATTTTTCACTGGCGGAACCTTCAAAGGACAAAAACCCCAAAAGCATTAGTAGCTCATCTCGTAAATGAGATGACTTAGGAAATTCTTTAAAAAGTTCCTCAAATCCAGATCTGGAATAAACCACAGTTACAGTAAATTTTCTCAGTAAAAGTTCAAAGAAGGGTTTCAAACCCTAGCAATGGAAGTTTCCAGATCTGCCTAGAAAAAACTGTCCAATAAAATCAGTTTGTCAAATAACTTCTCAGATCTTCCCACAACAATCAAAACTATCCAAAACCAGTCAGCCTAGATAATTATCAGCTATGCCCGAAAAAGTTAGGGCCTGCACAGAAATCAAGGATTTATTGCTTAGAAATGACCAAGACTATCAAAAACAGTCTGCCCACTATTTCTCAAATCTGCCCAGACAAATTAGGGCCTATCCAGAAATTCAAAATGACTGCCCAGAACAAAAAAACAGTCAGCTTTGAAATTATTTATCAGATCTGGAAATTTCCAGATCTGCCCAAGCAAATTAGGGCATGCCCAAAAATCAAAATTTACTGCCCATAAATTTAGACAGATGCTCGAAATATATCAGATCTGTCGGATCTGCTGTATAACTGCCCGAAACCTCTTCTCACCTGCCTGGAATGATGTATCGTTGCCCAAAATTAATTCTCTGTTGCCCGACTTCTCTTATGCCCTTCCTTTCTCCTGCCCAGAAATCTTGGTAGCTGCCTAGAGGGCCTAGTGGCTGCCCGAAGGGCCTGCTGTATACACAGCAGCCCTTACGAGCAAGTTGCTAACAGCCCAAGGGCCTGCTGTGGCAACCCAAGGGCCTGCACACGCAGCCCTAACCCTGCCCGGGTATGCCAAGGGTGGCCCTGCCCTAGAGAAGGAAAAGGGGCATCCCGTGAGGTAAGAAAAGGGTTGCCCAGAACTTGCTGCCCATGAAGAAATCTGCCTGTGAACAGATCTGAGGGTTTTGATGAAAACCCTAACTCATGAAGGAAGAGAAAGAGAGAAGCTGTTGTTGTTTGTGGAAGAAGACAAACCCTAGCTGAGGGTAAACCAGAATAAGTGTGAATGCCCTAGCTAGACTCATCCATGCTAGGGCATCACATCCAACTTCTTCTTCTTCAATCACCTGCACAATCTTTAGTTGGAGCAGTTGTACCTGTGAGTGCAAGTGTGTGTTATAATGAGAATACTTGATCTTCTTTTATAGCCTTTAATCACCTGTAAGTGGACCAAAATTAGAAAAGATAAAATAATAATATTTTATTCTTTTCCTAATTTCATTTTACCTTCTTACCAAAAGGTATTTTATGTATTTTTTACTTTTACCAAAAGTCCTTATTTAACTTTGACTTTCACTTGTGGTCATTTTCCTGTGGTCCAAAAATACTTACGTATTTTTAACTTTTACCTGTGGTCAAAAAGTACTTATGTATTTTTTACTTTTACCTGTAGCCTTTTTCAAGTGCCCCTGTGGTCATTACATGTGGTCCTTTTGATTCCAAAAGTACATCATCGTAAACCAAGAGAGTTACTAATGCTTTTATCTCACACTCTGTGTGACACCTAGATCTGGGACCGGTATTAGGGTAACTTAACCAAGGGTAGCTAATCCTTGGAGAAGTACACAAAGCCCATAGATCAAGGGTCAGAGTGCCACACATGCCTAGACCCAGTCTAGGGCTTACAGTGCCTTCTTGGTAACAGACCAGGTGCCTCCATTCTCCAAGAGAATGGCTACTCAGAACTAAGTTGAGTCTACCAGTACTAGACTGCTCTACATCGTGGTCCCAGACCAGATGTCTACTCAACACTACGTTGAGTCTACCCAGGGCAGAGCTGGGTCTATATCATGGTCCCAAACCAGATATCTACCATTCAACAGAATGGTCACTCAACACTGGGTTGAGTCTTCACTGTGGTCCCTGACCAGGTGGTCCCATTCTCCTAAGAGAAGGGCTCTCGATGCTGCTCAAAAAAATCAACATCATCATCCCATTGTATCTAGAGAAACAAATCCAGGTTCTAACCATATGCATTGATAATGTAATTTCTTGATTCAAACATTGATTATTGTTATGGATTGGTCTCCCTTTACCTTGCAGCCACAACTTAATATATATGCAGAAAATGAGCAAGTTAGCATGCAATGCCACTTAGACTCTATGGGGTATTATTGGGAGCCTTGAGAGGAAGGAGGGAGAATGCTCAACACCAAATCTCCCATGTAGCCAAAATAAACATGGTTAGTCCAATTTAACTTTCATCACCATTTTTTAAGGTTGATCTTCACGTTGTCCTGACTCACCGATCTATGGCTCCACCAACATAGCATATTCATCATCATTTCTTTGTATGTGTCAAAAATGAATAGTCAAAATGGCGGAATATATCTTGCACATGCTTGATCCCCTTGGGGCTTATAATATCTCAGACAACAAACTTTATAAAAATGCATATTTTGAGCATTGATCCATAGGGAAATTCACTCCCAATGGTTGCTTTATTAAGTACATTTCAAATGTTGATTCCATTGGGGAAATTTTCCCCGATGATTCTTTTAATGCAACATTTTTACCAAATAAAAGGAGAGAGTAGAACGAGGAAAGATCCAAAGTGTGGTACAAAGAAATTTTTGGTTACTCATGTATATTTAGCCTTCCCATTTCCTTAGCAAAAGTGTCCAATCCAATTGTAACAACTTTCAATAGCTTATCTCTAATGTGCATCAATCTTGAGGCTTGCTTCGTTGTATCCTATACATGGCCTTAATGGAATGTTGTCTCCCAACTATTGTTTTGTAGTCTTGCTCTACCCCTAATGTGGTTGTATGCCCCACAGTGCAACAAAAAATCTTGTTCAATCCATGACTCCATACACATCCAAGACCCCTTTTTCATCATCTTCCTCATTCTATTTCACCTTTCCATGCATCTTTGGCTAGGGTTTTGACTATTTTGAGAGAGGAGCTTGTTGGTTTTTTAGGAAAGCATATTGGTGAGCTTGGCTGAGATCAAAAGCTACCATGGTGTGATGTTCCATTGTTTTAACAGTCACACTAAAGAGGTAAGCTCAAACCCCGTTCTTTATAAAGATTTTTCTTTCTTTGTATTGTTTGCTTGTGGATATGCTCCCTTCTCCTATTCTTTCCCGTTCCTTCTTCTCCCTCTTTCTGTTGCAGGTTTGTCATCCAAGACTTCAAGTGTGCATTTGTTAAGAGATAGATAAATTTTATTAAAATGTCCATGAGGTTAACTGGCTTATGGGATGGAAAGGTTTACATCCAATCCAACATTTGTACCAAATAAAATGAGAGAGTGGATCAAGGAGGCAAGATCCAAAGTGTGGTACAAAGAAGCTTTTGGTTACTGATTTGAATTTGGCCTTCCATTTCCTCAACAAAAGTCTTGTTGCCGCCTAATTCGCACCCTCGGTTCACGTGGCAGAAATCTTCAAGCCACCAGGGTGGACCTTAGGGGCAAGCTAGAGCCAAGTGTTGTCACCTAATACTCAACTCCTCTGTCTAGGCCAACTCCTAGCAAAGCCAAGGAGGGAGGTCCCTATGAAAAGTAAAATCTAAGGTTTTTACTCTACGAAAGAAAAGATTGATTCTAGGAGTTAATACAAAATGGATAAAAGATCACAATGGACTATTGCAAGAAAGAAATTACATCAACAGCATATGGCATTGTAAACATCATTCACGACAGTTTGCAAGATTTTATTTAAGCATGAAACATAACATAAACCGGTGCCAATGAATAATGGAGTGCTTATAAAAGTGGAGTGTTGTTGTGTCGTGTAAGTATTGCAGTTGTCTCGTTGGTCAGTTTTAAAAGTATTAGTGAGTGATTAAGGGAGTGGGTAAATTCTTGGTCGATTTTATTAACATGGTAATGATCTAGATTATTAGAAGGGAAAGGGGATTCCAGATATACCCAAGGAGTACGAGGAATATGTCAGGAATTACTTAGAAGTGGTTCTCACAACGAGATGTGGGCTAAACCGGAGTCGCAGGGGTGTGTCCAACACTACACCAAACAAGGGTGTAGCCTAACGAGGCCCCGCAGTCACTATTTAGTGGTTGCCGCTTCCCTTGAAGACTTTGCCCACAACTTAGCAATATTCAAAAAACGCCAGATTTTCGTTGGGCATCAATTTAAAAGATGAGAGTAATTACTAGTCACTCAGATCCTTGTCTGATACAACCAACTGATCATATGAAGTTGCAGTGGAGGTAGAGCATACGAAGATAAGAGCCTTTTTAATTTTAAGGATTTTTTAACAAAGTTTTTTTTTATCAAATCCTCTTTCAGGTTGTAAGCCCTAATCAGGGAAGCAAGGGGATGTAAGTTACTGTAAAAGTAAAAGATAGTACAAATCAAACTAAGGTTTTTTTAATTAATCCTACCATGCATCTCTTTCCCCTTTCGGGTAACTCGAGAAGTCGTGGGGTTAGAAGTTGTATTACTTTGCAAAGGATAAAGATGCAACTTAAAGTAACAAAGAAATAATACCAACTACACTAGCAAAAGCATAAACATGAAAACGAACACAGACATGAATCCCCCCATGGGGGATGGGGAGTGGGCTCTGACGAGCCCACTCAAATCTTTATTATCTCTTTACAACATACAATAAATGCACTTTGGTCCCTATATTTTGGATCCAAAGGCTTACATTTTATTGAAAATTTATTTTTTTATGCAAGGGGGATCCTTGTCGGTCTTCCTTTTGCTCAATTTTACGAAACTTCGTCAGATTTTCCTCGTCTTTTATGTGAAAGGAAGACCTGCAAAAAACAACGATGAAAAGAATGTGAAAGACACCCAAAGACACTTTAAGAATGTCTTGGGAAAGTCTACAAAAAGTGTCTAAAAAATTCTAAGTAAAACTAGCTGAAAATGACTAAGGCAACCTAGGAAGCTTGTCTTCTTAGGATCTTTGCTTGCCTCTTGAAGATAATAGCAAGCAAATCTCAAGCACTATATGCCAAATAAATGAATTGAAAGCTCTTTAAACCTCTTAACCAAGTAGTTTTGAATTTCAACTTTGAACTTGCGAAAAGAGAGCTAGATCTAAATATTTAAAGAACTTTTAATTATTCAACAAGATCTAGACTTAGGAATTTAAATCTACTTTAGATACTTCTTTGAAATGTAGATCTAAGCAAAGTAATCGTAACCACAGTAAACTTGTAAGTTTTAGATCAAGAAGTGATAGAACCAGAGGGAGCAAGAAATAGAAAGGGGATGGTGATGCCTCCTTTGATGAAAACAGAGGGATGATGCTTTTTCTTCAACATTACTCAACAATTGCAAAGAGGAGAGCCCAATCTCAAGCACTATATGCCAAAAAAATGAATTGAAAGCTCTTTAAAACTCTTAACCAAGTACTTTTGAATTTCAACTTTGAACTTGCGAAAAGAGAGCTAGATCTAAAAATTTAAATAACTTTTAATTATTCAACAAGATCTAGACTTGGGAATTTAAATCTACTTTCGATACTTCTTTGAAATGTATATCTAAGCAAAGTAATCGTAACCACAGTAAACTTGGAAGTTTTAGATCAGGAAGTGATAGAACCAGATGGAGCAAGAAATAGAAAGGCGATGGTGACACCTCCTTTGGTGAGAACAGAGGGATGATGCTTCTTCTTCGACGTTACTCAACAATTGAAAAGAGGAGAGCCAAATCTCAAGCACTATATGCCAAATAAATAAATTGAAAGCTCTTTAAACCTTTTAACCAAGTACTTTTGAATTTCAACTTTGAACTTGCGAAAAGAGAGCTAGATCTAAAAAATTTAAAAACTTTTAATTATTCAACAAGATCTAGACTTAGCAATTTAAATCTACTTTAGATACTACTTTGAAATGTAGATCTAAGCAAAGTAATCGTAACCTTAGTAAACTTAAAATTTTTAGATCAAGAAGTGATAGAACCACCAGATGTAGCAAGAAATAGTGTTAAAATTTACCTAGGAGTTGTTCCCCTAAGTGACCTTTGCCTAAGTCACTAGGAAAAGGGGTTTAAGTCACTTAGACTTTATATTAATGACTTGAGATGAGCATTAATTGCACTTTAGGGAAAAAGTGCTCTTTAAGTGAAATATTTAAAAAGTGAGTGAAATTAATTATTTTGTGGAGAAAAGTGATTTTAATCACAACCACTCATCTAGACAAATCTGAGCCCCTAGGATTAGATGGATTTTCATTCATCCTAATTTTTTCACCAAAAATGAAAGTTTCCAAGTGCAGAGGCACTTTTGCATTCGAGAGAGAAGCGAGAGCCATTTTTAAGAAAGAGAAGAAAAATAGCAGCAGCAGCAGCAATTTTCTCTTGGCATGCATTTCAAGGAAGGAAACAGCAGCAAGAGGGCACGAAAATCGAGGCAAGGTACAACACCATTTATTGTTGGTCCATACAGTCTGTACGGTATGGAATCCGTACAGTAGTACAAATCTTGAGGCAAAAAGTAGATCGAGAAAAAAATTCCTGGGCACGAATCCCGAGGCAGTTTCCAGGCACGGATTCCAAGGTCCGTATAGTCTGTTTGTATGGTTGTCGTACAATCCGTACCGCAGCACGAAAATCGAGGCAAAAAACAAAAAATTTCTTAATGCATTTTTCTATTTGGCACGGAAAACAAGGCAAAATATTTTTCATCCGGTAGAGATAAGTTGGTCTGAAAAAAAATTTGTCCATTGCTGTAAATTTTTCCTAAAAATAAAAATTTCTCTTTCACGGGTTTTCGCCGGAGGTTGGGGTTTTTCCTAGGTCATTGGACCAAAAATACTGTGTCTGAAATTTATGTTTGAATGTGTTTTAATTGTTGTTAGTGAAAATGTTGTAGAAGCTTTTCTTGTGTTTTAGTCCCATGTTGTTTATGAAAAAAATCTAATTTGCAGCATTAAAACAAATTGGGTTGGGCATTAAACAATGTTTTAAAACGGAGTTGGAACTCGGGTTGGATTCTACATGGTATCATAGCTTTGTTAAAAAGAGGGCAGATTTATACACAGTGAGAAATTTCAGACTTCAGTGATTTCTTTTGTCAGTGGGCAGCACCTTGTTGAAACTTGAACTTTGCATAGAAGATGGCTACATGTCTTAGGTTGGAGGATAGGCTTGATGGGGCTGGGAATTTTGTCCCATGGAAGGCTAGGCTAGTGCTGATATTGGAGGAGAATGAGTTGTGGGATGAGGTGGTTCATAACACTACAACAGTTCCTATTGTTGTTCCCCCTTCCACCAATGCAGCACCACTTTCTACCTTCAACAAGGACATAAAAGCTAGAAGAATAATCCTAGATGCAGTTAAAGACCATGTGATTTCACACATCTCAAGTAAGACCCGTGCATATCGGATGTGGGATGCTTTGACCGGCTCGTTTCAAAGCTCAAACGAGAATAGGAAGATGGTTTTAAGGGAGAAGTTGAAAAGTATCAAGATGGCCAAAGGGGGGTGTTCTCTTATGGGGTAAGAGAAAGGAGAAGCCTGGGAAGCACGGGAAGTTCGACAGCCTTTGGAAAGGCCCATTTATCATCCGTGCTACTGCTGACACCAATTCTTTTCTGCTTAACACCATGGATGGAGAGACATTAAGCCTGCCCATGAATGGGCAACACCTGAAGCCTTTTTATCAAAACAACCTCCAAGATGACCAAGGGGTCATCCCAGGGCTTCTCTAAACCCATCCTTGTTGTATCTTTATGTACTTTATTTCTGTACCATATTTGATGTATCATATCCATGTAGAGTATGTTGATCATAGCTTTAGTATATCAGCATTTTATCATATTTCATTTATATGCTGAAAAAGAAAAGATTTTATTTCATGCACTTTGATTTGAAAAAAGCAAAAATATTTTCGGGTACTTCATCATGGCATATTTTTTATCATATACATGGGACTTATACACTTTTGTTTCCATGCAGGAAACATCGATTCTTGGATTCTCGGGCACTCTCTTTAATCAATAAATCAAACGAGTACCCATCCCACAGTTGAATACAGATGTTACCAACTATTTTGTTCAATAGTTGAACTTCCTATTGAGTCGTTAGTTATCGCGCATGATGAATGCTCATCTCTAGAGTTCAGAAGTTCAGTGTGCTCCAAAGTTAGCCAGTTTTTTGCTAGGATTTTTATTTTTGTAAAATACATGTACATACCCCCTTTGGGGAAGTTGTAAAAAAATGTCCTAGCATTTAATTTTTTATAAAAGGCTCGGCTTCCCGGACTTAACCATCAAACCGACTAGCCCAGAGTGTTTTTTCCCTTGCTTATTATTGGTTGTTGAACAAACGACTAATAATTTCTGAGTTTTTCACTCGCACCTCCAAAGCTGGGGTATTGTCTTGGTGTTTCGGCCTTAGGAGGTTATTAGAGCCTTCGTGTCAATGTTTTTCTACATGCTAGGCATTCCGATTGAGTCGTATGAACATGTACTAGGTCCCCCTAGAGTTTCATTTGATTCCAAGAAAAAATAATTTTTCCGTTTCTTAAGCCATTTTTAATGGTTTAATTGGAAAAATTCAAAATGTAAAAAAAGAGTGATCCAGAGTCTGTTTTTGGCATGGTTGGGCTCATATTCAAGCCCGAAGCAGCATCTTTGCCCCAAGGGCCACTTTCACCATCATTCGGGCAGCCGGAGCACCCCATGATGCAGTATTTGGCTAAAAATGCATCAAGATGGCATTTTAATGCTAAAATTGGACATTTTTGCACTAAAGTCCAAATACTAAATAGTCAAAATCAAAGTCAAAAATTAATATTTTATTGGTGGGGATGACATGGCATAGTCATGTGTTTCTTCTTTTAGTGGATAGCATCCAAACTTTGGATAAAAAGAAGCTACGAATTAATATTATAGGAGGATGACGTGAGGGTTGAAGTGGTCACGCTTATGTGGAAAGTTTGGTGAATGGGATTGGGGACCCATCACACTTATTAAAATATAATGTTAAAACCTTGATATAAGTATGGTGTACCCAAAACAAATATTTGCACATCGCTTGGTTTCAAAGGTTTAGAGGTAATGTCACACTAGTTAAAAGAGTGGGTATGGATGCGCTAGTTGAGAGGTGGACCCCTACTTTTCTTATTTGTTTTGTGACTTTGGGATATAATCTAAAGAAGATACATTATTAGCGATTTATTTCAGATAGTTGTGATGACACCAAACCTGCCTACTACTCACATGGGAGAAAGTTCACGCTAGCATGGATGGTTGAGATGCATTAATGGCTTGGCTCCCTTCAAATCGTGAGTTATCAATTACTTCAACTAAGACTCGATCTCTCTCAAAGGACTCACGCATGAGATCAAGGAGATTGACACCGATTTGATTGGGTGTGTTGGAGCTGATTGGGTGTGTTAGCTCAGTTCAGCTCCGGTTCAAGCTCAGGTTTAACTCAGTTAGCCCTGGACTCTCTCTTGATTTCATAAAGTCCCCCCTGGGGCTTGTTTTTTGTATAAATAGAGGCTCTTGGAGCTGAATTCTTCATGGAGATTTTGGCATAGAAACTTTGAAGAATTTCTATTGTAATATTTTGCTTAAGATTTAATAAAAGTTGATGACTTTGGAGGTCAATGTGGAAGCTCTTTGTTTGCCATGATTCATCTTGTGAGGTGATACCATTCTTTGCTCCCTTCTCTCTTGATTCTTAAGCATTTGATTTTACGATTGTTGAAGGCTAACAATCTAGCACTATATTGTATAATCCATGTTTTTCTCTTGAAGTTGTGTTGCTTTCAGGTATTGTCCAAAGATACAAGAGCTCTTTTATGATTTTAACATTCATTCTGCAGGTTCTACAAGGAGTCATCTTCTTTCAAAAAAAATCGAGAAGCATAAGAATTATTTGCCTCATCCATCAAGTAAAATCAATTCTTTCTGGTTACTTGGTTATTATTCTTAAGTGATCTAAAATCTTTCTCTTCTCTCTTCATATTTCTATGTTATCATATGTTAGTTTTGACTTGAGAAAGTAAGCTTGGGATTTGATCCCAAGTGCCACATAATTTTGTGGCTACTTCTCTTTCCCCATTAGCATCCTTGCGGACATCCAGCTAGACTGGAAGGTTTTCGAGACTAGTGCTTCTAGTGGTCACCTTGTTCGGAAGTTGATCCCACCTTTTAGTTGATTGTCTTGTTGATTGTTTGTCCTCTTTTTCTCGGTTGGATTTGGCCTCCTTCCACCTCGTTGTTTGATTGTCCTCTTTGTGATTTCTTCCCCCTCTTCAAGACCTTGTTCTCATCGACTTCTTGTCGTCCTCCCTCTCCTTCGCTGCCCTCTCTCTTCATATTTGTTGCAGCCACTTTTTTCCTAGTTTGCTGCCCTGTTTTTACCTTTTTTTTGTAGCCCTCTTTTTGCTTAGTTCGCTGCCTTGTTTCTCACTTTTTTGCAGCCAACTATCTGCTGTTCGCTCCCTCTTTTTTCCCTCTTTTCCTCATTTATTTCAGCCCTCTTTTGTCCCCTTTTCGTCCTTCTTTATATCAAGTTTTAGTCATAGTTTGTTTGTCATTTTAGTTAGATCTTGCACCTTTTAGGCACTTAGATTTAAATTTGAAGAAGTTGAAAAGTTTTGCATTTAAAAGTAGTTTGCATATGGACACTTAGTTGCATTGTTGCTTGTCATAAAAAGTTGCACTTTTTATTACTTTGAATAATTGCTTTTAGACTTTAGTTTTGTTTTTGATTTTTTGCTAATAACTGAAGGGTGCTTGAGTATTGGACTTGTTTTGTTTGTAGGTGTTGAAGAGAAACTAAGTGCAAGAAGTGAAGCAAGAAGAACTTAAAACTATTGGAGATAAACATAAGGAAGATCCAAAGTTGATGATCTTAACCATGAAGACCTAAGAGACATCACTCTCCTTTTTGTAAAAGCTCTTAAGAGCTTCATTATTAGTCTTCTAGCTTTTATCTTAAAAGTCCTTTTTAAGGGTTAAATTACCAAGGAAAATTGTAACACTTATTAAAAATTCTCTTTTTGACTGGGGTTTTAAGCGCCCACTCCCAACTTCCCCCATTTGGGGAGGTTTGTGGTGTTCTTGTTTTTGTGTTCTTAGATTAAATTTGTTTTACTTAGAGTAATTTCATTTTCTTGCTTAGAACACTAAATTGCTAAATTAGCTTGTTTTATTTCATTTGTTAAGTTGTTTACTGTATCATTTAAAATTTTCATCTTTCAAAAGTATTTCAATTGCTTAAAATTAAAAATCTCTTGAATCTCACTTTGTGGATCAAGAGTGCTCTCTATCAGAGAGTTGTTTTTATTTTGGTTTTTTACTTACCCCCATGCTCTCCCGATTAAGGCCTTAAAACCTGAAAGAGATTCTTGGGTAGATTAGTTGTTTTTCATTTCAAGTATTTTAATTGCATGCATGGTAAGTCTCTTGAACTTTGTCATAATACGAAGTCAAGAGCGCTCTCTGTCGGAGTGTTTTACTTGTGCTCATTAATAATAAAAAATCCAACACACATTCCCCATAAAATTTACTTCGTTGCTTTCCATTACTTAGTATGCTCTACCGACCTTAAAAAGTTGGATTCGTACTCGGAACGGTGATTGGAAATTGATTAATCTTACAAGTGACAACCATAAGTAAAACTTTCACCCCCATAATCAACGAGCCGGCGTTGTCGATAAATACTGAGGTAGTGGGCAAATTCTTGCTACTAACGCCGGAAAACACCATTGTCATAGAGTTCTAGCTTGTTGGTTAAGTTCCTTGGACACCTAGCCTAGAATATTGGACGGTCCGACATGTCACTGAGGGGAGCCACTAAAGGTATATTTTCTGGTTGATACTTTGTGTTCTTAGCCATAATAATCAAGATCATTAAAATCTTCAATCAACTAAGATAAATTTGCACAACACTTTCACGAGCAAACACTTGAGACTTATCAGCATCCCAAGCACTATATTTTGACTCCATATTGGCACTGGTCTATTTTGCATTCATATATTCATATTATCCGGACCATTTGTCCATTTGGAATCTTGCTTAAGTAATCAGTTATCTGTGGATGCCTTTTTATAAGTCTTCGTTTATCTTGAATCTTGTCATAGCAACGTGGATTGCTCTTTGTCTTCTGTTATCTCATTAATATAATTTGTGATCTAATTCAAAAAACTCCTAAACAACATCCATCCGCACTGCAACCATAAAAACATCTAAAAACATTGAGCCTTAGAAAAACTCTTTGTAGGGACTACCCCCCTTGGCTTCGTTAGGAGTTAGCCTAAACAGAGGAGCTAGGAGTAGGTGACAATACCTAGCTCTGTGCTTGCCCCTAAGGCCACACCTCTCCCACTTTCTCAAGTGAGGAGACAGCTTTCATTAGATTTCTACTGTTGGTGTGCATTCGGCGGACAACAAGGAGGATGTGATATCTTACCTTACTAGGATCTCTCAGGTGAGAGATGAACTTGCAGCAGTGGGGGAGGTTGTTCCTAATGCAGAGCTAGTGCAGACAGCTATGAATGGGGTTTGAAAGCCTTGGGATGTGTTTGTGGATGCTTTAGTAGCTAGGGAGAACTTGCCTACATGGGACAAGATTTGTGATGATTTTGTTCAGGACGAGACTCAGAGAGGTCTTGTGCAGGGCAGCGCTTCTACTAGTAGGGAGGATGAGGAGAATGTGGCATTGACTGCAAAGGGTAAGAAGAAATTCAAGAAGGGTCCCAAAAAGGGTGGGGCCAAGCAGCAAGAAGGAATTGGGCAGAAGAAGGATTTGAGCACTGTGAAGTGCTTCGCTTGTCAGATGTTTGGGCACTATGCTGGGCAGTGTCAACAGAAGAAGAAGAAGAAGAAGAAGCAGCAGACAACAACTTCGACAGAGGTGGAAGAGTTTACAGCGAGATTTGAGAGAGAGTTTTCTCTTTGCACTGGGCATGTTGATAGAGAGAGAGCATCCATCATCACCAATGCTGATGTTGATATTGAGAGGGAGTATTCCTTGTTGACAGGGCATTCCTTGAGTGCATCCACCACCAGCATGTGGTATATTGATAGTGGAGCTTCAAGCCACATGACAGGTGCTCAAGAGATGTTCTCCGAGCTTTCACAGGCAGATATTGATGTGGAGGTAGTGTTGGGGGATGACACAGTTGTCAGAGCAATTGGGCGTGGGGCCATTACTTTTCAGAGAGAATCCATGAGTCTCATGATTTTGAGAGATGTATTGTATGTACTTGGGCTGAAGAAGAACTTGATCTCAGTTTCCATGATCGAGGATAGAGTTCTTGGGATGTCCTTCCTATATGGACATGTGCGTGTGTTTCCCAAGATTGCGGGACCATCTGCTTCATACACCATTGGAGTTAGATGTGGGAAACTGTACAAGCTCTTATTTCAGCCCCAGCATGCTTTTGCACATAGCAGCAGCAGCGAGCTTTGTGAGTTGTGGCACAGGAGGATGGCTCATCTGCATCATCCAGTTGTGCGTATGTTGAGGTATATGGTTACAGGGTTGCCAGAGTTCAGCACGAAGCACAGTGAAGTATGCAGGGGGTGTGCTTTAGGAAAGTACACCAAGACTGCTTTTACTAGCAGTGATAGCAGGTCAGCAAGAGTTCTTGACATGATACATTCTGACTTGTGTGGACCTATGTCAGTTGTTTCTCTAAAAGGGTTGGAGTATTATGTGGCATTCATCGATGACCATTCCAGGAAGACCTAGATCTACTTCCTGAAAAGCGAAAAATCTGAGGCGGTCTTGCAAAGGTTCCAAGAGTTCAAAGCTCTTGTGGAAAACCAGACAGGGAGGAAGATACAGGCTCTCAGATCGGATAACGGGGGTGAGTATACCTCCAAGGAGTTCGATGGGTATTGCAGACAGGAGGGCATTCAGAGACAGTTGACGGTACCATACACTCCTTAGCAGAATGGAGTGGCAGAAAGGAAGAACAGATCTATAGTTGAAGCTGTGAGAGCCATGTTGCATGATCAGTCACTTCCTTTCTTCCTTTAGGCGGAGGCATGTAGTACAGTTGTATACCTTCAGAACAGGAGTCCCCATCATGTCGTGGGTAAAAAGACACCTAAGGAGAGTTTCACAGGAAAGAAGCCTGAGGTGAGTCATTTTAGGATATTTGGTTGCCTGACTTACTCACATGTCCCATCTGAGAAGAGGATAAAGCTTGAGCCCACAGCAGAGAGAGGCATCTTTGTGGGGTATGATGAGACTTCGAAGGCCTTCCGCATTTATATTCCTTCTCAGAGGAAGGTCGTTGTGAGGAGGGAAGTGAGATTTGAGGAGGAGCGGGCCTTCAGGATGTCTAGAGAGTCAAAGCAGGGAGAGCAGCAGGTTCCCACACCTCAGGTAGTTTCACAAATACCTTCAATGCAGTTGACAGGTTTCTGGGGTTACTGGACCACATAGTATAGGCACAGGTTCTCCAGTTTCAGTGGTTCAACCAGCAGGATCTTCGAGGACAGGTTTTGGGTCTCAGGTTACATGCTCACCGTAAAGAGCTTCAGGATCACAGGGTTCACCAGTGGTTGGTACTCCAGCTTCCAGTTCACAAGTTACTAGGGTTTCTACCTCTGGGAGTTCATAAGATAAGGACAGACCAGTGTGGGAGCAGTCTTCAAGGAAGAAGAAGCCTAAGTGGCTTCGAGACACCTTGAAGGAGGCAAAGGAGTTTAGAACACCCAAGGAACCAGTGAGGGCTATTCAGATGCCAGACATATTGGGTATGGCATTAGTTGCTAGTCTTTGTGATTCAGAGCCATCTACGTTTGAGGAGGCCTCTCAGCATCATGTTTGGAGAGATGCCATGATGGATGAGTACCATTCCATCATGAAGAACGATGTTTGGGAGATTTTTCCAAGACCTGAGGGGAAGTCAATGGCGACTCCTCGTTGGCTTTACAAGCTAAAGCATGTTGCAGATGGTAGTGTGGAGAAGTACAAGGCTCGGTTTGTGGCGCGGGGGTTCTCACAGGTTGAGGGAGTTGATTATGATGAGACCTTTGCACCGGTTGCTCGTTATACTTCTATCAGGGCATTGATTTCTATTGCTGCTGAAATAGGTTGGAAGATCCATAAGATGGATGTGAAGACCGCATTTCTCAATGGAATTATACAGGAGGAGGTGTATGTGGAGCAGTCTCAAGGATTTGAGATTCATGGGAGAAAGTCTCAAGTTTGCAGGCTGAAGAAAGCCTTGTATGGGCTGAAGCAAAGCTCCTAGAGCTTGGTACTCCAGGATTGACTCTTACTTGCAACTGATGGGTTTTCAGAAGAGTGAGGCAGATCTGAATCTTTATTTCATCATGGTTGGAGATGATCCGCTCATTCTTCTGTTGTATGTGGATGACTTATTTATCACAGGAGGAGAGAGACCTATTGCAGCTTGCAAGAAAGATCTTGCTTCAAAGTATGAGATGACGGACATTGGGTTGATGCACTATTTTTTGGGAGTGGAGGTTTGGCAGGAGCCTGGCCATATTTTCCTAGGGCAGGGAAAGTATGCAATTGATATTCTTAGGAGAATTCGAATGGAGGATTGCAAGCCGATGTCTACACCGATGGTCACCAACTGGAAGAAGCTTCATGCTTCTGAGGGAGAGTTGGTGGATCCTACACTATATCGTCGGCTCATTGGTTCTTTGATGTATCTAGTCAAATCTCGACCAGATTTGTGTTTTGCGGTGAACACTCTTAGTCAGTTCATGGTGGATCCTACGAGGGTGCACTGGGTAGCCGCAAAACATGTGTTGAGATACCTTGCAGGGACAGTGGAGTATGGTCTGGACTACAGGAGATCGGATGGGATCAGGTTGATTGACTTAACAGATTCAGATTAGGCAAGCAATGTGGCAGACCGGAAGAGCACTTCCAAATGTTGTTTCAGTTTGGGCTTGGCAACAGTGTCGTGGTTCAGTCGGAAGCAAAAGTCTGTTGCTTTGAGTTCTACAGTGGCTGAATATATTGCATCCAGTCAAGCCAGTTGCGAGGCGTTGTGGCTTCACAAGTTGCTGGTGGATTTATTTGATCAGGAGCTGAGGCCTACGTTGATTTACTGTGACAATCAGAGTTGCATCCAGCTCTCTGAGAATCCAGTTTTTCATGACCAGTCAAAGCATATTGCGATCAGGTATCATTTCATTCGTGATTATGTTCATAGAAGAGCAGTGACATTTGCAATATATTTCCACTAATGAGCAGGTTGCAGATATCTTGACAAAGTCTCTTGGAAGAGGCAAGTTTATTGACTTCAGAGACAAGTTGGGTGTGGTGAAGAACAACTTCCTCGATAAGAGGGAGTGTTGAAATTTAACTAGGAGTTGTTCCCCTAAGTGACTTTTTCCTAAGTCACTAGGAAAAGGGGTTTGAGTCACTTGGACTTTATATTAATGACTTGAGATGAGCATTAATTTCACTTTAGGGAAAAAGTGTACTTTAAGTAAAATATTTAAAAAGTGAGTGAAATTAATTATTTTGTGGAGAAAAGTGATATTAATCACAACCACTCATCTAGACAAATCTGAGCCCTAGGATTAGATAGCTTTTCATTCACCCTAATTTTTTCACCAAAAATAAAAGTTTCCAAGTGAAGATGCACTTTTGCATTTGAGAAAGAAGAGAGAGGCATTTCTGAGAAAAAGGAGAAAAATAGCAACAACAGCAATTTTCTCTTAGCACGCATTTCGAGGAAGGAAAAGAAACCAAGAGGGAACAAAAATCGAGGCAAGGTACAAAAGCATTTATTGTTGGTCCGTACAGTTCGTACGGTACGAATTCCATACAGCAGTACGGATCCCGAGGCAGAAAGCACAGCAAAAAAATTTAGGCATATTTATGGACACGATTTTCGTGAAAAAAATTCTTGGGCACTAATCCCAAGGCAGTTTGCAGGGACGGATTTCGAGGTCCATACAAACAGTCAGTACAGTCTGTCTGTACATCTACCGTAGAGTCAGTACAGCAGCACAAAAATCAAGGCAAAAAACAGAAAAAAAAATTTGAGTTTGCATTTTTCTGTCTGGCACGAAAAACGAGGCAAAATATTTTTCATCCAGTTGAGATAAGTGGCTCTGAAAATTTTTCTGTCTATTGCTATAAATTTTTCCTGAAAATAAAAATTTCTCTCACAAGTTTTCCCCGGAGGTTGGGGTTTTTCCTCGGTCATTGGACCAAAAATACTGTATCTGAAATTTATGGTTGAATGTGTTTTATTTGCTGTTAGTCAAAATGTTGTAAAACCTTTTCTTGTGTTTCAGTCCTATGTTGTTTATGAGAAAAATCTAATTTGCAGCAGTAAAACAAATTGGGTTGGGCATTAAACAATGTTTTAAAACGGAGTTGGAAACTGGGTTGGGAATTAAACAATGTTTTAAAACAGAGTTGGAAACTGGGTTGGGAAAGTGCTGAAAAAATCTACAAATAGAAAGGGGATGATGACGCCTCCTTTGGTGAGAACAGAGGGATGATACTTCTTCTTCGACATTACTCAACAATTGCAAAGAGGAGAACCCACTCGCTCATCAGATGCTCCAGCTTAGATTTCCTGTAACAAACACTCAACAATTGCAAAGAGGATTAAAAGCACCTATGTGAAATGATAAGAAGATAAGCAGCAATAGAGATCCATACAAGAAATCATATAATACCTGGTAATCTAATATATGTCACAACAAGAAGTAACCTAACAAGAATCACTTCCTATTCTTACCGAAATGTAAATTTCTTTATAAAGACAAGTAATCCCAACAATTGCAAATATGAAAGAAACTGATTCAGGTTACCTCAATGATTTATGACAGACAACATCAGCCAAACATTCATGGATCCCACACCGAAATTGCCTCCAAATCCTTTTATTAACAATACACAAAAAAATATTACAATGTATGCAAGCAGAGGTTCAACCTTTTGATCCTTACAATGGCCAAATCGCCTTCAATATATAGAATTTCCAGAAGGGGGGAGCGCATCTCACACTTGGAGTTGGAGTGGAGTGAGATAAGAAATTAGCGGGATGATTGCTTGTTTAAGTGGAGTGCTAACATGGAGGCGCCACCTCAAATGAGGTAGGCGACCTCACTCCACCTACCAAGCCACATCATCTGCATGTGCCAATTCCCTACGCTACTTCAATATGTAAGAATGACGTGAGCTCAAACTTTGGGTAAATTATAACACATGGTAGATACCACAAATAATATGTGATGTTATTTAAATGATGAGTTACATCACATCACCCATTTGCTAATCAAAAGTGTTGGCCACACTCAAACCTTGAAATATTCGCATGGACAAAGCGTGATTTCAAACTTTAGTTAAAGATGGTAAGTGAAACATGACTTAAAGTGACGCTTCTTCCCTAAGAAGAATTCGCTTCTATAGGGACCACCATGCCAAGTCACTTTTAACCATTAAAATAATCCCTTTTTTCACTTTTCCACTATTTTGACTTATGCCAAAATGATGCACTTTTAGCATTTAAGTGTCATTTTGATGCTTTGATAATGAAAAATGACCATAAGTGACCCTATGAACACCCGGAGTGTATGAAAAGCGAGTCCCGAGCTAAAGAGTATGCTCTGAGCATTAAAATGAGCATCCCCACACCAAATTCTACCTTCGGATCAAGTTTTTATGCCATTTACAAGTTTTTTAATTAAACCATTAAAAAATGGCCTAAAAAATGGAAAAAAAAAATTCTCAGAAACAGACGAAACTCTAGGGGGCCTAGCACATGTCCATACGACTCAATACCAATGCCTAGCACGCTCATATACATAGACACGTGAACTTTAATAACCTCCTAAAGCCTACCGACCAAGACAACCATTCCAACTTTGGAGCGGTGAAAAACTCAAAAATTATACATCGTTTATTCAGTATTGCATAATTGATAAGGGAAAAAACACCTTGGAATGATCGGATTGACGTTTAAGTCTTAGGAAGCCAAGTCCTTTACAAAAAATGTCATGCTAGTACATCTATTACAATTTCCCCAAGGGGGTATGAACATGTGTTACAAAAATAGAAGGGCCATGAAGGCCTGATGGGCCTTTGAGCTCTGAGTTTGAACAAGTACTTTGTTCATCTTTTCCGGCTCACTTGAAAGTCCAACTGAGTGCAACTCGGGTAGTAACAAGTCTGCCATCCAATTGTACCAGCTTTCAATGGCCAATCTCTAGTGTACATCATTCTTGAAGCTTGCTTTGTCATGTCCTCTACATGGCCTTATTGGAATGTTGTCTCTGAACCGTTGTTTTGTAGTCTTGCTCTCCTCCTAATGTGGTTCTATGCTTCACAATACAACATGAAATCTTGTTCGGTTATACGCATCCAAGACCTTTTTTTCATCAGCTTCCTCATTCATTTCACCATTGCATGCATCGTTGGTTTGGGTTTTGACTCTTTTGAGAGAGGAGCTTTCTGTTTTTGAAGAAAGCATGTTGGTGAGCTTGGCAGAAATAGAAGGATGCCATGGTTATGTTCGATTGCTTTAACAGTTGTGCTGAAGAGGTAAGCTCAAACCCCATTCTTGACAAAGTTTTTTCTTTCAGTGTATTGTTTGTTTGCGAATATGCTCGCTTCTCCTATTCTTTCCCATTCCTTCTTCTCTCTCATTCTATTGCAGGATTGTCATCCAAGACTTGAAGAAAATTATATTCACGTGGCATATGCTTCCACCTTAGTCTTCACGATATTACTAGGGAAGAGGAACGATGGGGAAAAAGACAATGTCCATAGTGACCCATTCTCCAAAAATGATGAAGTTTTGGAAAAGGATGAAAAGTGTGTAATGTCCCTTTCTGAATGTTCAATCCAGGGAGGCAACGTACTAGCCTATTTAATTCCCATAGGCTATAGTCGACGAAGAAAAACAATTAATAATTATTTAATGTCAACGGGGCGTAAAAGCAACATTAAAAGGGAGACATTGAATAATTAAATAAAAAGGGGTCATAAAGTGATAATGACTTTATAAAGTCACTTTCAAAAAATAAACTTGGAGAGCTCTTGTGATTTCTTTCTCTTAGGACGGAAACCCTAAGAGAACACCGATTTTGGTGGTGAAACTATCCGCCCTAGTCGATCAAGTTGAAGAGATCACATAGATTTCTCACCGGCATTCATTGTTGAAGACTAAAATACATCGTTGGGGCAAGGTCGCTGTACATCTCAAAGTAGTGGTTGTTTGAGGTTGCTTTAGAGGGGCACACTACTCAAGTAAGATGTATTTCTTAGCTCATTCCTGCGCCACTCTTTTGTTATCAGCCAATCTACAGTTGTGGGGGTACAGATTTTATTTGTGGGAAAAGATTCATGAGGGAGAACTCTTTGTTTCCTCTATTGTCAGCATTTGGACGGGCCGCACTTCTTGGTAAGGATTGTTTGTGTGGAAGGAGGGTGCACTCAACATCTTGAAGAGGGTGCATTCAATGTTGGAAAGCCAAGACACTAGTTGGGGAACCAAATCTGTGCAATACACTTGCCATCAGAGACTGTCTGGAGTTGTTTGTTACCGTTGAGTGTTATCTTATTGTTTATACCAGCTGCCATTTCATCTTAAAAAGCAAGTTGCCACCATGCCCAATCCTACAATTGGATGCATTACTCTCTTTCTAAGTTTATATTCACATCCATCTCAACCATCTACAATCAGTTGGGGCATTAAGGAGAGTCCAAATTTGGCATTCAAAAGGGTGGCTACATTTATCATTATTTCCAGGTCTGATATCTCAATGTGATCTAATTTATGAGGTCTAAAAATACAGTTGTTATAACCGATAGAAATTTACAGTCAATCACTTGTGTATATGTAAATGGATTTGTGACTTTAGAGCCAAATAATATGTCTTCTGAGTGCCTTTCATTATCAAAATAAATGTTGTATGCGATCTGAAACAAATAACCATGAAGACAGTTAGAATTTTAAAAGTTTTATGCCAAAAAGAATAGGATCACTGAAAGAAAGACAAGCACAATAGCACAAAGAGAACACAAAGATTTATTCTAGGAAACCCTCGTGGGGGAGAAAACCCAACAAAACTTCCTCGATATAAAACTAAACCAAGTACAGTGTAAAACCCCAAGAAGAAGACGAGCAGCTTCCTCTCTCAGCTGGACTCCTCTCTCTTGCACACTTGCTTGAGTATGAAGTGTGTCCAAATGAGGGAGGCGCCTCACCTATTTATACTCGTCAAGTGAGTGACCTAATAACCCATCAAGGACGACCTGTTGCTCCAAACAGGGCCGACTTACTTCGGGAGACTCAAAATAACAATTATAAAATACTTTTGTGGGTACTATTGTCGCGACTTACAACAGAGATTTTACCTCGTGACTTGAAACATGCCCAATTACATCAAGGGCATCTCCTGAAGGAGGAATAATAATAATATAAAAGCACAATAGAATATCTTTTGAACTTATATTTCTTTAACAATCCTTCTTAACGAGGAAGGTATTCAACAATATCAACAATAACAACAGTAACAACAACATCTGTACAACTAACTAGCGAATCTATATGTCATTCCTAGGTTTTGGAACAACAACATCATATATTCGAAACATTAGCATCAGCATGGAACATCATCACCAGCATCAACATGGAACATCATCATCAGCATCATCATGGAACATCGTCATCAACAGCAGCATGGAACATCATCATCAACAACAACATGAGCATCATCATCAATATGTGACTGTTGGAACATAATCATCATCATCATTTAGAACATCATCAGCATGTGAATGTTGGAACATCACCATCATCATCTGGAACATTATCAGCATGTAAATGTTGGAACATCATCATCATCATCTAGAACATCATCAAAATGTAAATGCTGGAACATCAGCAGCAACAGCATGTAAATGTTGAAACATCATCATAATCAGTGGACACTCTAGTAGACCTAACAAGCCTTGTCTAACTTGCTAATCCTTTCAGACAAAACAAGCCTAGTCAGACATACCAATCTACCTAGGGAATAAACAAGCCTCGTCTAACTTACTAATCCTTTCGGACCAAATAAGCCTAGTCAAACATACCGATCCCGTTAGGATCAAACAGGCCTTGTCAGCACTGACATACCAATCCCACTAGGATCAAACAGGCCTTGTCAAGCTGACATACCAATCCTAGGCTGAGTTGCCACACCACTGCTCCAGGAAACCACATCATCATCATCACTCTCTCTTACGAGGGAGGTCCATTCGAAATACACCAAGCTTGTCTCGAAAATATTCAAACTTTATTCGAGACAGAAGCTTAGTCAACACATCAGCAACTTGTTCTACTTAGTCAACACATTAG
This sequence comes from Pseudotsuga menziesii, assembly GCA_001517045.1. Taxonomy (NCBI): domain Eukaryota; kingdom Viridiplantae; phylum Streptophyta; class Pinopsida; order Pinales; family Pinaceae; genus Pseudotsuga; species Pseudotsuga menziesii. The sequence goes on from LPNX010648168.1 coordinate 545,601, forward strand.
CAACTTTTTCCTATGTAGGAACATACTAGAGCTTTACAGCTCCCCTCTGCACCATATCTTGAATGTAGTGACACTTGATTTCCATATGCTTCGATTTGTCATGGAACACCGTATTTTCTAACAGCTTGATGCAACTCTGGTTATCGCAGTAGATATCAGTCACGTCCATCTCGAAATCAAACAATCTTGTCAACAACTTGCGAAGCCATACTACTTTGTTACAGGCTGAACATGTTGCAATATATTCAGCCTCTTCCGTACTGAGAGAAACACTGGTCTACTTCCTACTAAGCCATGAGATCACACCTAATCCCAAACAGAAACAACATCCTGAAGAGCTCTTTCTGTCTTCAACATTTCCTGCCCAATTTGAATCTGCATAACCATGTAATCTAATCTCACTATCAAATGCATATCTGAGGCCACAATCCAATGTACCCTCTAGGTACGTCATCACACGTTTTGTTGCAATCAAGCGAACATATCTAGGCTCCACCATATACTAACTCCAGGTGTTCACAGCAAAACATATATCTGGTCTTGTATTTGTCAAATACATTAGTGAGCCAATAATTTGTCTGTATAGTGTAACATCTACTATCTCTGATGAATCATCATTTAAGAGCTTCAAGTTTGTCACCATTGGAGTATTCATGGCCTTACAATCCATCATCCCAAATCTTTTTAGGATCTCAACAGCATATTTTCCTTGATTTACGAAAATCTCTTCTGGGAACTGCCATACCTCAAGACCTAAAAAGTAATGCATCATACCAAGGTCTTTCATCTCAAATTCTGCAACAAGCTTCTTCTTACATTCGTTGATGACCTTCTCTTCAACTGTCAAGAGAACCAGAGTTGCTCTCACTGATCATTAGGTATGCATCATCAAAGCATCTTTCATAAGGCATCATCATGGTGTACAAGGTATCAACATCATGGAGTATAAGTAGGCATCATCATCATCATACAATAGTGCAAACAAGTATACATGGAGTATGCATGCACCATCATCAAGAAGATGCATCAAGTATGCATCATATCATCATCATATGGTGGAGCATGCATCAACATATCATCATCATCATAGAATATATAACCATCATATACCACTATCATATCATAGTGTATGGGGATGCTTCATTATAACATCATCATGTTTATGTCTTCAAGGATAAGTCACTCATTTAGAGTCTGTTGTTCATACCAAAGTCCCTGTACATTTACATCATTCTTCATCATTGTGCATATATATCACTGAGATATCATCCCATATTACTTGTACATCATATCATAGGTGTAGGCATCATCATATGAGTGTTCATCATCATAGGACGCATCTTCATGTATAGGAATGCAACATCACATTATAATGTGTACATCATCATCCTCATACAGTAGTTTCAACAAGTATGCATCATATCATAGAGTATACAGTGATCTTACCTTTATCTGTGCATGTCAAAACTCACACTTGGGTTGTGTATGACACCTGTAGAAGACCCCAAACAAACCTCAAGATTGGACTATGTACTCTTGCACTTGCACGAGGAAGACCAAAAAATATTCGAAACTGAAGAAGGATTTTGTACTGTGTATAAGTGTTGTAGATGACCTTAAAACCAAACTGTTTTTAACCCTAAAGAAGCAGCAGGATCAAAACTCGGTCTATTCAGCCACAAAGAAAATTCGGTCTGTATGATGGTAATCACCCAAAAACTCTACCAACTTTCTGCTGTTGCAAACTCGGATTGTTTTTCTTCACCAAAAATTCAGGACTGTTGAATGTGTGGAAAAAATCTCCAACACCAGTCACAAACTTGGATCACTTCAAACTGTGTACTGTGGAGGAGCCCTAAACCTTATCAAGCTTGGATTTATAAGAACCTAGCGTTGTTTACCCCAAGCAAGACCAAGAATGGATTGCATCAAAATCGGCATCACTGTAGAGGGTATGTTGTGCTGGTTAAATCCCCAAAAGATAAAATAAGAAGGATGTTTTTGTTGTTAGGTGCCTCAGTCCAACGAACTTCCATAGTCAACTGCTACTCCTAAGTCCACCGGATATCACCTCAGTCAACGAGCTCACTTCCTTATCTTTTCCAGATACCCTATGAGTGTGAAAATGATTTGTTTTTATACCCTTTTTGCTCCTTGAATTGAGGGTCGACTTCAAGGTGAGTTGTATTATTTTATTTTTTATTTTAAGTCAACACTTCTTCAACTTCAACCTTACCATTAAAAATGGAGTTCACAAGCTCCACATTAATGTCAAAGATGATATGCCAACATCAAGGGTTGCATGCACATCAAGTGGACTCCATCTTACCATTTAAGGGTTACATCAGTCCACTAGGGCTTCCAAGGACATGCCATCCTCAAGGTGACATCATTCCACGTGCAAGAGTATCATCTACTATGACAATGGGCTCCATATCATCAACGCTTCCTCCAAGGTTCAAGAGTGGGTTCCAAGAGAACCATCATCTTCATTGGTCATCAAACCATTAAGTGTCATGTCCCCAAAACCCAAAATGAAGGGTGCAAACCATCTTCAAGGGTTTCAGTACCCCATGAACACACACAACATCTTCACCCCTCCTTCAAGGGTACAAGGACCATCAAACCACCATTTGTGGGGGTGCCAAGTCTTTCTCGTGCCCTAGGACCATCTCCCAGGGTTCCAAAACCCCATCAACCCGCATCATCTCCTTCAAAAGTACAAGAACCATTAAACCACCAAGTGTGTGTCCAAGGACTTCTACAAAAAGGTTCTTCATCATGACAAGAGGCTTCATGGGCTTCTTCATCATAACGAGGGCATGCTCATGGGTTCCACAACATGTCAAAGACCATACAAAAATTCCACCAAGGGCATCAAGGTCATCATCATCATAATGGTAGCAAGGATCATATACAAGGGTTCCATGACCCCAACAAAAACATGAATGTCCACAGAATGGGACAAAAACATGAATGACTAGAGAACGGGTCATTAATGTTTCTTCAACCCATCAAGGGCTTCTCCATTGTCTACAAGGGCTTCAACATCGTGAACAAGGTGGTGGCTCCAAGATCCAACCTTGTGGGTACAAGGACCTTGTCAACTGGATACAAGGTGCTTCAAGGCACAGCCCATCTCTGAATGGGCTCCGCACTGAATGTGAGGGTACTGGGATCATCCATACCTGTGCACTGCAAGAGGGACTTGGTGGCATCAATGACTACCTGTGGGGCCACTGCAAGTCCATGTTGGCATTAGTGACAATTCAATCAACAGCATGCAGATTGATCTCCTTATTTTTCTAAGCACGAAAATCAGATGGGGATACAGCATCGATCATCATTACCACATGATCTATTCAGAGCCTTTGTTCAGTAGAAGATGCAGAGTATTTCCTTACCAAGATTAAGATGTCCTTGTCCATTGAGATGACTTCAATGATGACTTAGTTCATTCGAGCAGAACAGCAAATATGGTACACAGTTCAAAGATGGGAATATCAGACAGAGACATGTTTATGATGAGATCAGGTATATTGCTCCTTAGTAGGATTTTGCTCTCTGATGTATACTAACGCCTTTGACTTGTTATGCTATGATGATTATGGTGACCTATGCTAATATCACATTATATATTCCAATGATGATTAACTTGTGTTGAGAATGATTAGCGAATCTGATGTTGAATACCATTGCTTATGCCATGCTTTACACAACTTTTAAACTTTAAAGCTATGTTGAATCCATGTATCACTTGTCTTCATCCATTAAGTATCATTCAGGATTGATTTTACCCATGACTTAAGATTGATTGAGACCTATGAGATTGAAGATCATCTTCCCCACTTTGACCCCTATACATGATGGATCGCATGTTGTTTTATGTCTCGGCTCTGAGTTGTGCAACAAAACTTGTCGACGCCTTGATCCTTCTGGGCTAGGAGAACCCGTTGGTGTTGGTTCCTAAGCTTAGGTGAGTTGGGTTTTGAAGCCTTGACCTCTCCGGTCAGTTGCCCCCAATGTTTGGTCCTGACTGTGGATATTCCCCCCTAGTTGCTTAAAGTGTATCAGCTAAAACTTGAAGCAATATGTCTATCATCATTACATGCATTATGTGTTATATGCTATATGTTGATTTTTTTGAGCAGCATCGAGAGCCATTCTCTTAGGAGAATGGAGACACCCGGTCCAAGACCAGGGTGTGGAACCAGTCCACCACTGGGGGGCTCAACCTAAAGTTGAGTGAACATTTTGTTGAATGGGGATATCTGGTCCGGGACCAAGATATGGAACCAGTCTAGCACTGGGGGACTCAACCTTGAGTTGAGTGACCATTCTGTTGAATGGTGACATCTAGTCCGAAACCAGGATGTGGAACCAGTCTAGCACTGGGGGACTCAACCTTGAGTTGAGTGACCATTCTGTTGAATGGTGACATCTGGTCCAGAACCAGGATGTGGAACCAGTCTAGAACTGGGTGACTCAGCCTAGAGCTTAGTGGCCATTCTTTGAATGGACGCACCTGGTCAGTTACCAGAAATTTAAGCTAATCTGGGACTAGGGGCTCAGCAGGCGCTGGGGGCCATTCTCCTGGAGAATGAGGCGCTTGGTTAGTTACTAAGTATTTGACCTTCTGTCAAATTATGCAGCCTATGGCTGAGGCACCTGGTATGTTACCAAGATGACACTATAAGCCCTAGACCGGGTCTAGGCATGTGTGGCACTCTGACCCTCGATCAGTGGGCTTTGTGATCTTCTCCAAGGCTTAGCTACCCTTGGTTAAGACACCTTAGTATTCGATCTTGGTGTCAGACAGAGTGTGAGATAAAAGCATTAGTAATTCTCTATGTTTATGATGATGTACTTTGAGTGGGGATGAAGGACCACCTTGACCACTTGTTTTAACCACAAGGCACTTGAAGAAGCCTAAAGCAAAAGTCTAAAATACATAAGGACCCTTAGTACCACTAAGGTGTCAAAGTGAAAGTGCAAAACGACCTTTTGTACCACTAAAGGTAAAAGTCAAAGTGATAAAAGAATAAAATATTAATATTTTGGTCTTTTGAGTTTTGGTCCACTTACAGGTGACTCAAAGGCTATAAAAGAAGATCGATCCATTTCATTATTACACACACTTGCTCTCACAGGTATAGCTGCTCCAAGGAAGAAGAATTCGTTGGTTCAAGAAGAAGGAAGTTTGTCTTGCGGTTAAGCATGGATGAGTCTAGCTAGGGCATCCACACTTGTCTTGCTATCAACCCTAAACTACGGTTTCACCAGTCTTGCAGCATCTAGGGTTTTACCTTACCTTCTCTCCTCCTCACAGTTCACTCAACAACATTCACGGGCAGCTGTAATTCTTCCCGGGCAGGCTGCAAAATCTTACGGCAACCCTTTCTATTTCTCGGGCAGCCCTCTATAGGGCTCAGCTTCTCTACCAACAACTCGGACAGGCTCAAGCAGGGCTTGGGATGCCCTTTGATGCCCACAGCCACCTACAGGAAACCCTAGCATGACTTGAGGCATCCTGTTAAGGGTTTCCGGGCACCCAGCAGGCCCTAAACAGTCCACGGGCAAACTGTTGGTGCCTTCAGGCTTGCCTTGCGGCCCTAACAGGCCTCGGGCCAACCCTCCAGGCAGCAGCAGATAAGCCCAAGAGGGCTAGAGCAGCAACAATTTAGCCCGAAAGAACTCGGGCAGTGTTGCAGCAGACTCGAGCAGACTCAGGTAGACCCAGCAGGAGATTCGGGCTAGGTAAGAGGCACAGGCAGAGGCTTGAGCAGCAGATCAAGCCACGGGCAGGGCAAACAGGTATTCGGGCAGCAAAAAATAAAGTCGGGCAGGGCTCGAGCAGCTCGAGCAAAGCTGTAACAGATTCGAGCAGAGAAGAAGAAATCTGGGCAACCTAGCAAAAAATCCGGGCAAGCTGTGGAAGAGAAAATTCGTGCAGATCTAGATTTTTGGGCAGCTAGAAGGAACTAGGGCTTGAAGCCCTTGTTTGGATTTTTTGTATAAAAGATTATCTTCTGTAATTTTGTGGATCCGTTGAACAAACCCATTAGGGTTTGGGAATTCATCGAAGAACTTGTGCACAGCGTCAGCAGAAATCTTTCGAATAGTTGTCTCCCGAGGAGGGAGAGGTGCAGCCTTGGGGGCAAGCAAAGAGTCAGGTGCTATCCCCTGATCCCAACTCCTTCGTTTAGGCAAAACTCCTAACAAAGCCAAGGGGGGTAGTCCCTAAAAAGAGTTTCTAAGGCTCAAAAAAATTTAAAGACACTTAAGTGTATGATGCGGATGGGTGTTTTTTAGGAGTTTTTGATAAAGACTTACAATAAACGAAACCAAGTGAACACTTGCAAGTAAAATTAGAAATAAACAACCATTTAATAATTGCACAATTTAAAGTAAAGCATTCATGATATGAATAGATAAACAAAACAATGCTTCAGATAGATAATAAGCAAATTAAAAGGACCAGTGCCAAATGGAGTGCTCGAGAATGTTTTGCAAGTGTACTTGGTAAATTTTACTGTAAATTTTAAGGATGAGTTGATTATTAAACGGGAAGGGAATCTCCAAGATATACCTTGCGGTACGGGAGATACGTCCAGATTCTTCAAAGAGTGGCTCCGCACGGGAAAATGTGGGCTAGATGGAGTCGTGGGGAGATGTTCAACACTACACCAATAAGGATGTAGCCTAACTGGACCCCACGGTCTTTTTCTAGAAGACTGTCCCCACTACTTCTCAGATTCGATACGTCGGATTTTCATAATATTCAAGGGTTGTAAGTTTTATTAATGTGACTTGGATTAGAATGCGAGGATTTAAATAGTTTACAACTGCTTCTAGGTATCCCGACAGGGTAGAGCATACACAGTGTAGTAAAATTCATTTATTCCGATTTTATTAAGGGTGAAGAAGAACCATTGTAACAACCCTCTGACAGAGTGCACCCTTGATCCGCCTTATGGCGAGATTCAAGAGATTTATGAAAACAAGAAAAAGCTGCTAACATAAAGAAATAAACAAAGCAATGAACTCTCCAACAGAGAGCACTCTTGATCCACCTCTTGGTGAGATTCAAGAGATTTTATTTCTTTTCTTTAAGCAATATGATAAAAAGCAGTAAAACTAAGATAAGACTGAAATAAAACCTCTCCGGTAGAGAGTGCTCTTGATCCACTTTTCAGTGAGATTCAAGAGACTTTGGATTCATTCTTTTTTCTTTTAGCAATCAAATAAAGGCAAAAAGGATTGAAATAAAACTAAACTACAAAGTTCTTATGAAAACAAAAGACTAAACTTCCTATTCTACTCTAAGCAATTACTGTGAAAGCAAAGACAAAAGATGATACAGGCTTCCCCCAAATGGGGGAAGTGGGGTGTGGAAGCGTTTATCCCACTTGCTCTTTATTAACTTACTTACAATCTCTATTTTCTTTTGAGGAATACATTTTTGTCTTTTTGAAGCTGGGATCAACAAAGTTTCCAATTTTTTAGAAGAATGGCTAAAGAAGAAATGGGAGATTGGGAGAGGGGGTTGGAAGGAGCCCTTTTATATGGTTCAAGTCTTTGCATGCGCCTCTAAAACTCTTCTTTCCTAAAAGATGAGTATAAAAACCAGCCAACAACAAACTCAAGAAAAAGTTTGCATGTTAGCTAAAGATGCATAAAAATTTAAGCTCTAGTACTTGCAAATGATAAAAATAATATGCTTCTTCAAGTACTAAAACTAAACAAGGCTAGATCTAAGATTTTGATAAACAAACTTTAAAAACTTCTTAGATCTATATAACAAGAGATAGAATGATAAGCTTAAAAATTTAGATCTACTTGTTATGAAGCACAAAAGAAAAAGGAAAAAGCTAACCAGAAAGAAATATTTTTTTGGAATTTGAGGATGAAGAAAGAGGGTTTCAAGCCCAAGCTTGAACAAATCCGAACATAGAGGGAACTTGTGAGACGAGAAACATTAGAAAAATATGGTGAAGAAAGATACGATGCAACTGAGCTCCGATCTTTACTTCACGCTTGGTGATCTGCAAAGCTACAAAATCCCTTCAAGCAAGTGATTAGATCTAGTATGCATAAATCAAATAAGAACAAAAGAGCATAAGTATAACTGAATACAACATAACTCTTAGATCTTGTATAACTACACAGAAGCAAGCAAGTTGAAACTTCAAATGCCTACTCTATGGATTAGAACATAATCTTCTAAGCTAGAAAACACAACATGCATAAACAGTAAAGTAGCTACACAAATATCACCTCGATTATACGCCAAATATTCACCATGGAAGTTCTTGCACCATCAAATTTGTCCTCCAAAGACTCAATTTTATTCATAAGAATGATAGGAAATTACAATCATGCGGTCAGAGGTCCTCTACAAAATCATCCACCCAAAAGATGGTGCAGAGGCCCCTTATTTATGCAAAAAGAAGAGAGAGCTTAAACCCTAGCGCAAGCCTCAAGTAGAGGGAGCAACTGCCAGCTGCTAGAGTCTAATTGCCTTCAAACTTAAGAGAACTAGACTTCGATAAAGTGTGATTAGGGTGAGGTGGCCTCCACCCAGGCAAGGCACCCACCCCAATCATTGGTTTCATCATCCCACCAATAAAAACATGACCAAAGACGAAAAACGTCCAAGCTAGGTTAGTAAACAAAAATCCCAAGGTTGAGTTCACTGTCGTGCTCCGATAATGATTCAGATCAGGCGGGTGATGATTGGAATCTTCCCAGATGCTCTTTTCCATGTCATTTGTCCCTTTACTTTATTCAATTTAGCTTATTTTGGAGAGTTTTTTATTTATCTCCATTTAATATTTTCATGATTATTTTAATTAAATATTCCTCATTTATCAATTTTGAGGAAATATTCAATTAAGTGCAAAATAATCATTAGAAACTTAGGATAAGTGGGTCTAGGGATTAAATGAGTGTTTTGACTTAGAAAACAAGTCTTTATTTGCCAAAATCTTGTTGAATTTTTAGCATTAGCATAAGCAGATGAATTTAAACAAATCAGCAGTGTAGTAAAAACACATTCATCACATCAGCACACATGGACACAATATTTTTCACTGGGGAAACCTTCAAAGGACAAAAACCCCAAAAGCATTAATAGCTCATCTCATGAATGAGATGACTCAGAAAATTCTTCAAAAAGTTCCTCAATTCCAGATCTGGAATTTACCCACAGTACTGTAAAATTTATCAGTAAAAAGCAGATTGATAATTTTACCCACAATTTCTAGAATTACAAAAATTTCCCAAATTAGGGCTTTTTCAAAAAACAAAAATTTTCTCTCTCATGTCTGCAAAAATCAGAGTGTCCATGTTAGATCTAAAAATACCTGACTGACTGCACCTTGCTGCCGTATGGATCTGTACGGATTTGATTGTATGGTCGCCCGTTGACTGTTTTAGGCTGCCCATTGACTGTTCTGTTGCTCAATCTGCCCGGCTTGTCTTTTCTTTCTGCTCGGAGAGAGAAAGATGGACAACCCGTGAGAAGAGAGAAAGGGAAAAGATCGCTGCCTGAAAAAAAAGAGGAAAACTGCCCCAAAAACGAAATGTTGAAGGTGGCTGTCCACAGTGCTGAAGATTGATTTTCTGATAAAAACCCTAGCTGAGGGTTTGCTAGAAATGAATGCCCTAGCTGAGGCAAAAACAATCTTCAAGAAGACTTCAGCAAAATAGCAGCATCACCTATGAGAGAAAACTTGTGTGTTGTAAATGAGAAGACTTGATCTTCTTTTATAGCCTTTGTTCACCTGTAAGTGGACAAGATTAGGAAAAATAAAAATAATAATAATTTTATTCTTCTCCTAATTTCAATTTCACTTTTACCAAAAAAAGGTACGCCTTTGTTCACCTGTAAGTGGACAAGATTAGGAAAAATAAAAAATAATAATATTTTTATTCTTTTCCTAATTTCACTTTCACGTTTACCAAAAAAGGTACTTTTATTTTTCCTTTGACTTTTACCAAAAGTCCTTATTTAATTTTGAATCCACCTGTGGTCCTTTTCCTGTGGTACAAAAGTCTTTGACTGGCTGTACCTTGCTGTTGTACAGCTGTACGGCTGTACGGATCTGTACAGATTTGATTGTATGGCCGCCCGTTGACTGTTTTAGGCTGCCCATTGACTGTTCTGTTGCCCGATCTGCCCGGCTTGTGTTTTCTTTCTGCCCAGAGAGAGAAAGATGGACAGCCCGTGAGAAGAGAGAAAGGGAAAAGATGGCTGCCCGAAAAAGAAAGAAAAAAGAGGAAAACTGCACCAAAAACGAAATGTTAAGGTGGCTATCCACAAAGTGTTGAAGATTGATTTTTTGATAAAAACCCTAGCTAAGGGTTTGCTAGAAATGAATGCCCTAGCTGAGGCAAAAACAATCTTCAAGAAGACTTCAATAAAATAGCAGCATCACCTGTAAGAGAAAACTTGTGTGTTGTAAATCAGAAGACTTGATCTTCTTTTATAACCTTTGTTCACTTGTAAGTGGACAAGATTAGGAAAAATAAAATAAAAAATATTTTTATTCTTTTCCTAATTTCACTTTCACTTTTACCAAAAAATGTACTTTTATTTTTCCTTTGCCTTTTACCAAAAGTCCTTATTTAACTTTGATTTCACCTGTGGTCCCTTTCCTGTGGTACAAAAGTCTTTAGTTAAATTGACTTTTGACTTTGACCTTTTTCCAAGTGCCCCTGTGGTCATTACCTGTGGTACCTTTTTTATTTCAAAAGTACATCATCATAAACCAAGAGAGTCATTAATGTTTTTACTTCACACACTGTGTGACACCTAGATCTGGTACGAGGGTAACTTAACCAAGGGTAGCTAATCCTTGGAGAAGCACACCAAGCCCATAGATCAAGGGTCAAAGTGCCACACACATGCCCAGACCCAGTCTAAGGCTTACAGTGTCTACATTCTCCAAGAGAATGGCTACTCAGAACTAAGCTGAGTCTACCAATCCCAAACTGGTCTACATCGTGGTCCCAGACCAGATGTCTACTCAACACAAGGTTGAGTCTACCCAAGGCAGATCTGGGTCTATACCATGGTCCCAAACCAGATATCTACCATTCAACAGAATGGTCACTCAACACTGGGTTGAGTCTTCACCGTGGTCCCAGACCAGGTGATCCCATTCTCCGAAGAGAAGGGCTCTCGATGCTACTCAAAAAAATCAACAAATCTACCCCCAGACCACTTAATTATTACATTTTGAAAATTTTCAATTAAACCATAGGAAAAATGGTTTAATTAATTGAAATTTTTAATTATTTTTCCATAGTCCAAAAATAAAAAATAAAAAATCCGAGGACGTCTGCTAAAAACATTTTCGGACATTGTTTGAACACATCCCGAGACCTAGGAAATGACCATAGAACATACCAATAGTGTCTAGTAGGTTCATATTTTAATGTTGGACTCTAATAACCCCCCAAGGCCTAGCCGCCAAATTTGGGCATTCCAGCTTTGGAGGTAGCAGGAAAAAAACTCATCGATTATTACTCGGCTAAAGGCAAAGAATAATCGACAAGGGAAAAACTCCTTGGAATACCCTATTTGATTGTTAAGTCTAAGGGAACCGAGCCAATCAAGACCCCCCTACTAGCACACTTTATTACAAACCCCATGGGGTATGGTCATTTTGACAAAAAATAAAAAAGGCTAGCCAAAACTGGTTAACTCTAGAACAAACTAAACTTCTGAACTCTGGAAACGAACATGCATCATGTTCAATAACTGGAGGCTTACTAGAAATCCACTAAGTGCAGAATTAGTGGATAACAGAACTCAGTCATCTCATTTACGAGATGAATTACTGATGCTTTTGGGGTTTTTGTCCTTTAAAGGTTTCCCAGTGAAAAACTCTTGTGTTCAATGTGTTGATGTGTTGATCTGATTTACTGCACTTGTCATTTGTTTTATGTTAGTCTGCAAATTTTAAAAGTATTCATGCTAATGCTAAAATTCAACATGGTATCAAAGCTTAGCATGTGAAGACCCAGTAAGAAGAAATTGTTGTTGTCTTCCTAGACCTTGGGATATTTTGCAGACTTGACATTTGACTAAGTGGCAGAGATGGCCATCAACATCTTCAGACCGAAAGAGTAGCTTCAAGGTTCAGCTAACTACAACTCCTGGAAAGCTAGGCTTACAGCTATTCTAGAAGAAAATGACCTTGATGACATTGTGTTCAACGTCAATGAAGAGCCAACATCTAATGCTGGAAGACTTGCTTACAAGAAGAAGCAGGCTAAGGCTAGAAGGATCATTTATGATTCTGTCAAAGAAGCTGTGATGCCCAACATCACAACATTAAAGACTGCCAAAGAATGCTTCGACATCTTGGCTAACTTGTATGAGAAGAAGGCTCCCATTCGGAAGAGAGTCTTGAAGAAAAGACTACGAACATTGAAGATGAACAAGGATGAAGGGGTTGGTCCCTCCTTCACAATGATTGTAAAGGTAAAAAATCAACTTATTGCCATTGGTATTGTTGTTGATGACGATGACCTTGTGCAGACTGTGCTCGATGGTCTCCCAAGCTCTTGGGAAACATTCTTGGCATCTGTCAGTGGACGTGATAATCAACCAAACTTCGAAATACTTTGGCATGATTGCTTGGAAGAAGAGGGAAGGACTTCAGGTAAGGAAACTAAGGAAGAAAACCTTGCACTTGCAATAAAGACAAAGAAGTTCAAGAATCCCTCCTCTCAACAAAAGAAGGGAAATAAACCTCAAGGTAAGTTCTCTAATGTTTCAAAATTGGAATGCAATAATTGCCACAAGTTTGGGCACTTTGCCAGGGCTTGCAAGCAGACCAAGAAGAAATTCAAAAGAAGATTTAAAGCGTCTGCTGCAGAAGAAGAAGAAGAACACTAGGGCTAACAAAGAAGACAAACCTAGAAGAGAGTACTACCTGATCCCCGCTCTCTCTAGATCCATCACAGACAGTGCTACCTCTTGGTTGGCTACTCCACTTACAAGATTGAAGGAGTTGGCTCAACTTCACTTCAACTTGACTCAGGTACGGTTTACATATTGATGATGTCTTATATGTTCCTGGTTTGAAGAAGAATCTTCTATCTGTTGTTGACTTAGAGGACAAGGGCTACAGAGTCCTTCTCATGAACAAGAAAATCCTTCTATGGGAAAAGGATGAAAAGCTAAGCTCAGTTGTACAGATTGGGGTTCGAGAGGGAGGCCTTTACAAGGCTTTTGAATATTCCACTCATACTTTGGTACATCATACAGTTGATCCATGTGAGTTGTGGCATAGAAGGTTTGGACACCTTCACTACACAACTCTTACAAGCTTGCAGAAGATGGTCACAGGTATGCTAGAGGTATCTCTAAAACATGATGGAATTTGCAAACATTGATCCATGTAAAAATAAATGATGTAATCTCCACCGTTGATGATGTTTTAATCTCAACCATTGGATGAAAAAGTAAGATAGGGTTTGTGTCTCTCAAAAGCTATATAAAGAAGAGACCCCTCTTATTGTATCCCATTGGGAATTTGGCTCTTGCTGGAAATAATAATAGGATATATTTTGTCTTACTTGTGAAATCTTAGAGAAGTTCGTGACTATTGTGTTTCTGCACCTCTTTGGACACTGGATGTTTATCTTTTCTCGGCATGTCTTTGATGTGATCTTACTTTGCAGGAGGGCATCTTTGCTGGAGAATGACTCAGAGGGTTGTCTCTCAATTCCGAGAAAGTCAACAAAAGTGAATCTTTTCAACCTTGAACGAGGGCCACAAATCCAACAAGCAATTATTAACGAAAGGAACAGATACCCTTTAATAGCAGGAGGCATGATGAATAATACCTCTCTCTCTCTCTCTCTCTCTCTCTACAAATCGCTTCAAGGGGTTTTACTTGTTGATTTTGCTTAGCATTCGATTTGTGTTTCCTTTTGATTTCTTCTGCAAGCATTTCTTTTCTATTGGATTCAAATCAAACACGATTTTAGATTTTACAATTGCGTTTATTTGTCTTTGGCACTGGATAAAAATAATCTTCAACCACGGATAAAAATAATCTTCCAAGTTGACAATGTTGGACAAAAGGCAACATCTCATGGCATCTCTCATTTCTTGGTAAGTTTAATTTCTTCTATAATTTATTTTTCAGTATTTCTTTTCTCGAGCACAATAAAAACAAATAAAACCCTTATTTTAAAACCCTAGCTTTTAAGTTCACCTAGTTCTAGGTTGCGGTTGCATTTATAATTAAAAACCCAAGTTGGAAATCACCTAAAACCCCTAGAGACCAATTTTCAAACTAATTGAACTCCATTTTCCCATCTAAAGCACTGGCCTCTCTTAGGGAAAATCGCCCTCTTTGGGGAAAACCCTCTTTTAGCCAAAACCGTGATCTGGATATTGCTAGAATCACTTTCAATCGTCATATTATTCATCTAGCAATTCATCTTAGTGCCTAATTTCATTAAATTTCACCTCTTTGCCCCTAAATTTAATTTTCATACTTAAAACCGTAGGGCAAATTGGGGCTTTTTACATAGGCACACAATTTTTCTTAGTAATCGATCAAATCTCTAATTAACCATTAGACTAAGAGATCTAATCAAGGTACCTTGGATTATCCACTTTAATTCATCATCTATAGGGTTATCTTGGCTATAGGGATGCTCCCTAGGCTTAGTTCTCTATTGGGTCTAAGGTGTTGGTAGCTTTGGCCGGTGTGACATCTGAGTACTTTCAAAGGCCTTAGCTTCAATAGATCACAACTTTAGTTGCCTTTCCCCTTTGCCATCCTGGATAGGATCACCTTACGGAGCAACTGCAAGATTTGTGGTAACAGGTACCAAGTCATCAATCAGCTCCATCAACAAGTTGCAACCCTAACTGGAAATTTTGACAGAGATCACAAGTGGACACCCATTCAACATGGGGGGCAACACTCACTAACATATATACGTTACAATGGGGATGGCATCTTCTTGTTCATTTATGTGTTGATTAATTCACCATCTACAGCCTCTCATCAAAAAGATTGATATATATATATATATATATATATATATATTATCAGGCTTTTATAAACTACTTTAGTGCCAAAGTAGACTGCATGACTCCTAAAATCCTTGCATGAGGCTTCATGTATAAGTTATCATAGTTTCTAAATTCTGAACAACATTCTGATATCAGATATTTCATTTAGTTGTTCTATTACTTGGTTTTCACTGTTCAATTATTTATTGCCGTAAACAAGAAATTCAAGATTATTTATATAAGATGTGTTTATGTCTCCCTGGCTCCATGACCTTCATAAGCTATGAACTGCAGCAGTTCCTTGGTAAAGCTTTTCCAGAATGGTTCGTATTTTCTGTATTAGATTTATTTTCCTAACCGCCATCCCTAATGCTATGAAATATTTTGTCTACTTCAATCTGGATTAAATTACAGGAGTCAAACATTTGACATTAGTTCAGTCATTAGTGAATTCCATGGACCAGAAGGGGCGGCCCACTTTTTGGGGTATATTTTGATGTTTTTCAAGTTTTTCTTGGTTGTACAACTCACGCAGGATTACACCAAGTGAAATCATAATTGGTTCACTTAGAAAAAAGCCTGTGATTACATAGAAGCATGACTGAAGAAAGAGATCAAGCCAGTTATAAACTTATACCATCTAAGTAATACAAATCAGAAGAATAGCAAAAAATCGAAAGAAAACCTGATATGGAGAATGCCCGAAATTGTGCTTGTAAACCTCATTTGCAATATTATTGATGTCAAATGCTTCCACAACTTTTGCATGAATTCCTGATTGCTCAAGAGAAAACCTCTGACATAATCAAAGAGTAGAACTGTTAGGAATTTTACTTCCATTCAATAAAAGTCCAAGTAGAAACAGTTGAAAGTATAGAGTCATCAACATACATTTTCCATCTACCGTACTTTTGTTTCAACATATATCAACCTAAGAGATTAACTTGGAGCAAGTTTGTAATTACCCATTCAAAATCTTAGGTTGTATTAGATTTCTTTTGAATCGTGTCATACAGAGTTTTAAAAAACAACTAAAATGTGTTAAGACCTAACTTTTCCAATGCATAATGTCAAATTCCAGTAAATCTTCCAAGAGTAGATTCCATATAACACCTCCCTTAGAATCATGGAAAAAATATTCTTACAAGCAGAGAAAGCCTCATGGGTGGCACAGTATTCTAATGAAGTCACTTTAGCAAAAGTGACCTGAAAGACAAGGCTATGAACTCATAAAAAAAATTTCAAGTTATGGGTAGCATACAAAAACTATAACAATAAAGATATGCTCTAATGAAATGAAAAAATAATGATTATTTGACAAAGTCATGCACCAAGATAAATGTAACGCACTGGTCATTGTATGCAACTAGCTCAAAATAATGGCTTTAGTCGAACTTTCCTGCCAAGAATCAACTTAGTGAAGAATTATTGCAAGGATCAATGGAAGCACTCACTCTTCCTACTCTCGATTTCAAAACTCTGCTGTACAAATGGGTGGCACAGCATTTTAATGAAGTCACTCTAGCAGAAGTGACCTGAAAGACGAGGCTGTGAACTCTTAAACAAACTTTTCAAGTTATGGGTAGCATACAAAACTCTAACAATAAAGATAGGCTCTGATGAAATGAAAAAATAATGATTATTTGATAAAGCCATGCAGAGAGATAAAGAAATGCAGTTGCCATTGCATGCAACTAGCTCAAAATAATGGCTTGAGTCTAACTTTCCTGCCTAGGGTCAACTTAGTGAAGAATTATTGCAGGAATCAATGGATGCACTCACTCTTCGTACTCTTGATTTCAAAAGTGTGTAACACCATGCCCTATGATCTAGCAATCTTTGCTGGGTGGTAAGAATGATTTGGAATACTAATTTGGAAGTAAGATGTCTAATGAGGGCCCAGAGTGCAGCAAATTACTGTACTGTTGTGAGTTGAGTTTCTTGATGTGCAAAAAACAGCATTCTCTCTCAGATTAAATTTCAAAATATTGATATCCACTGTTTGCATAATTTTTTTCTTTTTGCTACTTTCTGCTTCCATTTCACTGACTTCAGTCTAAAAATGAAAATATTGTGTTTTGATTCATAACAGAATCCAGAGACATGGTCGATAGGAGGGAAACCAACAAAAATTCCAAGTTTGAAACCCCAAACAGGCAACTCAAGGTTAATCGGAAGAGCAACTTCCATACCATACACCAAATCAAATGGGAACCTATGTTTTCATCAGCACTTATTGTATACCAACCAAGCTCAACCAACCATAAAGAAATCCCAACTGAGGGTGTTATAGCTATAGAAGGTGAGGTAAATTTTCAAAACACCTAATGATCTATTGAGAGAAATGCTCCTCCCACTAGAACAACCTCAACAAGTGATGGTTGGTGATCCCCCCATTTCCTTAGAAGAACAAGGAAATAAGAGTGACTCATGAAGTTCTCAGAGGTTCATGGTTGGTCAATGTGTAATTCGATGGAGTCATGATCAGCAATTCAATTGGTGTTGAAAGAGTGTCACGAAGAAGGATGAAGATAGAGGGACTAATATCATCATTTAGAGTTGGATAGTTTCAAAGATAAGGAGTGTATCCCTGAGAGCATTAATAAATAACAATTTACCCACCAAGATCCTATCATGGTTTTCAACCAAGACTATAGATACATGACCATGCTACTCAATCGTCTCTGGGTAGGCCATTTCCTAGTTGACAGAATCAAGGGTGATACTTATTACCTAGCATCAACAAATGGTTTTCAATTTGGAATTCCTATGTTTGTGGACTGTTTAAAACATTACACATTAGATGTCCCCTAACATTTAATCATTCCTTGCTAGTTTAGTTGTAAATTTTGTGTTTTTGCTTTCTTAACTTATAAAATTTTGAGCATTTCATAGTTTATGTTAATTTCCATGTCATTGGCATAGATTAGACTTCAATTTGAGCATTTCCCTTCACTTTATTTTTCTATTCTACATGGTTTATTTCCCTTTATTGAAAACTAATAAATTGTCTGCAAGGAAGGTATAGTGATATTGTAGGTACTTCATTTACTGTTGTTGTACCAGAGATCCTGAGGTTCTCAAGTCCTCTCTCCCTTAGAGCATTTGTCCCCCATGGAGCCAGATGGTATGCCACATTCTATAGGCATAATTTTTCACATATTTTTGCTTCAAAGCACTATGCATTCCAAAGTATTGAAGCCCATCTTTGCTGCTATTGGGTCTCCTTCTGATGAGATGATGTGATGATCATGTGATATATGCCATGTTTCTACTGCTATGCCATGTCATGATAATAAGTTATGTGATGATGTACTATACATTACTGCCGCCACATTTGATGTATTGATTATTTGTTGAGTGTAGTTAGTAGTACCACCAATAGGTTGGCGAGGGTAGTAGATTCTTGATTTACTTATGTACCATTGAACCAAGATGATTCTTGGACAATTTGCTCGAGGGAAATCACCCATGGTATTCACTAACATTTCAGCTCCTCCCTTGGTTTTTGCTCGTGGTTTTGGAGAAGACCCATGGTATTTGGTTATTTTACTATTATTTACAAGTTAAGAAGTAAATTCACCCTTCTAATGCAAAACGATGTGGCTGATCGGCAAACTACTTCTTTAAAGGATTGATCTAGACCATTGATCTAGCACATCCTCTTTTTGAGATCATCACTCACTTGTAGCTATAAAAGGGAGGCTCATGGTCACGTGTAGAGGTGGAATTCTCTTGGAATAAAATAATACTCTACTAGAATTTTTCTCTAGTTATTCATAGGCTCTAGTATTGGTGCATGTGTTGGTAGCTTGTCTCATTGGTGGAAGGAGGCTCTTCACAAAGGTCTTAGGTAACTATTGTATTTTATTTTTCCTTTAATAAAGTAAATAATTGTTGGAACCTTATTTCATATCATTGAAATCTATGTTTGCTTGATTAGATTGTTGCAACCTATTTTACTTTATAGTAATTTCAATCACTAAATGCATTTGCTAACTCTTGGTAGGTGGTAGTTTAGGAATAGATTGCTTTGCCTCTTGATCTTTTCAAGAATCCATCAAAAGTTGGAGTAAGAAATTAATTTTTATCTTTGGCTAGTGTTGCCCACCTATATCAACTAGGTGGCAACATCATGTACATTGCAGATGTACATATTGTACAATTTGCACCATGGAAAAAGGATTTTTCACTCAGCAAGGCAATTCTGCCCCTTTTGTACATGAAATGTCCACTCCCCTGCGTGGGATAATTAATGTAACTTTATATGTCATCATGGATCATTCCTCTAAGGATGTCACCATGGACTTTATTATTAGGGAAGTCGTCTTCACCGAATGTTTTTTTTCCCTTCCAGTTAATTTTGTTAATTAACAATTTTAATTGGTTGGGTTTTTCACTCACCAATCCTCCAAAGTGGTGAATTGGCGTTCTGATAACCAGGCCCATGAGGTGGCTAAGGTTTCAAGTTGTTTTCCATGACCATGCTAGCCATATCTTGTAGTCTTGTAGAATTTCGTTAGGATTTTAATTTATATTTTGATTTTTTCCTAATTAATTAACTTTACCATTTGGTGGTTAATTAAGTAAGTTTCGATGTAATAATGTAATCTCTTGAACCTTGGCATTTTGTAATAGGGGCTATGAATGCAAATGAAAATGTTATGACACCCCCTAAGCCATTGGTTCAAGTCTCATGTCATTCTAACAAGGGGTTGGGAAGTTAGACCAATTTTGGTTAGACAAGGTATTTTTTCTTAGGAAATTAATTTAATTTTCAAGGGTGAAAAATTAAATTATTTGATTTTGAAGGAAAAAATCAAATAAAGCCATGGTAATTAAGTTTGGGAGGTGACTAAGCATAGTTAATTTTTATTTAAATAAACCCCCCCATGGTCAAAATAAACTTTTGAAGATTTCCTAAGTGGGGCGCCCCTCTTGTCTTAATAAAATATAAAAAATTAAAGATTCAAAAATAAAAGATAAAAAATTAAAATTTGAGTCAAAGGGGGCCCCACTTGAGTCATGGTAACCCTAGATCTAAGGGTTAAGCTTCATTGTGACATGGATCTATCTTTTTTACCATTGATTTGAAGAGGCACCTTTGCTTATGATTGGTGGATGGCTTGCAAAGTCAACAAACCTAGATCTAAAGGTGGAGGAGAGCTAGAGTTTAGATCTATGTTTTGGACCCTTGATTTGGGAGTGGGTTTGGGATCTTTTCAACTATAAAAGAGAGGCCCCTCCTCTCATTTTATCATCATTATTTGGAGCATGGTTATGCTGCCAAAATACTCTCTTCTCTTTTCTTCTCTCTCAAGCCCTAGGAGGCTCTTTGGATCAAGCTTTGCTCTAGTTGGGCCATAATCAAGTGAAATCTTTGGAGGAACTCGTGTCTCATGGTGTTGGCTTTCCATTTTCAAATCTGAAGTACAACATTTTCATTTGTGAGTTTATTTTTCATTATACATGCATAGATGCCCCTTGCAAAGGTCTTTGCAAAGGGGATTTAGTTGTGAATGGTTATTTACATCTATTTGTGAGTAGTTTTAGCTAGATCTACAAAGGTATTTGTAGATCTTTTTATTTTGCTCACCTCTTGCTGTATTTTGTAGATTTCTCACAGTTATTTTGCAGAACCAATGGTTTGGAAGAAGGCCTCCCATGCTAAGCACCTATCTTGCATTTTATTTTCAAGATCTATTCATTTATTCAGAGTTTCATTTTATATTTTGCATTTTCGCTCATATTTTTGTCACTATTTTAAAACTAGGTTTTATTCACTGTATAGTAAATAAAACCCTTGTTTTAGGGATTTCATTCATAGTAGATTAGTTTGGTATTATAAATCTGCAATTTAATTGTCATTTCAGGGCCTAAAAACCCACTTTTAGGCCACCAAAAGTTCAAGTTTTACATAGTTTCAAGTTCATATTTTTGCACTGTTTTTTTGAGTTTTTGGGGCTAACTTCTAACGTACTTTATGTAGTGTTTTCTGCTGTAAATTCCAGCAAAGTAGGTCACTGTTTTTTGCAGGTTTTTACACAGGGAAGGAGGAGGTGCTGCCAAAAATTCATCAAAAAAAAGGCCCTAAAAGTTTTGGGTGCAAAAAGGGGTCCAAAACCCCATTTTTTCCTCTCTTTTCTATCATTTGTAAACCCCAAAGAGTAGTACTCTTGGGGTATTCTTCAAAGCTCTTTAAAATCATTTGTAAATCTTGTATATGAAGTTAGAGTAGTGATAGGGTAGAACACTAGTTGTTAGATTTACTTTTCTGCAAGTAGATCTAGTCTTTTGCTTTATGTTTACCCACCATCTCTGTTAGAGGGATTGATGTGTGGTTAGGTTAATTGTTTAGAGCAGTGCTTTCGTTTCTCTTCTTTTTATTTCTAAGCACTTAGTTAGATTTACTTTTTGTTGCAAAGAAGTAATTTTACAGCTTGCCTTTCGGTGTATCCTTTGTCCCTATCCGTTATCTCCCTTTAGGGAACTCAGATCAAGGTATGAAAAGCAGAAAGGCAGGGGCTTAGATTTAATTAGATAACAATGTCTTGTTTGTTTACTTATTTCTGTACCAAACACATTTGCTTTACCAGTCCAAGGTTCAAGTACCAGCACCTCCCATAAAGGATACCGCTTGGTTGAGCCATGTTGATAGTTTTAAAATTTACTTGCATGCTTAGCCACTACAAGATTTAAAATTTACCCCTAAAATTAACCAACAACGAATTTAGCCCCTGTTCCTCTACTCGGTTATCACCCTTTGGGGTACTCACGAGATACGACAGGGGGTAGAGGAGTTTTAGTAATAGGCATCCATCACATTATTGCTTTAATCCAATTGAAAACTAGTGACCTTTGGAAGCCACGGGGGGTGAGAGACTGAGGGGGGTTTCACGGCGTTCGCGTCCTCCCTTGTTGGGCGCCTGGCACTGGGGGTTTGATCTGTGAGCTACAGGTGGGCTTGTTCCCATTGTTTTAAGCGCAGCAGCACTCCACTTTTGGATTAAGGGGATATGTGGTAGGGGTAGACACACCACTGTTTGAAAACCTAATACAAGAAGAAAAACTGTAATAAAATTTACCTAAAAGAACAAGAAGCATTGCAAAATAGGCTCTACACTCCAACAGGGAATCACAGTACATTTTCACTCCAGCATTGCACTCCAGCACTTTACTTTCAGTTCTGCAATTGTTTATGTGGTGAATGCTTAATAACTCAATAACATTTGTTTAACTGCTTCAAGTAATTCAACTTAAAGTCTTTCCATTTTCATTTACTGTTGGTTTAATAAATTTCATTTAAGGCATTTTCCTTCTGCTATCTCTTGTCTATAACTTGTAAATCTGGTTCATATTTATCTAAACTGTAACTACTTTACTTGTTCATTTGTTTATACTGATAAATTTAGACCATCTATACATTGCTTAGATATCTTGATTCATTACTGTTTATAACAGTATCATCTATTTGTTTATTCATCTCATTGTTAGATAACATTTAACCTGTGAGATAATTAACCTAGATTGCATCTCATTAAAGGCCGCATTCTCTGACTCCATTCTTTAGGCACTGGTTGTATCTGAATAAAGGCTTGATCGTCATTTGAGAAATATTGCATTTGCATTGGCTGATTGTCATCCTTGGTAAATAATAAAACCTAAGCCTTTCACCTAATAATAAAGATCCTTTTAACTCAACTGTTAATAAACTTAGGAATATAGTCTTCCGTAGGGACAACCCCCCTTGGCTCCATTAGGATCTGGCCTAAACGGAGGAGTTGTGGACTGTGGTGACAGTGGTCCCCAGCTCTCGCTTGCCCCCAACGACACACATAGCAGGTTGTTGACTTTCCTGTGCCCTAAAGTGTGTATTAGGCGGCAACAGCTAGCAAAGGAGAGGGATTGATTACTTGCCTCCACTCTCCCTTGAAGACTACTAAACGATTTTTTTTGTGATTTGATAATGACTCCATTGCCCAACACATGTTCCCCTTCAAGGAACTAGGTCCTTGTTTTAGTAGCTTCATTTCTTTTGTTTCAAGTTGTTCTTGTTGTCATCTTTCACGCACCTAGGGGGGTTAGGTTGTCATGACAGAAATCTTCAAGCCACTGGATGTGTCCTTAGGGGCAAGTCTCGAGTTGAGATACTGTCACTCAACTCCTTCGTCTAGGCCAACTCCTAGCAAATCCAAGGGGGGTGGTCCCTATAAAAGAATCTAACACTTTTAAGCTAAGAAACAAAAGATGAAATTAGTCCAGGAGTTTGAAAGGAAATACTGAAACAAGACTTTGCAAAAGAAAATTAACTCAGATGCATGATATACAAATTAATCCATCCACATAAAATTCACTTTGAGCAAAATGATTGTATGATGTAGACCAATGCCAAATAGAGTCTGAAAAAATAATGTTGTTGTGATTAGTGTTTTGCAAATGTACTTGGTCAGTTTTAATTATTAAAAGATAAGCGGATTAAGGGGAAAAGAGAATTCCCTATATAGTTTAAGGTACGGGGAATGCGTCTGAATTTTGACAGAAGTAACTCCTCACAAGAAGATGTAGGTTAGATGGAGTCACAGGGGTGTGTCCAACACTATAACAAATGAGGGTGTAGCCCAACAAGGCCCCAGGGTTACTTTCTAGTTGTTCCCACCTCCGAAGAATTTGCCGACAAATGACAAACTTCATGTACGCTGGATTTCCGTATGTTCAATGGGAAGTTGATTTTATTAAGATGAGTTGCTTAGTTAAATGTGAAAAATTATAAAGTGCACACTTCCGCTCTTTTGGTTATCCCAAAGATCAAGGTGAAGCTGCGGTGGGAAAGAGCATACACGAAAATGGCGGATGTTTATTCCAATTTGAGATTGTTAAAACGAAAGCAAAGTGTGAAACTAATTACTACGGCCAAGAGTCTCTTTCAAGCCTGAAGGTCATACTTGGGAGAGCAAGGTTGGGTTAGTATTCGATTACTTTTACAAAAAGCTAAAGAAAAATCAATCTAACTAAAGCAGAACTATTCTAAAGCAATAATGATACAGAAAGAACATAAAAGCAAACCATCAAGGAGACGACACGAATCTCCCAAGGGGGATGGGGTGCGGGCCCTTGGAAAGCCCACTTGTTTTTTTTATTATTACTATATTACAAGTGAAAATGGTGGTGAAACAATAAAAGTTTGTTTCCTATAGGAAAACCTAAAGTAAATAATGTAAATATTCCATTACTGAAATATCATGTAAAATGATAAAAGATATGATGATGATTTTACAATTACATTGCCTTGGCTTTATAAGCCATTTTGCGCCTTTTCAATATAAGTCATGTCTTTTGACTTTTCATAATTATTTGATTAATTAATTCTTATTTAATAATTATTCATTATTAATATTAATAAATTAATTTATGTTATTTACATAACATTGCCTTCCCCTTAGATAAGCTTTGTCCTCAAAGCTTAGAGAAGACAAGGCTTTCGTCTGTAATGGCATCTTATCGATCTTTGTGTTAACGATTGCAACACTTGATGAAACAAAAGGATTATGAGTTACGGATTCCCAAGAAAAATTGTCACATTGTTTGTGAAGTCGTCCATCCGAGATCTATCTTTGTTGGAGTTGTTTGTTGATCGCTTTGCAGAATGGCATGTCTTGTTTGTTGCTTAGTATGTTGATTTGATGTTCTTGTTTGTCTAGCAACATAAGTCTTCTATGTATGGTCATTTTGACCCTGTCGTTGGTCAAAATGACATTTATAATTGGGGTGTTGATAAGGAGTTTTTGTTGTTTGACTTTCTGCTGGATTGACTTCCTTTTGAACTGTGACGAAGATTGAGTTTGTGTTTATTTCTTCTTCCTCAACTTGAATTTGTTTTCCAGAAAGTTTGGATGCTTCATTCTGAATTTTAGCTACTTTGTTCTGCAATAGATTGTTATTACTCCGAATTTTCTCGAACCTGTCGTCTTGTGACTTTTTGTCCTCTTTTTATATTTATATTAATAATTAATCTATGTAATGTTATATTTATTTTATATAACAGGTGGCTGCCTTTGGTCCTTACAAATCTAGATCCAAAGGCTTACAAGTTTTAGGCAAGAAGAAGGTTGTTCCGAGAGGCCTTTAATGGCCGAGATCTTCAATTTCCAGGTAGCACTCCCTTTGTCCTATCAACAAAAGACAAAAACCAGCCACCTGTCCTGCGCCAAATGTGCTAAATATAACGTTAAAAGCATAAAATATTTAAGTACTGAAAGATTGAAAAATATGCACAAGTAATTAACAATACTAGATCTATTCTAAGAATGATGCTTTACAATTCTAGATCTAGAAACATTCTTAAAAAGATCAGCCCTTAGATATTCTTTGAAAGAGAAACTAAACTACTTAAGCATGTGAGTAATCGTAACCAAAGGGGAAAGTTTGATTTTAAAGGAGAAGGAGATGAAGAAAAGCTTGGTGCTGGTAAGATCCACCCAAAAGCTTTAAGTGGGTTGCCAAGGGACTATGTTCTTGAAGATTGTTCGAGGTGGAGTGGAGTCAAACTAGATCCACGCCTCTTCCAAGCTATATGCCCTGAAACTTAATTACAAACTTGCGCACCTGTGAGATCTTGAAAACACATATAAAGAGAGACTAAAATAGCATGGAAATAAGCTTATTTGTCATGGAAATCTTTGATCTCTAAGCATACATGAATAAATAGAAATGAAAGTAAACTTACTTACAAATCCTATTCCTACTGACTTGGAGGAATCATGATGAGGCAAGATCTATATCAAGAGTAAGCAAAAATTGCAAAAATAAACAAGTTACCCCATGAAAGCACAACAATGGTGGTCCACACACGAAAGCACAACACAACTAGCCTCCAAAGCTTCGTTTTTATTATCGAGAAAAACAAAAATAAAAACATAATGCATTACAATAGCAAGCCTATTCTCTCCAACTTTGACAAGTTTGAATAAGAGATAGGTGCTTTCAATTTATAGCCAAAAATTGCCCAGGGTAGCGCATCTTCAAGTGTCAGTGAACAAAGCGTGAGCTTGAGTTAGATGAGGGAAATGAGGGATACACAGGAGTTCACTTGAGTTGAGGTGAATGATTCATGGTAAGCTTGGGTGCCACATCTCCAAGATAGAGGTATGCGCTCCCACCAAACTCCTTATCAACCAATTCCTTGAAAGTTGAAACCAATCCATGCAACACGTCATAAATCGGAGCACGTGAAGAAGCTTAGCGCATGATACTGGGAGAGAAAAGGGGGGAGTTAACTTGAGCTTTGAAATTGATGAAGAGGTGCTCCCAACAACATCCTTACAACCAATCGCTTGATAGCCACATCAACCATAACGTCAGGCTATGAGGGGGGTGCATCTATCTTCCAAAGTTTGATTCGCCCACTCTCCAAGTCTATTTCATATGTGATATTTTATCCTAAGTTTGACTTGCCCACCATATGAGACAAGTTAGCCACCTTTCCACGTCAATTTTCAACATCATCCCTTTGACTTTTTTACCTTTATCATTTTTGTCATTTTGTTGTATTTTTAGCATTTTGCCACGTCCTTAAGAAAAAATGCTTTACGAGATGTTTTAGCTGTTGAAAACATATGAAAAATGGGTCTCAAGGTAAAGAGGACGCTCTGAGTGTGAAAACGAGCATTCACGCGCTAAATTCCGCCTCCGAATCAAACTTTTATGCCTTTAACAATTTTTTTAATAAAACCGTTATAAAATGGCCTAATTTTCCGGGAAATTTTACTTTTCTTGGCACTGAATAAAAACTTAGGGGTACCTAGCGCATGTCCATATGACTCAAAATTAATGTCTAGCATGTTTATAAACATTGACGCGTAGACTCTAATAACCTCCTAAGGCCTAACCACCAAGATGACTACCCCAACTTTGTAGGTGTGAGTGAAAAACTCAAAAATTATTAGTCGTTTGTTCAACAACAAATAATTACCAAGGGAAAAATACACTCTGGGCTAGTCGGCTTGATGCCCAAGTCTAGGAGACCGAGTCTTTTACATACTTCACCATGCTAGGACATTTATTACAATTCCCCCAAGGTGATATGAACATGTGATATAAGAAAATTTAAAAAATTTCCCAAAAAAGGCCTGGCAGACTTCTGAATCCTGAAGAATGAACAAGTATACTTGTTCTACTTTGTCGGCTCGCTTGAAAACTCCACCAAGTACAACTTAGGCGGTAACAATTATTCCAATCATCTTTTTTCTAATCATTTTCTTAATTTCAAAGGTATTTGGATCTCTTCAAAGAAACTTTTAGGGGAGCCAATTGCTCCCCCTCCTTGGCTTATCATCTCATAATAATTTAATAGTAAGCAGCTAAACCTTCTAACACATCATAAGAACTAATGAATCAGCAATATCTAATAAATTCTTTTGGTGTTTTAAGTTCAAAATATGGGTTTTAACTCAATGATTCAAGTACCTAACTAGTAGGCTGATATAATCTCTTAGTTTAGTTCCTATTAGCTTTAGTTTGATGTTGTATTTATGCATTTTCAGATCTGAAAGTTACAGCAAACTCTTATTGTTGACTAGCTCTTGAATTACATACTAACGTATATTTAAGTTTTAATTCGTTGGATTGATACTTAGATGCATGCTTACTATTGTTAGTTATATTTTCAGCTACATAGCATTTTGATTTTGTGATTAGATTAACTAAGTGCTTGTGATTAAAATTCATAATTTACAAGTTGATCTAATTAATGGCATAGTATTTGTCATTTTCAGCCAATTTGCTCTTATATAACCATTTGCTCCTCTTGAAAAATTGATGATGGTTAATGTTTAAATGTTGATTATGCTATGTCTAAATTAATTCAAATGTATTGAACTTTCATTGCTGCACCTTCTAATGATCTAAGAACCTTATAAGCAATTCGCTATCTTTGGAGCTTGGATGGTTAATCACATGTGAATGCATATTTTGAATAATAAAATGATTCATGGATAATCTTGATTTATCATCGTCTTATCTTGCTTGTGTTGTAAATGCCATGACTTATATCAATGCTTACATGATACATTGCTAATGACAAATTATAGTTTGCTAAATGCTTGAATCTTACCTTATGTATCATGATTTTACTTTCATGGCAATTACTTCATCTACATCCTTGAGTGTGATCCGGATTTATGTGAGAACGAAATGATAGAGCATATATATATCCACATACACAGATATATGGCAGTAAACACAGTGATACAGGAAGAGATGTGGTGGCTACGCCCACTCGTGACAAGCTTAATACAAAAGGAGGCCGAAGGGCCTTTCATCATAAAGCCTTGGAGAGGCAGAAAACCCTAAAACTAACCCTAGGAGATGAATCATCATAAAGTTTGCAGCCCCAAGGTGGTTAGTTGAAGAGTCAACTTCTTGGGGTCATAACCTTTGCATACGATCTCTGTTTGGGTCGCTCGATAGCCTCATTGGAAAGGTCTATCCAAGCTTTACAACTTTCAACTAGGGCAAAGTGGATGTCATTGGCAACCATTTGGCCCCTCGAATCACCACAAAACATCATTTAGAGCCTCAAAACAACCCCAGAAGTTTGGGACCCAAAAAACCATAGAAAATTGCCAAAAATGAAAAACGGTTTTGAGCCAGTGGAATACGTGGGTGCCCACCTAAACCCATCTGGATCAGTCCTCCCCCCTTAGGAAGCAATGGTCTCTATTGCGTTGATCGCCCCCATCAAATGGGGAAACTTCTGTTGAACTAGACTCCTAGTGAGCCACTTGCCTTAGTGGAGGAGCTGCCCTGCTTTGACAACTCGATAAAGTTGGATCTTCTGCTAGGGGGTGTCCTTAACCTGTGTGTCCATGATTTGATCAATGGTTGCTTGTTCCATGCAGTCAGGATTAAGCTTTGTAGGTGATAATTGTTCTGCCACCTCCGAGGTGTCCAACAATTGTGCAAAATATGGTCAAAGGAGCTCCACATTGAATATTGGGTGCAGGCCAAGGAATGGAAGAATGCTTAATTCGAAGGCATTGTCATCAACTACAATGGTGATGGTATATGTCCCATACCGAAGTGGACGAAGCTTGCGATGGGGTCCTGTGAGCCTCTCTTTCTACAAATGCAACCAAACCTTATCTCCAACCATGTTGGTCATGTCGTTGCTTGTATTTAGTATTGGCCTTTTCCAAAATGTCATGGACCTGTTGGCGGATGTGATGGATTCGTTCAACAAATCCAGTGTCCTTATCAACCTCAGCCTAAGCATGGGAAGATTCCTCCTATGTGGATGCAAGGGGCAGAGCTACATCAATTGGGGCCAGTGGTTGAAGGCTAGGCACACCTGAAAAGGGTTGTGACCGATAGAGCTATGAAGAGCTCTGTTATAGCTATGTTGAACATAAGGAAGGCCCTCATCCCATGTGCAGGGATATTTAGAATTGTACATTCTCAAAATATGCACAATCATCTGGTTGACTACCTCTATTTGTCCATCGATCTAGGGGTGAAAGGGAGTCGATTTGGTGAGCTTGGTATCCATCAATGACCATAGACTAGACTAGAAAGTGCTCAGGAACCTGTTGTCCCAATCTGAAATGATAGTCTATGGCAACCCAAAACGAACCCAAACATGCTCAAAGAAGAGCTTAGCAGTGGCTTCAGCAGAGATGCTCTTCTTGCAAGCTATCAGAATGGCCATCTTAGAGAAGCGATCCACAACCACAAACAAACAGTCATTACCATGCTTAGTTGAAGGTATTCCTGACATGTAATCCATGGAGATGGATTCCCATGGCCCATTCGGAGTGGGCAGGGGGGTGTACAACCCTTGCTTTTTTACGGTTGGCTTTGCGATGGCACGGGAAGTGCAAGATCTGATATATCGGTTGACATCTTGTCGAAGTGTGGGCCAATAAAAATACTTTTGCAAGATTGTTATTGCCTTCTCAATGCCAAAGTGCCCTTCCACTCG
Organism: Pseudotsuga menziesii; assembly: GCA_001517045.1. Lineage (NCBI taxonomy): Eukaryota > Viridiplantae > Streptophyta > Pinopsida > Pinales > Pinaceae > Pseudotsuga > Pseudotsuga menziesii. The sequence goes on from LPNX010648168.1 coordinate 575,624, forward strand.
ACTGTAATGCGCTTCCCAAATCATTTTCGCACGCTTGCTTGAAGGAACACAAAGATGGCCCAGGTGGCATAGCAATCCTTCCTAAAGATGAAAGTATGTCGTTGGTCTACCTGCACACAAGGATTGATAGATGGGAGCAAACTCGGGATCAGTGTCATATAGTTGAGGCAACCCAGAGATCTTGTGGCCGCAAGAGTTGAGCATCGTGGCCAATGTTGCTACTGGAGGTCGACTAAGGCAATCAGCGACTCGATTGGTGTTGTCTTTCTTATATTTAATGTTCAAGTGGAACTACTGCAAGTAAGTGGACCACTTCTAGTGGCGATCATTTTGTAACTTTCCTTGGATTTGCATGAACTGCAAGGGCTTGTGATCAGTATGGATGACTGTTTTTTTCCAATGATGTAATGCTTCTATTGGCGGCAGACTTGGACAATGGAGTACATTTCCTTGTCATAGGTGGGGTACTTGCGGACTATATCTGAAAATGTCTCACTGTGATATGCCATTAAACGACCATGCTGAGTGAGGACCGCACCAACGCGGTAGTCCAATGCATCTGTCTCGATCTCAAAGGGTTGTAGATCTAGTAAGGTAAGGACGAGTGCTGAACATAAGCATTGCTTCAGCTCCTCAAATGTCTGTTGTTGTGGCATGGACCAGATGAACTTGGCCTTAGATCCACCTTTAGTTGCCTGGTTAATGGACCAAGCAATACTAGAGAAGCCCAACACAAATCAGCGATAAAAGTTAGCAAGGCCTAGGAAGCTACGAAGCTCTGTGAGAGTCATCGAGGTCAGCCAATTGCGAATGGCTTGGATCTTGGCCGAATCTACATGAACACCATGTTCGAACTTCGTCCATAATGTATGCCAAATACTAAACCCTTTCCATGCCAAATGAGCACTTCTCTAGATTGGCATATAACTTGTGCTATCACAAGGTGTTGAGGACCTGGTGGATATGCTGCAAATGTTTTGCCCATGTTCTACTGTAGATGAGGATATCATCTAGATATACGACCACAAAGGAATTGGTGAATGGTCGTAGAATGTCATTTATCATCCTCATGAAGGTTGTTGGAGCATTAGTCAAGCCCAAAGGCATGACCAACCACTCAAAAAATCCTTCTCGATATTTCAAGGTAGTCTTCCAGACATCAGTCTACTCAATTGGCACTTGATGATAGTCAGACTTCAGGTCATTCTTGCTGAAATACTTGGCCCCCTTGAGCAGATCGAGGAGGTCGTCGATCCGAGGAATGGGATACTAATTCCGAACTATAATCTTGTTTAGAGCTTGGTAGTCAATACAGAGTCACCATGTCCCATCTTTCTTCTGTACCAACACAAATGGCCTCCCACAAGGTGAGGAGTTGGGTCAAATGTGCCCCTTTTGGATTAACTCTTGAATCTAGCATTTGATTTCTTCATTCTCCATGAGGGAAAGCCTGTATACTGGCCCATTAGGTAAAGGCACACCAGGGATCAAATCAATGGAATGATTGACCTGACAATGTATTGGAAATTCTGGAACCCCAACAGGTGTGAAAAAGATGTCTTTGTATGCTTCCATGATCTTGTCCACCTGTTTCTACTACATAGAGGGGTTCTGTGTGGAGGCAGTGGATGTTCTTGTATTCTTTCGTTCACCCTCAGAACGAACCATGAAGAGTACAAACTTCCCTGTTTGGGAGATTACCTTCGTGCATTGTTTCGTTGTGAAGAGAGACACTACAGTAGCAGAAACTGTCTCTAGTATCTTGTAGAGTTTATTTCCCAAAGTAATAAAGACAGTACGAGGTCTAGACTCATACACATGACATTTTCACATATATGGTTGTCCTAAAAGAACATCACAAACTTCAAGCGAGGCAACATCACACACTACCTCATCCTTGAAGGGCTTGATGTCGTACGAGAGTCGACACTGTTGACTGACGCGGATGTCTCGTCCATGGCTCAGCCAACCAATGTTGTAGGGTTGGGGATGTGGAACCGTCGGAAGCTTCAACCTTTTGACGACCTCAGCCGAGATGAGGTTCTTCTAACTACCATTGTCAACAATGAAATGTAGCGAAGTCCCCTGCACCCATAGTTGCGAATGGAAAGAGGCGCTCCCCTTCCTCTGGCTCCTTTACTCTTCTGGTTGGGTCTTTGCGGTTGCAATGTTGGCACTAAATTCTGTGTCAATGATCTACTTACCCTTTTCTTTCTCTCCATTAGTGTCTAAGTCAAAGTCTGGATTTGGGGATTTTGTCTCGACCAACAATGATTGTTTTGAGCAGCATTCATTAATGCTGTGCCAGGGGCTTTTGTGGAACTCGCACCATTTTTCGGTGTCCCTCGATTTCCCATTACCCTTCTTTGCTTGTGGCTTGGACTGGTTATTGAGACTTTGGCCATCCTTGCTTTGTCTTTTGGGTTGTGAATTAGGGCCACTTTTTCCCAGCTTCTGCTGCTAATTTGCAAACCCAAAATCTCGCTTATTCTTTTGCTTAAACTTTTGCTCGATCTTGACTGCATATCAGTAAGTTGCTCCTAGTGAGGATATGTCCAGGAAATCCATCTCCAACCGAATGTACCTATGCAGGCCACTACGATACTTTAGAACCAAGTGTCGTTCGAAGTCTCTAATACCCAGCTTTAAGCGCAGTGTATGGACTATATTGCTATACTACGGCACCGTTTGGTCTCTTTCTTAGCAAAATGTCGTCCACCGGGTGTATTGGTCATCATAGTTTCCGACAAGGTATAATTCCTCTTTGACGGCATCGACAAAAGATGCCCAAGTGGGTTCTGTATTGAATATCTCAGATTCATCCCTCGAATGTCTCTCGCAGTACCCGTCCCACCAGTCTTCCACATGGGGGAGGGGGACTTAAAAAGCGAGAAGGTGATCTTTTCACTGTCGGAAAATATTTTGAACAAAGAAGTAACCCCCTTGAAGGGAGTCGCACCCCCTAAACAGCTGCTCGTTGAAGGTGCGTCCATCGCCGTCGGCATTCTTCGAAGGATCTGGGCGAGGTTATCCATCATCTCATTCCTTTGTCGCGCGAGGGCTTCTATGAGCAACAGTTTAATAGGATCGCCTGCTCTGTCATCTCTCTTTTCTTCTCCCTCCATGTGAGTTGCTTGGGACGACAAGAGGTATTTTCCCCAAGCTCAACTAGTTTGAGACCCAACTCTCAATATTCAGATCTCGTCGGGGACATGCACTGAGAAACCACAAGAGCAAAAAGATCTGATACCACTGATCCAGATTTATATGAGAATGAAATGAAAGAGCATATATATATTCACATACACAGATATATGGCAATAAACACAGTGATACAGTAAACTCAGATTCTATTAAATGAATGAAACAGAACAAACTATAAAACAAAAGCAGCTAGAATGGTGTTAGCTATATCTCTGAGAAGAGATGTGGCGGCTACGCTCACTCGTGAAAAGCTTGAATACAAAAGGAGGCCGAAGGCCTTTTATCATAAAGCCTTGGAGAGGCAATGTTAATGTAATTGTAACTTTGAAAGATATTCACTTGTATATTTTATGTTGTATTTGTATTTTAATATTGTACCTCCGACGAAGATGTCCATTCCTCCAATCGAGACAGTCATCGTTGTACTTGAGTCATATAAAGTCATTGAGGTTAACCCTCCTTTGTATGTCGGCGCATTAGTCCCCAATAATAAGTGGTAATTGGGTTATTAGACTCTCCTAGAGAAGTCGGCCCAGTAGGAGAAAAAGTCAAGTGGAAAATAGGTATGAATAGAGAGAGTGACTCTCTATTTTAACACACACTCACTCATCAAGTGCGCATGAGAGAGAGAAGACTAGCTCGCACAAGTGAGAGAGAGAGCAATTGTCGAAGATCATCTTTATACTTTTGGGTTTTACTTTTGCTACTGGTGCTCATTCTATCTCTAACTCAAGTTACGAGGTTTTCTCCTTTATGGTTTCCTCGAGGAAAATCTTCGTGTCTCTTGTCTCTTGTGATTATTGTTGTGCATGTTATTCTCTCAGATAAGATCCTAGAACATATTGAATAAACTGTAAAAATCTAACATTGTATCAGAGCCAAACTGAGAAGAAGGCATAATGCAACTACAGAGGCTAGGGCCTTTTAATTTTTGGGCCTCTCTCCACAGATCATCAAGGAAAGGAGGCTAGGATAACTCTCCATTGAAGGGTGCATCTTCTTGTCGAAGCAGAATCTGATTCCGGGCATTTTCAATTTTTGGCCTGTCACTGCGGCGAGAAATTAGGGCTTTTCACGGAAGTGGAATTTTAGAGTGGACCCGGTATAGGATTGATCTCCTCCTCAAAATCGAAATTTAGAGACCAAGATCGAAATTTTTGGTTGGGTAAAACTCCGAGAAAGTCAAACCCTAATTTGACCCCAGACCAGAAAACCAACACTGCAGAAGACTAGCTCCAGATCCAGTCCAGGCATCTCAAAGTGGTAAGATCTAAATCTTTTGTATTTCCATTTGAGGTTCTCATTAAAGATGTCTCACCACACCAAGCTTGAGGATAAGCTTGAAGCAGTTGATAACTTCCAAGCATGGAAGTACAGGATTTCACTAGTCCTTGAAGAGAACAAATTGGACACCTACATAAATGAAGAAGTTCCAGTTCCAGAGGGAGATGAGGCTAAAGCCTTACACAAGAAGAACTTGGTCAAAACCGAGAGGATTATTGTTGATTCCATCAAGGATCACCTTATACGACATGTGTCTTCCTTAAAGACACCTAAAGAGATGTTTGATTCCTTGACCAAGCTATTTGAAGGAAAGAATATAAATCAAAAGATGACCTTGCGAAATCAGTTGAAAAATGTAGAGACCATACAGTCATACTTTACAAGGGTCTCTTAAATCAAGGAACAATTTGAAGCTGTGGGAGAAGACATAGAGAATGGAGAAGTTGTGATGACAACCTTGAATGGTCTCCGTATGTCATGGGACCCCTTTATTCAAGGAATTTGTGCTAGAAGAAAGTTAATCACTTTCAGCGGGCTGTGGGAGGAGTGCTCACAAGAAGAAGCTCGAATCATAGCTCGAGAAGAAAAGATGGGAAATGAAGATCAAGCTCTCACAGCACGCACCAATAATAACAAAAGGGAACAATCTCGTCACAAGAAAGAAAAACATCACCACCAGAATCAAAAGGATAACCCTGGAAGACCCAAGAGAGATCTATCTAATATGAGATGTTATACTTGTGATGAGAAGGGACATTTTTCCAAAGATTGTCCCAAGAACAAAAAGAAGAAGAATAACAAGAAAAGACATCATGCTCACACTGTAGAGGATGATGAACCTCCCAGGAAGAGAACCAGAGGAGATAGTGAAGATTCTTCAAGCGATGAAGAATATGTTCTGATTTCAGCACTCACAGGTACTATTTCACATGGGAGCAATGATTGGCTTGTAGATAGTGGGGCTTCCAAGCATATGACAGGATTTAAGGAATCCTTTGTGAATCTATCTGAACATGAGTCACCTCACAAGGTGAAACTTGGGGATGACTACTAATACCCCATAAAAGGAAGTGGTGAAGCCTCTTACAAGCTAAGCTCTCAAAAGATATGAGGGTTGCATTTATTGATGGCCAAGTTGTTGTGTGGCCAAAAGGAAAGACCATATATGATGCAGTAGTGATTGGAGAGCAAGAGGAAGGCTTATACAAACTGAAAGGCCAACTTGAACAAGCCTTGGTTGATGACTCCATGGAGCCAAGTGAATTATGGCACAGAAGGCTTGCACATTTGCACTATAGAGCACTATCACTGGCAAGCAAAGCAGTTAACGGTCTCCCTAAAATCCAGACAAAGCATGAAGGCATCTACAAAGGATGTGCGAAGGGAAAGGACGTAAAGAAGACATTTCCAAGTAGCGAGTGCAAAGCAAAAGGAATCTTGGAAGTCATCCACTTTGATGTATGCGGTCCAATGTCATCCAGTTCATTGAGTGGGTATGTATATTATGTTTCTTTCATTGATGATTATTCTGGGAAGACCTAGATATATTTCTTGAAGAGCAAAGATAAAGTATTCAGCAAATTCAAGGAATTCAAAACCCTGGTGGAGAATCACACAGAAAAGAAAATCAAGACCTTTCGATCAAACAAAGGCGGAGAATTCACATCAGAAAGATTCAAGGAATTATGCAGAGAATCAGGGATTAAGAGGGAGTTGACCACTCCATACAATTCACAACAAAACGGAGTTGCAAAAAGGAAGAATAGAACGATTATGGAAGCAGCAAGGGCAATGCTTCATGATCAGGATCTTCCCATGCATCTATGGGCAAAAGCTGCAAGAACAACCGTGTATGTACAGAATTGTACTCCACACAGAGTACTGTACAACAAGACACCAGAAGAAACATTCTCCAGCGAGAAACTAGAAGTCTACCATCTCAGGATATTTGGTTGCCCGGTGTACATACACATTCCAAAGGAGAAAAAAACGAAGTTAGACCCTTCAAGAAAGAAGGGCATATTTGTGGGATATAGTAAAAACTCGAAGGCCTACAGAATATACTTTCCAAGGTACAAGAAGATCGATATCAGCAGGGATGTGACATTTAACGAAGACTCGGCTTACAACAAATCCAGAAGACTACCTATTGAAGACATTGAAGAACCAGAAGTACCCAAGATCCGAGATACAACAATGAATGAAGCAACTCCAGAAGAAGATAGAGAAATAGAAGACCCTCAGGAACCTATAGATCCACCCCGTGAGAAGAATTCTCATAAGAGGAAACCAACATGGGTACAAGAGGCTATCATAGATGCAGAGAGATATGGCGCTCCAGAAGGAATGCACAGAGAAAGAAAAAGACCTAGGCCATACTCCAGTTGTGTCTCCCTGCTGTGCAACATCATTGACAAAGAACCTTCCAACTATGAAGAAGTGGCAGAAAAGAAAGAATCGAAGGATGACATGATCGAGGAATATCAACCGATCATGAAGAATGATGTATGGGATGTGGTCCCAAGACCAAAAGGGAAGTCTGTTGTGACTTCCAAGTGGATCTACAAGATCAAGCATGCTGCAGATGGCAACATAGAGAAATATAAAGCGAGAAAGAAGGGATAGATTATGAGGAGACTTTTGCACATGTAGCCAGATATACATGGAGACTTTTGTAAACATTTTGTGATATACATGGATGAATCTTGTTTGTGATTTAATATTAACGGCGTGCATGGTTTATGATTATATTGTCTTTTCATTTTATTTAAGTAAACATGTTTTTGTAATTCTTATCATTTTTGGGTGAGACCTTATCCTCGTTTATGAGGAGACTTTTGCACATGTAACCAGATACACTTCCATCAGAACAATACTTGCTTTGGCTGCAGCGATGAAATGGAAGATACACAAGATGGATGTCAAGACAACATTCTTGAATGGTGTAGTGGAAGAGGAAGTGTATGTGGAGCAACCACTCAGATTTGAGACACATGACAGGCAGACTCATGTGTGCAAATTGAAGAAAGCTTTGTCCGGATTGAAGCAAGCGCCCAGGACATGGTACAACATGATGGACAACTTCTTGACTAGTTTGGGCTTTACCAAGAGTAAAGCAGACTCCAACCTTTACTACAAGGTTGAGAAAGGGAACCCAGTGATACTACTATTGTATGTAGATGACCTGTTTGTGACAGGTGAGGATGGGTTAATTGCTGATACACAGAGGAAGCTTGCTGCCGAATTCGAGATGAAGGACTTGGGCATGATGCATTATTTTCTAGGTATGGAGGTGTGCCAGTGTACAGATGGAGTCTTCCTTGGTCAATGGAAGTATACAGTAGAGATCCTGCAGAGATTCAGGATGATGGACTCCGAGGCAATAGCCACACCCATGGCATCGAACTTGAAGCTACTTTGCGATGCTTCATCAGAGTTAGTTGATGCCACAGTATATCATCAGATGATTGGATCATTGATGTACCTGACGAACACGAAACCAAACATATGTTTTGTTGTGAACACTTTGGGCCAGTTCCTGACGGATCCAAGATAAGTTCACCTGGTTGCTGCAAAGCATATATTGAGGTACCTGAAGGGTATAATTGATTATGGGCTCAAATATGACGCGAATCAAAAGGTTAACCTGCAGGGTTATGTTGATTCGGACTGGGCTAGCAGTGCCTTAGATAGGAAGAGCACTTCAAGGTGTTGCTTTAGTATGGGATCAAGTGTGATCTTTTGGTTTGGCAGGAAGCAGTCATGCGTGGCACTAAGTACAGCTGAAGCAGAATATGTCGCAGTTTGTTCAGCTAGTTATGAGGCAGTATGGCTTAGGAAGCTACTGCCTGATTTGTTTGATCTCTAGTTAGAGGCGACTTGTATCTTCTGTGACAACCAGAGTTGTCTGAAGTTGTCCGAGAACCCAGTGTTCCATGACAAGTTGAAGCACATTGAGATCAAGTACCACTATATCAAGGATATGGTGCAAAGAGGAGCAATGAAGCTCCAGTATGTTGCGATGAACAAGCAGATAGTCAATGTGTTGACCAAGCCATTAGCCAAAGTGAAGTTTTAATACTTCAGAGAGAAGCTTGGTGTACTTCAGATCGAGGTTCCTCCCAAGAGAATGTGATAAGTCTGGAAGACGCAACACGAGAGCCATTCTCACATGGTGTTAGGTGTGTCCTCCCATGGTGTAGATCTAAGGGTTGTGGTCGAGATGTGTGCATCTGGGTTGTGCTTTGAGTGACAATGAGGTGATCTGAAGACAACGAGATGGTAGTAGGGGACTCAAGTTTTGCAGAGGCATATAATCAGTCCTGGGATGCTCCTTCGGGTTTTGCAGAGGCATATAATCAGTCCTGGGAGATCCTTCAGGTTTTACAGAGGCATATAATCAATCCCGAGATGCCTACATCCAGCATGAAAAAGGGTTGGCTCTGTAGAACTTTCTATGACGAGTAGATTCGAGAGATAGCACCATTTGACCGAGATGAAGAGAACAGCAGCAGCAATGACGATGATGATCCAACATTGAAGACTTGTGCCTATATGTATTGATGTCTGTGTCAAGAGAATACCTTCCTAGTTAAGAGGGAGTGTTAATGTAATTGTAACTTCGGAAGATATTCACTTGTATATTTTATATTGTATTTGTATTTTATTATTGTACCTCCGACAGAGATGTTCATTCCTCCGATCGAAAGAGTCATCGTTGTACTTAAGTCATGTAAAGTCATTGAGGCTAACCCTCCTTTATATGTCGGGGCATTAGTCCCCAGAAATAAGTGGTAATTGGGTTATTAGACTCTCCTAGAGAAGTCGGCCCAGTAGGAGAAAAAGTCAACTATAAAATAGGTATAAATAGAGAGGGAGACTATCTATTTTAACACACACACTCACTCATCAAGTGCACATGAGAGAGAGAGGACTAAGTCACACAAGTGAGAGAGAGAGCAGCTATCGAAGATCATCTTTATAATTTTGAATTTTACTTTTGATACCGGTGTTCACTGCATCTCTGACTGAAGTTACAGGGTTTTCTCCTTTATGGTTTCCTCGAGGAAAATCTTTGTGTCTCTCGTCTTTTATGATTATTTTTGTGCATGTTATTCTCTCAAATAAGATCCTAGATCATATTGAATAAAGTGTAAAAACCTAACAGGAAGAAAACTCTAAACCTAACCCTAGGAGATGAATCGTCATAAAGTTTACGTCCCCAAGGTGGTTAGTTGAACAATCAACATCTCGGAATCATAACTTTTGCATACTATCTTGGTTTGGGGCGCTCGATAACCCGCTAGAAAGGTCTATCCAAATCGCCAAAAAACGTCATTTAGGGCCTTAAAACGGCCCTGAAAGTTTGGGACCCGAAAAAACGTAGAAATTACAAGAAAATTGCCAAATTGAAAAACTGTTTTGAGCCAGTGGAATAGGTGGGTGACCTATACCCATCTGTATCAGAGTGTGTCTTGATCTTAATCCCTTACCTTAAGCTAGGCACCTCATCATTAAATAGCTAGATCACTATCTTAGGTTAAACAAGTCATTTTAGTTGACCTTAGAAAAAGTTTGGTTAGCGTCTTTCCCTTGGTTAGTCTTGGCTTGCTCACCTGTAGGCTTAGGAAACCTAAAAGAGGAGCTCCTTCTGGTACTGACAATTACTTTGTCTCACGTTAGTGGTTGATTTCTTGCCAATTAGTAGGCTACTAGGTTGTGCATAAAGAATGATTTTTAGCATTCTTGGTTGTAGGTACATGGAATGCTACTAGCACAACCACTTAAGTTGTGGCCAGTGAACAACGATAGGCGATAATCCCACTCAAGACCCACGAAGACCTGTGCCATCCACCTATTCACATAATGTAACAAAAAATCTAGACACAGAGACAAACAAATATCACCAACCTTCTCATGGTGGAACAATGTTTTGAGGGTAAAGAGCCCAACAATCACAAGGGCTACGATGGCTACGAATGGGCAAAAGACAAAAAAGAACCAAAAATGTCCCAGTGTTGTTCAATGCTAGTATTTGCAACAAGAGGAAAAGATACTAGAGGTATTTGTATGAGCCCCCCTGAGGATCGACCCTACACAAATTTTGAGTCAAAGGAAATGGAGATGTAGGTGCCATTGTCGAACACTCCAAGAGGGCGAGTGGAAGTTCAAGGGCACTTGCTCGCCACACTGTCTTGTGCACCCAAATGAGCAGTTGTGGCTAGCAAGCAACAGCCTCATGGCCCCAAAGGAAGAGTTGTAAAAACCCGCTAAAACCCCACAGTAAAAACCCATACCTGCAAAAAAACTCGCAGTGAAAACGACGATGAAAAATCTCTAAGAATCCCAGATTTTTGGAGATCGACCTCCATTCCAAAAATGTGGACAGAATAGCATCAATAAGTGTTGTTCTAACACCTATCAGCATAAAGATATCTGCACACAAGGATAGGCTTTGAGTGCATTCCCTAGAACTATGCTTGCATGGTATTGTCGATGCCAAAATCGAGGTTTCGAAGTGTTGCCCCAAAACCCACTGAGGCTCTACCTCTCAACCCTAGCCTAAGAGGCTACTAAGGGCACTACTCCTTGGACCTCACAACAAGTGTTGTGCAACATAGCCCCACACGCAATTATCTGTGTCTACATTTGAATCTATGTTTTCTAGTTTATTTCCTAACACATGGTATAATTTTCGCTCCATGATGTAATTATTCACAATTTGTGATGGGAAGTCGACTTTGTTATCATTGTCGCATGTTTAAGTTGTCCAAGCAAAATAATGTTGATCCTATCATTTCAACTTTGCAAAGGCAATGCTATGAGCAATGAGTATATACCCCTACATTAGAATAATGTCCATTTGCCTATCATGACTCTCTAGCTTTTTGGCATCAAGCTTTGAATTGATGGTACAATTTCCAAGCACATTTAGCATCACAGACATCGTGGATGGGGTCATTGGAATACTCCTTCCACCCATAGTGGCATTAAACATAATGCTTTCCTTAATGAAGGAAGTGTCGTTAGAAATCTCTCGGAATGACACTTCAATGCAATTTAGAAAAAGTTCACCTTCTTCAGAGAAGGTTTCTTGGATCTTAGCCTTAGAATTTTCAGCCTTTGGGACTGTTATTAATTAGTGTATAAAACAGCAGGGCAAAGATCACTATTACTCACTTCTAAAAATTGATATATCTTTCTTTGGAGCTTAATTGATATATCTTTTCTGGAGCAAAATTTGTCTAAGGGTTTCTCGCTTGTGAATGTGTGGCATTTATCTTGTTATTATGCTTATCTATTGGAGATCATATTTGCTAGCATTGCCCATGTTATTTCTCTTGAGCCACTGGAAAGGCACAATTGTCGCATTGGATTAGATGTTGGATAAGGTTTTATGTTGGATTCAATTGAAATTCGTGCAAAGAGGGAGGTTTTTCTTTGTACTAATCCTAATCAAGATTTTGCAAATCTAACCCCTTCTAGTGTATGGTTTCACTCAATGAAGGAAGTAACGGAAGGACTTGTCCATCCCTTTGTGATTGCAAGTTGACCCCTCTAATACATCTATGAAGGGTTGGAGGCCTGGAGCACTTACTCTTTCTAGATGATCTATGAAACAAATCCCTCAAGTTAGCAACCTATTGACCCCATTTGCCCCAGGTTGGATTGGCACTCGTCCTTTGAATTAGGTTTCCTTATCCTCCCATCACCCATTGTATATCTCTATACTACAAATCTTTGATAGGGAAACCCTTTGGAATCACCTTGCTCCTTATTGTCCTTTGCCTAGTGAACCTTAACCCTAAGGTACACTCCCCCTTAAGTTGGAGAAGAGCCAACCTAAAGGGAGAGGGGATAGGTGTGGTGACATTGGCATGTTTCCCTTGGTTACCCTCAAGGTAGTACACATCTTTGGGACTTTGATCACACATCCTAGTTTGGGAGGTAACACTCTCCAGGTAAGTGGGTCCTCCACAAGGACTCAATGAAAGGCGTCCACCAAACTACCAAGGGATCTCCAACACCTAAGGGAAGAAAGCAAAGCCAACACCATCTTGAGGTCAAGCATCCACTAAGCAAGCTGCAGATCCATCATGAACCATCTTTCATGCTACAACCCATCTCAAACCATCCTAGGGAAGATCATATATCATATACCCAAACTACTAATCCAATTATTCCTTAAATTAACTAGCAGCAATTTTGTGAACAAGTTATTCTTCTCCTTAACAAGAGCTTAGAAATCTACAGTTCCGCTATAGATGGTAGACACATCTCTATGATTAGCAAACACTAATTAGCAATCTTCTAAAAGCTTCACGATTAGCAATGAGTCCCTCAAGATCAACATCCTGAGGATTTCTAAAGTTTTACAAACATAAAGGCTTGGACCCAAGGCCATGGCACCATCTTCATTATTGGTTATCGATCCAACACCTAAACATAATATAGGAGTAACTCGTCTCTATCATCTTTAATAACCCCTGTTAAAGATAATGCAATTGCGAGAGCCATTTTCTGGGAGGATGGCACCCTAGTCAGCTAACTAGCGTTTCTGGCCAGTTAACCAGGCAAAGTAAGTCCCTAGCAAATACCCTAGGGCCCCTAGCAGTCTACTGGGGTTCTTTCTCTGGGACCAAGCAGGTTATAGCCATGGCAAAGTCCCTAGCAAGTGGCTAATGCCCATATCTATCTCTAGGGCATTCTGGTCAAGGACCATACAGTTTCTTAGTCATACAGACCAAGCAAATCCTGCAGGGAAAGACAGAGACAACCTGGTCTAGGACCAGGCAAATTGTTGGTCTATGACCAAGTAGGTTCTACAAATGTAGTCCTGGTCAGTTAACCAGGTGAATCTTGGTCGGTTAACCAAGATGATGATGTGTGATGCCCTCCTCTCCTACATCGTTAAGCTAGGTTGTTTCTTCAAGGGACCGACCACCCATTGATGATGTCACTAGCACTTGACCTTTAGGAGCAGTCAAGAGGACCAAAGGATCACATCATTCAATTTGGACCTCCCTTATATGGTGATGATAATCTTCCAGTATTGTATGGAACACTTGAGGACTGCATACATTGAGAGAGAGAGAGAGATAAAAGTTGGTTTATCCTTCCTTGTTGTTTCACCTTTGGTCTTGTGGGTAAAACGTTTGTCTTCCCACTTTGTTGTGTCACCTCTTGTTGACTTGTGGTTAACCTTATGTTTGATTTGGTCTTGTGTTGGCCTCTCCCTTGTGCTAGCGCCCCTCTTTAGTGTGGTACCTTAACCCTTTAATGTGATGACGTAACATTATTTATGTTTTATATTTGGTAACCTCCCTATTTGTGTGACGTCTTGACCTAACTTTATGGTAACCCTAAAGTCAATAAAGTTTTAGAAGGGAGAACCTTCTAGAAGCCTTTCAAAGTTATAAATAGAGATCTAGATCTCATTATGAGATCATCTTAGAGAAGAGATCTAACTTTATGGTAACCCTAAAGTCAATAAAGTTTTAGAAGGGAGAACCTTCTAGAAGCCTTTCAAAGTTATAAATAGAGATCTCATTATGAGATCATCTTAGAGAAGAGATCTGAGATCTGATTTATTTCATAACTGTTCAAGGGTTTCTAACTGCTATCTACTTGTTGAGGGTTCCACTGCTGTTAAGGAAGGGTGCTGCTACTGTTGTGAGGTTTCCTCAGCCTACTAGGAGGCCTGTTAGGACTACCACTATTTCACTAAACCCTGCTTAGAGGTACCACTGCTTGTCTGCTGCTTGTTGAGGCTGTTGTCCCACTTGTTGAGAGTGTTACTTGCCTTGTTGAGGGTGTCGTGGGCAATTTATTGGGCTGTCACCTAAGTCATGGGCTGTTTGTGGGCTGTCATCTGATCCATGGGCTGTTTGTGGGCTGTCTGTTGAAGCTGCAACCTGTGTGAGGGCTGCTAGGATAGGCCCCTGCCATTTATGGGCTTTTTGTTGAGGCCGCTACTGTGGTTCGACTGCTAGAGTGAGGCTGTTCCCTGTTTGTGGTTGTTTTGACTCTTGTAGGCCGCTACTGTGTATGGGCTGCTAGAGTAAGGTCACAGCCTGTTTGGGCTGTTTTGAGTAGGCCGCCACCTGTGTTGAGCTGTTTGTGTAGGCCTCTGCCTGTGTTCAGCTGCTGTATGTGTGGACTGCCACTAGACTGTTTTTGGTCTGCTGCTATCTTGATAGGGTTTCCTTGATGGATGCTTCCCACTGTTGAACACTTGCTGGTTGTCATGGTTAACATTATGAGGTTGATCTTGGATGTTTTGACTGTTGTACCTTCTACTATGTTTGTCTAAACCTATCCTAAAGCACTTGTGCCTCTCTCTCTCAGGTATGTCCATGCCCTCAGGTAAGGGTCAGTGTTGTTCCTACTAGTGACTTGCCTCTGAGAGGCAAGATCTGATCTGCAAAGGTATTTCTGAGTATAAGGGAGGTCCTCACCAACACATAAGTCATTAGATTTATTTTGATACATTTATTGATTGTTATTGTCCTATTGTTTATAATGTACTTCAGTAGTATTGTTTACTGTTTATGATTTTCAACAGTACATTATATTTCTGCATTTAATTAAGTTATTTACCCTAATTTTAACACAGAGATCTTTAAGGAAGTGTTAAACTTGAAAGAGATGAAAATTATATTTTTTTATTGGCTTAACATTTACTATTGTTGTACTTCCACTTCACTATTATTTTTTATAGTTTAAATTTTGCATTAAAGTACAAGTTTGTCAAATTTTATGAAAAACCCTAAAACTTTTACAGCCCCAAATAGGACCAACCTGCCTTTATCATCTTTGATCAATCACCTAGGACTAACTTGCCTCTATCATCTTTAATCACCCTACTGCCTCCAACCTACCATATTTCCTTTAGCAAGCCCATTAAGTTATGAACCTAAGTTGCATTGGAATGGATATGGGAAAGGATACGAATAAGATATCCAAATGAGAAACAAAAAAATTTCAGTAAAGGTCAAATACAATACAGTGAGGAAATGCCAATTACACACACAAACACACATGAAAAAGACATGATTATACAAATTTCACATCGCCAATCATCAATTAGAAGCCGAAAAGATAATTATCATCAGTATTATCTAGTATCATGCTCTGTACAGTTGTACAATGTAAACATGCATTAATGAATGCGTGCAAATTGCAAAATGAGTGACATGCTATCGATTAAATGTTCAGAACTTCGTTCAGCCTTGGATGTTAGGAGTACCAGACCCTCCTTGGTCACTTTGGCTCCCGGATCTTGAATACCTGAACTCCGTCGCCCTTGTGCAGGGTTACAGAGGCGGAACTGGAGCAAGAGCTCTCCCATGTTACAGTTTAACCTGTTTTGTACTTCTTTACTTCCTTTTCATTGCTTATATTGTATTTCCGTTATTTGTGGCCATTAGTGGACATTAATAAAATTATTTTATCTTATTATCTTATTACAGATTCCAATAGCCTATCATCAAAAATGTCTTCTATCCATGCCGCAAACACCAATCAACCACGACTCTGTCTAGCTTCATCTACTTGTACTACAATAGTGTGGCAATCAGCAATAAACCTTCAAACTCCGCAACTTTTCACAGTAAGAATAACACTCAAATTCTCTCGAGCGCGAGTATTGGGAGTTCTTGAGGAGGCCGAAGAAGGTAGGTTAGGAAGTCTGTTTTTAGAGTTAGGGTTTATGTTTTATTAATTTTAGGTTTATTTTGCATTTTTTATGTTTTCTTGAATGTTTCCAGCTGGAAATGCGAGCTTGTGCGCCGAAACGTTTCCTCTGCCAGGGCCAAAAACAGCCGTTTCGGTGTGTCCACCTTTCGAAATACCGTTTCTGAAATCGGAAAAGCCCGGAAACGTTTCCATGGCGTTTTTGTTGAAATTCACATTACAATCATTAGAAAACGCAGAACGCTGTTTCAGGGGTGCCAGGGGCATTTCTATTAACATAGTTGTAAACAGAACTACCACTGTGGGATTAAATATGAAGTGAGGATCTTTCATACATGGCCACTCCTTAGCTGCCTCTGCATAGTAAGTACTCTGAAGGCATTGTGAGTACTTTTTTTTAAATATATAATGGGTTGCTGTTCTCTGTGCCATTCCCTGAAATTTGGCCCTTCTCTCTAGCTATCCCCACCTCACTCCCTGACCACTGAAACATGGCAGAACATAGTCATTTGCAAACTTGGTCGATGAAAACAACTCCCATAGACCAGTTGTTCTCATGGATAAAAGATCTTCTAACTCCATCTGGTTCAATCCCCTCTGTTGTCATCTCCCAACATTTACATAAGCAGAAGACTGTGTTACAAAACTTCTATCAAGCGACTAGTGAAACGATGAGTAATTAATGTTGTACTGTACAAATTACCCAAGAGTGTAGAGGCCATAAGGGAAACACAGGCTGTAATAACCTTGTAGCCACTGTAGCAAAACAAGGCTTTGAATACTAATTACAAGCCAAACAATCTGCTTCTGTTACTCGTTCGTGTCATAATCATCATTCGGCCCAAACAAATCAAGTAATATACTTGCAGGAATACAACAACCATGGCAGCTTGACGCCCTTCATACTTTTAGGTCATTAGGGGCTGTCGGAAACGAGTCGCTAAGGCCTACCAAAACCCCTGTATTTATAAAAATTTCCAACATATCAATTACATTGAACTTCTGCTAATTCTCATTCGTGGTGTTTACAGTGCGACTGGATTCAATGATTTATATAAACAAATATTGGAAACTTCTGCCGGCGGCATATGCAGGTAAGTTGATGTCAAGGGATAATAGAAATAAAGAGAAACATGCAGATATGATTGAAAAGCTTACCATTCCACCAATACCACTGTAGAATTCCAGCACTCTTAATGGCTCGTCCTCGCCTTTGAGTTCCCCCTCCATTGAAAGTTTGTATGTTTCGGAGGCACTACGCCTTGTTAAGCGATGATGGCTTTGGCGCGTGATAGTTTTGCCTGTTATGTAGGTTCATCCATGGAGGATATATATGTGCTGCTCGTAATCTTTGATGGAAGTAAAATGTGCAAGTAAAATGTGCAATGCATGCAATTTTTATGAAATTAAAACAAGTGCAATGCATGCAATTTTATTAGATTACAATAATTGTGATGGGGAGTTTGTTTATATTAATATGTTTTAATTTTTAATGGGATTAATATATTTTGTGAGCGGGGTTTTGTTCTTAATATGTATGTTTTGATGTGAATATGTTTTATATATTAGTATAGTTATGGATGAATATTAAGGGTATTTTTTTATAATTGTTTATTTTTAATTTGGAATGGTATTCATAAAATTAATATAGATATTACATTTATTTCATTCTCTATATTTGTTAGTTTATTCTAGATTCTAAACTAATAGTATAGATCCATCTCATCTATCAAGCACCTAGAGAGATCCAATCCAATTTTTTTTAGTAGTCTTTTTCATATAAAATTTTGTATACATCCAAAAAAAATTACACCTTATGAATAATCATGATTATTAAATAATTACCAATCCAATTTTTTAGTAGTCTTTTTCATATAAAATTTTGTATACATCCAAAAAAAATTACACCTTATGAATAATTATGATTATTAAATAATTATATATATGTAATTTTTATTAAAGCATATGAAACAAAAAATTAAAATATAAACAACTATCAATGTTTCTACTCTCCATGCAATAAACAATTATCATTGTAATAATATATATGGATAGGTGTTCTAGTCCACTATATATTCTAAAATATAAACACCTATCAATGTAAACTATTACATCGATAGGTGTTTGTATTTTAGAATTTGGAGTGGACTAGGAAGTCTGGTTTTTATAGATTGCGGGAGGATGAGACAAGTGTACTGTCTAGATTGATTTGATGGACGTTGTTCCAAATTTGAAATAAACGGTTATAAAAAAACGAATATAAAAAATAACCAGTGGTTGGTTCATGGATAATTGATAGTTAATGCATGGATAACTCATAGTTATGCATGGATAACGTACAGTTCGTGGCAGTCAACCCATTTAAGTAGAAGAAGACGGTGATAATATGTAGCTCAGGCATAGACAATGGGTGATTACAACTACGCATGGAGAACGAGTCACATATAATTTGTTTGTGGCACTTAACTTTTGGCCTATCAGTGTCATCGACCACAAATAAGTGGTTGTTCTAGTAAATACAGTTGATTAGATGTAGTTACGTTGATAGGCGTTTATAACTTAAAATTTTGAGGTGGAATAGCATCTATGCTTTTCCAAGATTGCATGATGATGAGACAAGTGTACTGTCCAATTCTATGGCAAACATTAAGTGTGTTGTCCTTTATTATGGTTGACCATGTTTGATTACAGTTGACTATGGTTGATTATGGATAACCATGGTTGATTATGGAAGGTTAGAAAGGTTAGAAAGATATAAAAGAAATTGCTTGAAAAACAAGCATGTAGAGTGTATCAAGCAAACACGTCAATACCTTATTGTCATGCATCCTCGAGTTATCAGACACCTTATTTTCATGCATCCTTCGATTATGGGACTCTAAACTGCGTTTCTAGCATAATTTTTTCCCGCGTAAGGATTTCTTTTGGAAAATTTTGAAGTTCGGGGCCAGGTTCTCTTTTATTTTACTAGTTTTCTGGGTTTTTAGTTTTCAAAGTAAGAAGTATTGTAAGAAAAAAATATTATGAGCCGACTTATCCTAGTACAATGATCAATATTAGCATAATTACCATTGCGAGTTTTATGAAATGAAATTTAAAAATGCAAAATGCAAGATGAAAAATGCTTTAATGTAGAATGCAGGTGTTTGTACTAATCTAATAGAAGTTCAATTGGCATCGAAGTTCGAACATGGATTTTGCAAATGAAATTTATGAAACAATATAAGAATGAGAGAAACAATGATGGATATAAGGATGAGGCTTGACAGAATCAGTGTATTCCATACGGTCAGATGCTAACTGCATCATTGGTGGTTCTAGGTCACAAATTGGATCAATAGCTTCAACACTTGTGGATTTGTCTTAGATCCACAAGTATTTACAAATATCAAGCATTGCTAGATATCCACTGGTTGTAAACAATGTTAAATAAAGCATATATTCTTACATGATTTCAGTTGTCAATTCGTGGGTACAAATTAAATTGAAATCTTGGAATTAAAGAAAACTCATTCAAGTTCATTTGTTTTATATCTGACTTTGTTTTACATAGAGACACAGAGATTTCACGATGATAAGCAATGCGTTGTGGTAGATCATCATCATCAACATATAGTTCAATGTCACCAATCTAGAAAAATGCAATGGTCTTTGAACAAGCCTCCATAAATTTGAAAGTGCATAGGAATTTGTCAAAGGGATGAGGTAGGATCCATAGGAAATGGTATCCGGTATTTTTTTTGAATCATAGCATTGTTATTTCCACAAGATGTTCATAGTTACAAACCTTCAATATGACTCTTCATTGACTTACTGTAGCAATGTTTTCCACAACAGATAGCAAGATAGCAATAAGGCGAGAATGATTTGGAAGTGATGCCGATTTTTTTTTTAACTACCAATATAATACAAAAAAACATATTGAAAATATAAGCTTATTGGAAGAATATGATGAAAACAATATTGATGGCATAATGAAAATTCAGGTTTGGAATATATTACTTTCTACTTGTGCATGAGGTTTATATTGTTGCATGTTGTAGGAGGATTATGGGCACAGACTGCAGCTAGTCCAGTCCACTGAGAGATAAAATGGTCCCATGGTTCCACAGAGCCAATAGTTGAAGCAACACAACACAAAGGAAAGATCAACTTAATAAGCTCCCCGATATTGAAACAATGGGATCCAACGATTTGTTAATCTTTGGATAGAGGCATGAAGGTCGTGCATAGATGGTCGCAAAGGTGGTGCATTAAAAGCGTACACAATTAAAGGCGGTGCATTGGAGACTGATTTCGAATTAAATGTTTAATTCAATGCCTCTGGAGAAACAAAGCATTTAGTCATCGCCCTGACAATAATACTATGAATGTCTTATCCAATGACATTACATAAAAATAAAAGGCATGTGTAAACGTTATTTGTTGAATATAAACTAAATTTTATAACATTATCCCTACTTTTAAATGGAATATGCAATCGAACTAGCATATGTTCACAACACATATTACCTCACTTTTACGAAAATGCTAATCATAACCAAAGTCATTTTTTTATGAAAACAAAACTATGACCGATTATGTAACCGACGTGTCCCAAAAAAGTTGAGTTTAGTGACATTGGCTTTGACATCATGGTAGAATATGCCGGTTCAAAAATTGGAAATCTATTTTTAATTAATGCAACTAGCAACTACCATTCTCGAGAATGTTTCTCAATGAACAATAACTTACTACCGTTGGTCTTGTTAGGATTATATAATCCTCCCTTGTCCATATATTAGATTTGATCATCTTTTCTAACTTAGGGAGACATTATTGTTGTACTACAGTGTGGGGAACACATATAGAGGTTAACTACCACTTATTGCATGTTCATGCATGAGTTAATGTGCCTCTGAGATCAATCCCTACATTGTAAGAGCCACCTTGAATGCTACCAGCGGCCTCCATTAGTTGGTTGTGGTAGGTAGTCAGTTATGTTTAGTCAACCTTCAGTTACATTTAGTTAGATTACTCTTATTTAGACTAGCACTAGTTTTGCATGGCTGCATGGGGAAGTGGCACCTTTTCCACCTACCTCATCAGTTTAATTGGTTGTCGAACTGATTTAGACGTCATGAGTTAGACTAGTGGCACCCATGCAGTGATTTAGACACTCTCATTTAGGCAATCAGTTAGGTTTAGTTGGTAGATTCAAATCTTATCCACATGATTTGAATTCTCCTTATTTTAACACTATTGTATTATGATTGGGTTAATGAAGATTAATGTTGTAATTAACTGATCAATTCTTATAAGATTTGTCTCAAATTTGTCTTGTCCAGTGTACATTGTTCATGATATTACACTGCATAATTCTACTTCTCAATTGCTCTCATTTTCCTGTAGATCAATGGTTCACAAATTTAACATGGTATCAAAGCCTTGTTCAAGCTAGCAGCAAGTCTCGTTTGATCTCCATTGTACACCAAAAGCAATTGAGTTTGCACATAAATCCTGGAATGATAGCCTTGCTCTCTCTGGATTTTGTCCAGAGAAGTCTATCTAGGTGTGACGGGCTCTGGGAAAGTGTACATGATGAGGTGGAAAGGCTTGAAACTGACATGATTGCGAATTGAAATGGTTTTTGCAATGTTATTTGCAGGTACCTACGTAGCTTCTTGAGGAATTGGTTGTTTAACATACAAAAAGATGGATTCTTCAACTCTCGTAACCTGAATCCGTACACCCTTCCACTACTCTGATTAGAGGGCAGATGTGCAGGTAGCCTTGCGCAAGCTTAGTCTGTTTAGGATGACAATGGGCAGAGAAACTGAGCCCTAGTAGTATGTTGAGAAGAACAAATTTTTGAATCAGCTTGATGAGGCCTTCGGCTTCATCTGCACGCATATCTCCCGGGATATTTTGTTCCATCTTGAGGGACTAAGGACTCTGGAGGAAGCTTGGGATAATCTTGAATCTTTGTTTGGAGAACAAGATGAGCTTCGATGACATATATTGGAGAATGAGATCATTGCTTTATAGCCTAGAGGTTTCGAATCCATTCAGTAATTCTTTACAAAATACAAGTCACTAGTAGTGTAATGCAAACAATGTGGATTAGAGAGGAAAGATGAGCAGCTTGTGATGTCTGTATTGATAAAGATTGGATATGAGTACTCATTCTTTGTCTCTACATTCCATTCTAGAAGAGCTTCCATCCCCAATTGGAAGATGCCTTCTCTAGATTCTTTTGTTGACTCCTTAATACAAGAGAAATATAAATTGGTTCAAATGGGAGTGATTCAAGCTTCCAAGAATAAATCACTCTTGATGTTAGACTCAAACAATGTGCAAGCAAGAGGGAAGGGCAAAGGGAAGGATAATCAAGAATCTTCTGATGGAGCCTTAGGTTCCAATAAAAAGAAGAATTTCGATAAGACTAGATGTCCCTATTGTATGAGAGGCTTTCATCAGATAGCCAGTGCATGAAGAAGACCATCAATCAATTGTCAACACTCCTTGAACAGAACAATATTTCCCTTCCATAGGGAGCAAAGAAGTCTGATGTTGGACAACTGATAAAAGATAATGAGAGGTGCCATGCCTTGAAGGAAAGCCTCACTCAGTCGAAGGCCTATTTGATAGATTCCAGAGCATCCAACCACATGGTTTCCTCCAAGGAATCCTTCACCACTCTCACTCTATCAGGAGGACCTAGGATTCACATGGGAGATGAATCCCAAACCCCAACTGTTTGGAGAGGTTCTATTAAAATCCAGCATGGTGAGTTCAAGAATGTTATCTATGTGTCCTCTCTTGCAGCAAATTTGTTATATGTTTATCATATGACACATATTGCCTCGCCAAAGCAATTTGTGTTTGGTTCTAACTCAGTGGAGATCTCAGATATCTCAACTGGGAATATTATAGTGAAGGTTGTTGCAAACCATGCCTCCAAGGCATATGAATTCTCACACTTTCTGCCATACTTAGCTCCAACACATTCTCAACATCCATTCGAAATGGGAGGTATAAACTCTCTTTCATCTCCATTTGTAGATTATCATATGTTATCTAAGATTTCAGTTTCAGAAGACGAGGAACAAGATCAACATGATCTTGATATTGAGATTGTACCTCAAAATGATCCAGATCCAGATCCAGCTCCTATTCTGAATTAGAAGCCTAAATGGGCTGAAAAGCTCTTTAAAGCAGCTGGGAATGATGTAGGGGATCCAGATGATAGAAGAAAAACAAGGTCCCAGTATTAGAAGGAATGTGTTGCACTCTCTCACATAGCTTCGGTACCTACAGAGTGGTGCAAAAAACTTCCACATAGATGCTACTTGATGATAGAGAATGATCCATAATTTGGCCCACTGAAGAACAAAATGGATCATTCCATTTCTCCTCTAGAAAGAAGAGACAAAAGAAACATTCAATAGACCAGAAGAAGATGGAAAGGTTAACATACATAGTCCTAGGATGTTGATGCACAGAGGAACCATGATTCTGCATGGCTGCTCCATAGAGCTACAAATTGCAGCAAACGTTTTACAAGTTATTTCCCAAAGAGGAAAATGTTCTCTTAAGTATAGCTTGTTTTCTTGATTCACTGATTATTTTGAGGGGGGGAGAAGGGGGGGGGGTGTTCCCATTTTCCTTAGTTTATTAAGCTTTTATTTTTCATTAAATTGTATAGGTGACTTTTGGCCTAGTTTCCATGGCCCAAAGTTGTCCAAGTCAAGATTAAGAGGGGGTGTTAGGATTATATAATCCTCCCTTGTCCATATATAGTCTATTTGATCATATTGCCTAACTTAGGGAGACATTATTACTGTACTAGAGTGTGGGTAACAAATATAGAGGTTAATTGCCACTTACTGCATGTTCATGCATGAGTTAATGTGCCTCTAAGACCAATCCCTACATTATAGGAGCCACTCTGAGTGCCACCAACAGACCCCATCAGTTGGTTGTGGTAGGTAGTCAGTTATGCAGAGTCAACCTTCAATTACATTCAATTAGATCACTCTCAGTTAGTTTAGCGCCATTTTTGCATGGTTGCATGGGAAAGTGGCACCTTTTTCCACCTACCTCATCAGCTTAACTGGTTTAACTGATTGTAGGACTGATTTAGACATCATGAGTTAGACTAGTGGATCCCATGCAGTGATTTAGACACTCTCAGTTAGCCACTTAGTTAGTTTAGTTGGTAGATTCGAGTATTATCCACATGATTCGAATTCTCCTTATTGTAACATAGTTGTAATAATAATGTTGGGAATAATGAAGATTAATGTTGTAATTAACTGATCAATTCTTATCAAATTTGTCTTGTTCATTGTACATTGGTCTTGATATTCCACTGCATAATTCTACTTCTCAATTTCTCTCATTTGCATGTAGATCAATGGTTCACAAATTTAACATATCCATGTTTACATAAATGAAACAATATCCCAACTCAATATTTTTTTGTTATTGTTGACAATAAACTTGTCCCAATGCATATTTGATAGCAGGCAACACATTTCCATTGATGATGTTTAAGGAGTTTCTCAATGTGTAATAGGATGATCATGAGTTCTTTTATAATATTGATCCCATTGCACATTTTATAAGAGATTTTTCACCGACCTTCCCTGTACTGTTGTGAAGTAAACTTAGGCCCGGGTTTGAAGTTCTCATAGAAGCATCAAGAGCGTTGCAATGGGTTGAAAATATTATGATCTTGTGGCACTAGGAAACGTCTCCTAGTAAGTCTGAACGTTTCCTATAGCAGAGAGGATTTGTAAAGAGAACTTCTTCCAAGCATATGCATCAATTACTATTTCGAATAAGAGTGCTTATACTATGTTGTTAACTCGCGAGGTTTTTTTTAATTTAACGATTCCCAAGTGTGGATATATATATATATAGTTTGTATTTCAAATATTTGATCCAAGTACTTGGAGCAAAGATAACCTATGCCGATTCCAATACTGAAAAAACTAACTCCTTACATATTGCATTCAATAGTGAATCTGTAACAAACAGTCGCAACAACTAACTAAATTTGTACTGGGGAAAAATGCCATAGTG
This sequence comes from Pseudotsuga menziesii, assembly GCA_001517045.1. NCBI lineage: Eukaryota > Viridiplantae > Streptophyta > Pinopsida > Pinales > Pinaceae > Pseudotsuga > Pseudotsuga menziesii. Next base: position 600,875 of record LPNX010648168.1, read on the forward strand.
TATTCATGAATGAGAGTCAACAATGAATTCAACTTGGAAAACAAAACAACAATTCCACGAAAAGACTCTAGGGTAATTTTAACAAGAAGGAGCTCAAACTTCCATTTTCACAAGGGAAACTCAATACATGTATATTCCATTAAGGTTAAACAACGTGTAAAAAAAAAATCGAAGCAGCATATGTCTATTGCTCTTTTTAAATCGAACAACAAGTACAAAAAATCGAAACAACCATGTACAAATCGTTCAAGCAATATACAGTTTCTATAACTTGTTAAGGAAGCATGTATATAAATTATGAAATAAAATTACTGATGGATTTGTAGAACAGTTTTAAAGCAATGCCAGGGTGTTTTCTGTAGGGAAAGCACCGCAAAGTCGTCCAATGCAAGAATTTAATCATGCAACAATTCACCTTCTTTCATTCACAGATGTCAGCTCCCTTTCCTCGGAGAGCGCGAGAAGTCCCTAGAATATGAGGATTTCCCTAGCTATTATCTAAGTCATAACTAAATAAAAAACATTACTAACCCTCATATTTCCCTAGCCATTATCTAATACATAAAAGTGTGTCATGGCAACGGATACATGGGCAAGTTGGTAGGTTGAATTGTATGTAGAGCTATTGGACAAAATGGTCCATAAATATTCATAATTTTGTTTAAATAAGATTAAGAGTTACAATTTGATATTTGATGTTATTCATGATTTTTTAAAAATAAGATTAAGAGTTGCACTTTGATATTAGATAATTTTAGGAATAGAGTCTCTTAAGACTATTAAAACACTTGGGATCATTGTAAGTTAAAATATTTTAAAATCAATATGCTTGTTAGGAATAGAGTCTCCAAAGATCATTAGGAGACTTGGGGTCATTGTAAGTTAAATTAATTTAAAATCAATATTCCCAACTCGACGACAAAATAAATCTATGCGTCTGCTAGAAAGGATCACCTCTAAAAATGGAAAAGTGAAACATCACCCTCGTACCTCGTGAAACAAACAATGGGAATGGGTTGCAAAGTCGAACTTCATGAACTATGCGCAGCTGCAGTTGAACGTTGAAGCAATTCTCGCATGATGTGACTAGGAAACAGCAACAAGGTTGCACGATAGGTCATGAGCAGATCAACGAGTGGTGGGAGATTGGAAACAAGGAACGAGAAAATGTTGCATGGCAGGTTATGAGTAGATGAGCAGGTGGTGGAACATTGGAAACGATGAACAAGAAAATGGGCATGAGGTATTGAACTTTGACCATGCATACCAACACGATTGAGGTGCATGAGTATTGGCAACGGTTAGAACTAGCAATCCATATGAATTGATAATATGGCTTATATACATCACTCAACGTATATCAACCATGGCCACACATTTAATAGTGGTTGATATAAGCGAATCAACATATATAAGCCATATTATTAATTAATATGTCTTGCTACTTAAGGGTAGGCATGTAGGAAAGAATTGGTCGCTTACTATCATTATAAAATTTGATTATAATTATTTATAAAAGAAAATATAAATAAACAAAATATTAAACATAATTAAATAATAATAGATACAATGGTTAATAATAATAATAATAATAAATATAATGGTTAACCATGGTTGATATTGGTTGACCATGGTTTACTATGTTGACTTTTATTGACCATGGTTACCTATGGTGGAACATGGTTGACTTTGGATGTTCATGGTTAACAATAATTTACCATAGTTGATCATGGTTGACTATAGTTGACCACAATGACCATGGTTGACTTTGGATTTCATGGTTAACAATGGTTGACTATAGTTGACCATTATTGATCATACTTGACCATAGTTGACCATGATTTATCATGGTTAACTATAGTTGACTTTGGTTCACCATCTTTTACTATAGGAAACCATGGTTGACCATGCTTCAATATGTTTGACCATGGTTGATTTTGGTTGGTGATGGTTGACTTTGGATGTTTATGGTTGATGATGGTTGACCATGGTTAATTATGCTTGACCATGGTTTACCATACTTGGCTATGGTTGACCATGGTTGACTTTGGATGTTCAATTTCGGCACTGATTGTTCATGGTAACCATCGTTAAGAATGGTTGGCCATGGTCAAATATGGTTTATATGGTTGACCATGTTTGATTACAGTTGACTATGGTTGATTATGGTTAACTATGGATAACCATGGTTGATTATGGAAGGTTAGAAAGGTTAGAAATATATCAAATAAATTGCTTGGAAAACAAGCGTGCATCGCGTATAAAGCAAACACGTCAATACCTTATTTTCATGCATCCTCGAGTTGTCAGACACCTTATTTTCATGCATCCTCCGGTTATGGGACTCTGAACTGTGTTTCTAGCATAACTTTTTCCTGCTTTAGGATTTCTTTTGAAAATGTTTGAAGTTCAGGGCCAGGTTCTTTACCAGTTTTCCGGGTTTTTAGTTTTCAAAGTAAGAAGTATTGTAGGAAAAAAATCTTATGAACCGACTTACCCTGGTACAATGATCAATATTGGCAAAGATTCCATTGCTAGTTTTATGAAATGAAATTTAAAAATGCAGAATGCAAGATGAAAAATGCTAATGCGGAATGCAATTGTCTGTACTAATCTAATAGAAGTTCAAGTGACATCGAAGTTCAAACATGGATTTTGCAGATCAAATTTATGAAAGAATATAAGAATGAGAGAAACAATTATGGATATAAGCATGAGGCCTGACAGAATGAGTGTATTCCACATGGTCAGATGCTAATTGCATCGTTGGTGGTTCTAGGTCACAAATTGGATCAATAGCTTCAACACTTATGGATTTGTCTTAGATCCACAAGTATTTACAAGTATCAAGCATTTCTAGATATCCACTGGTTGTAAACATTGTTAAATAAAGCATATATTCATACATAATTATGTAAACATGAGTTCTATAAATTTTCAATATTGTTGAAGCAACAATATTGTTCTTGGCCATGATTGCACTTGCCAATTTGTGGGCTCAAATTAAATTTGAATCTTGGAATTAAAGAAAAATTCATTCAAGTTCATTTTTTTATATCTGACTTTGTTTTACATGGAGACGCGGAGCCTTCACAATGATAAGCAAAGTGTTGTGGTAGAACATCATCATGGACATATAGTTCAATGTCACCAATCTAAAGAAATGCAGAGGTCTTGGAACAAGCCTCCATAAATTTGAAAGTGCATCTAGGAATTTGTCAAAGGGATGAGCTAGGATCCAGAGGAAATGGTATCTAGTATTTGTTTTGAATCATAGCATTATTATTTCCACAAGATGTTCATAATTACAAACCTTCAATATGATTCTTCATTGACTTACTATAGCAATGTTTTCCATAGAAGATATCAAGATAACAATAAGGTGAGAATGATTTGGAAATGATACCATATTTTCAAGCTACCAATATAATATAGAAAAACATATTGAAAATATAAGCTTATTGGAAGTACAATGAAAACAATATTGATGGCAGAATGAAAATTTAGGTTTGGAATATATTTGTTTTTACTTGTGCATAAGGTTTACATTGTTGCATTTTGCAGGAGTATTATGGGAACATAATTCATCTAGTCCAGTCCACTGAGTGATAAAATGGTGCAGTGGTTCCACGGAGACAATAGTTGAAGCAACGCAACACAAAGTCAAGATCAACCTAATAACTTCCCAACATTGATGCAATGGGATCCAACTATTTTTTAAGCTTTGGATAGAGGCATGAAGGTTGTGGATAAACGGTCGCAAAGGCGGTGCATTGAAGGCATACACAACAAAAGGCAGTGCATTGGAGTTTGATTTCGAATTAAATGTTTAATTCATTGCCTCTAGAGAAATAGAGCATTTAGTCGTCGCCCTGACAGTAAGACTATGAATGTCATAGCCAATGAAATTACAGAAAAATAAAATAAAACATTAGCATTTTTTAACACAAAATCTGACGGCTTAGATGTCTGATTTTTGACATATTGTTGTCTCCAATTCAACAATCCTCTTTCTTTTTAAATGTTGGTTGAATTTTGGCAGTTTTCCGACAATGAAAAAAACTCATCGGAATTCCAACATCCACCTATCGAAACTTCACCGGTCAATTTCACTACATAGATGTCGAAAATCTGACTAAGTTTGCTTTGTAGAGGTCAGATAATCGAAGCATTGAAGTGTACCAACTTTGTCGGATTTAATTGATATCCGACCACAAATTTCGGTACATAGGTGTCGGATATCTGACTATGTTTCATTTATAGAGGGCGGATAACCGACGACTCCCCTTCGTCGGTAGTGTAGAAACTTTGTCGGATTTAATGTAAATCTGACCACAAATTTCACTTCATTAATACTGCATATTTGAAAAAGTGTCCTCCACTTTGTCGTCGGTGGTATAAGAAATTTGTTGAAATTAATGTAAATCCGACCACAAATTTCACTTCATTAATGTCAGATGTCCAACAAAGTTTCCTCCACTTTTTCGTCAATAGTATAACCACTTTGTCGGATTTAATGGATATCCGACGACCAACTTCACTACATAGATGTCGAAAATATGACGGCACTATGTAAATTTATAATAAAAAAAAATATCCCTTTATATTTGGATTCACCAAAGAAACCGAGTGACCAACTTTTTAAGATCTTGTAGGATGTGAAATTCCTCATATGCATTATTGGATATGGCATGCCTCATTGTAGAGGCCATATTTACTTCAATGGAGCACCCAAGTGAAGTTAACAAAACCTAGTGTCTCATATTCATTCACCAAAAAGAATAAGATATTTCACTTGTTCTATGATATTTAAAATTCCCCCATCCTTTCTTTTTGCAATTACCCATATAATCCACCATGCTAAGATTTTTTTAGAGTGCATATAGATATTTCTTCTCCTATTCCATGGGTCGTCACTTGGAAATGAGTGATGTATCTTCCTCTACACTAACCTCGTTCATATATGAGTTTATAGCAATAGCCACCCCAAATTTGAACTCCACACTTCATATCTAATTGGGGTATCATAAGGCCATTATGTACAAGGAATTGATGGGACTCACCACTGGAACTCGAAAGCCTACTTGTTCCCTAAATTTGTTTACTTGTGGACTAAGAAATACAATCCTATTCCACCTCATCCTTCATGGTTCTAGACATCCAAATATAAATATTTGTGATTCATTCTTGGACTATTTCCACCATGTTGGGAATCTCAATAAACAACATTGTTTTATTGAAAATGTGCAGGAAAAAATTGCAACATGGATCAATAATTTTGAGAATGTAACGGTGTTTGGACGCACCTCAGGGAAACGTCGTTGCCTGTTATTTGAAACTAAAGGATATTCATTGACATGGTGCAATGTTAATGAGTTTTATCACTTGTAGGACTAGTCAGTCCTTCAGTGTTCGGTTTTATCATTAGGGTGAATATTCTGATTTTAAGGTGTACCAAACCAGTGCTCCCTCTTCTTAGTCGAGTGACTATTCCAACTTTAAGAAAGAACGAAGGCTGCATGTAATTATGTGTATGAAAGATTCAAAACTCTTTGAAGATGGATGTAACTATGCATATGTAAATTGTTCATGTGACTATGAACCTGTGCACGAACCACATGACAAAAAGGGATGGATTTTTATACTGAAAAGAAAAACTGACGTTTACAAACTCAATCAAATCTTGTCCACAATAAAGTAGATCCTTGAAAGGCGATGAGACGCTCCATTTTTATTGAGAATCACAGGGTTTAATTTTCACAAACGGTGTTGTGCTTGATTGTGTAATTAAATCCAAAGTTGGTAAAATGTTCTTCCGCACTCTCTGAGGAGAATCATTGTAGGCCTCACGCACTGAATTGGATTGGATCAAATATTTGTTGTGGTTTTTTATAAGACAAGATATCCTTTGGATTCCCGACAATCATGCATTCTTCCTCCATAGCTTTGCCTAAAGATGTGGGAAAACACCAATTAAATCCAATTATATAAAAAAACATGTCCCCTAAGTTAATAGTTTTTTCATGTTTTCTGGTAGCATTGGGACAATACTTTTTTTGTTGTCTTTTTATGAAGGAATATAGTGTCCTAACTTAGCTTGTATCGATTCTCAATCAATCCATTATGGAAATTTTCCGAGTTTAGAGCTTTGTAATATGGTTTACTGGAATACCGATGCTTTCGATTCTCTTCCCTTATGGATTGACTGTAAATTGTAAATCTTCTCTTCATATCCTCTTCTCTACTTTGATAGATTTATTCTCTACTTTGATAGATTAAGAATATTCGATGTCAATCCATCTCCCAGACTTTCATCCATATGGACAATTATGTTGTATACAATCTAAAATAGTGTCCTCGCTTAGATTAGCTTGTACCATTTCCACTTCTTGTTCTTCTCCCATTCCTTTGAGAATCTATCAATTTCCCACTTCTCTTGACCAAGCGTTCACTATCATTTCATTTGGTTAATTTAGTAGTTTGAGTTGGGTATATTCTCCATCAATCAAAAGTATAAAAAGTAACCTTCCCTTGTCAGGTTGAGTACAAGCTAAGCTAAGAGAGTGCTTATGTCCTTATGCACAAAACTCAAAACAAAGCAATGACGAAATGATACAAATATTCCAGTGCAAAAATGTACACCCTCGAGATGACAAACCTATAAACCCGGGTATTTCTTCTAAAGCTAGTTTTATAGATGATAATTTTGTTTAATTTCTCTTCGGCAATTCTATATTAAAAAATAGATGCAAATAAAAATAATGGTAACTTTCTTTAATTTTTCTTTCCAATTTAGGTTCGTAAAAAATAGATGTAAATAAATGAATAGCAATAAAAAATGAACAATTAATAAAATTTAAAGAACAAATGATGATGTAAAATTCAAATTTTAAATTAAAAAAAGAAAGAAAAAAAAGAAAAAGAAAAAATAGAAAATAGAAAGAAAAATGAAAAAGAAGAAATAGAAAATAGAAAGAAAACAAAATAGATGAACGAAACTTGAAAAGGGAAGATGTATAACTTTTCCATTATCTTATTAGTCCCTACCCTCGGGCGAGCAGGGGCTATATGAATCGCTTTACCGTTTTTCCTATTAAACTGCACACAAATCAAAATAATTTATCCAAAGTTTGCATTTGAACATTTTTAGTCTACGAATCATTTGAATACAACCGCTTTATCCACCTATCAATGTAATCGACCTCTTATTTGGCCTCATCTCGAGGCTATAAAAAAATTATCAATGGTTTTCCTATGCTTTTTTGGCTTTCCATCAAAGGTATGAGCAATTGCAAAGCAATTTTGAAATAATGCTAACAAAATTGTTAGCATTACTTTCAAACATTAGTTGCCATATTGTATTAATGACGGGCAATTCATGTTAGCACATTAGCTGCCATCAAGCTCCTTCGCCACCAGCTCCTCCTTTGCCATATGCCAAGAAGGAGCTCCTTTGCCTGATGCCAAGTGGCATGGTTCACCATGCTAGCTCCTTTGCATGCAGTGCAAGTGTCTTTTCCATTGAGAGATGGGGAAGGGAAAAGTTGTTATATGGAGGCTTAAGCTCAACAGGCTCAAACTTTGGAAAGTCCATATACTTCTTCATGCTGCCTGGTCCAAGTCCATCTTCATGCTGCCAATGCGAAGCTGCTGGATCCACAATCAAGCAACCCAGTAACAAAGAAACCCACTAACAAAGGTAACAACAACTCTATGACAAATTGCAGTCAAAATTATCGTAGAAAACTTGTTACAATATCGAAAATTTTCCAAGTACAGAACATAAACTAATCTACTTCAAAAGTTTTAGTCTCAGATTAAAAGCGGGCATTGATGTTTAGGGATCGACACTCAATTACAGCCTGCTCATGTCTACCCTTTTTTTAAATAGGTATTATATTCTCATACTATCTGTTCAACCACATCATTATTTCAATAACCCATTTTTCTGTCTCATAAAATGGCATTGACTGGGAAGCTACTTAACATGTGCATAAAGGTTCATCACTAGCACCCTGTCTCAAATCGTCTTTATCAATTGACTGTGATATGTCCTGTAGGTTCTGCACAGAGAAGGCTGCTTTAAAATGTCACTGACTTCAGCAATATGTAGCCTTCGAGATCGCTTGCCAACAAACATGAATGATTTTGACTAAGCCATACTGCTTGCCTATTTGTTAGGGCGGTGAAGAAAGGACCGCACCCGAAAGAAAATGCGCCGCAGAGCCCTGACACTGGATACATGGTGAGCTGCTGCTAGCCTATATCGCGGGATAAAGCATGATGTTCTTGATGTTCATCCCTACATATTCCGTTCAATATGCATCTCCCAACATCACATACGGACTCATCATTCAACGATTTTCGTCCATCTGATTCGCCTGATCTTAAGTATATTTATATTGTTACATTCGGGTTTGACTAGGGCAAAAAGCCTTTCCCTTTAGTCGAACTAAAAAGGGAGAATGCATACGGTAGTTCTGCTAAAATAACAGCCAAGAGAAACACAATGAAGAATCAGTATAGACTTAATATTTCTGAGTCTATAAGACATCTATCAGATAGTTCTTTTCAAGTAATCCTATCTAGATAGCCTACTCCTAAAATAACAGAATTCTGTCAATAAATTCAATAAAACACTTCCCAAAATGACCCTTGACAACCCAACCGTAAGAAAATATGCAAAGTCCAAAATTGACAGTATGTTTCTTCTTCATCATATTCTGCACATAACCATGTCCCAACAAGTATGACACAGACCGCTGGTGTACAATCCAAGATCAAAAAAATAAAAAACATTTCTCTTCTAATTACGCTGGTTACGCTGGTTCCACTGCTGCTACGCAGAACCGGGCACTGAATCTATCTCATGAAAGCCATAAACTACAGGAATTGATAAGCATTAACATGAGCTTTTATCTAAAATACAGGACGAACCATGAAAGAACGTTCTGTTGTTTTCCTAGCTATAAATAAGATCTTAAATCGTAAAACAAATCTTTGTTCAAACTGCCAATTTTAACAATTAAAATGGGAGAGCAGTTATAGTATCATCCAACTCGAATCTACACATGTAGAACTAGTTCTTAAAAGAAAATATAAGTATTTCATATTAAATATTGAAATACAAATTTTTACATACTTGGCATTCTACCTTTGCCTCTTATGCTTTACCTGTTCAGAAAGTCTGGTTATGCCTGCTAGCCTATTTATCTGCTGCCTCTTCAGGCAAGGAAAGGTTCCTCGATGGCACTCGTAGGCAACGAAAGGTACAATAAACCCATTTCACACTTAGATACTTGCCATAGCCTTGATCTTCTTACTTGGGACTACTCCTGCCCAACAATCTTTTACCCCGGAATATGTTACCTGATCTTAAGCTCGCTCATGAAGGTCAGGATCTCGCTCTCAATGTCAACTGTTCTGATATAAACTAATAATATGCAAAATGCAATCACATTTCCATGCTCAGGCTCTGAAAATCTGAAAAGTTGGAAGAGACCGATGGACTTCCTATGCAGGATGACAAACGGATGAGAAGAACATGTTTGAGACGTCCTTTCGCGAAAATGGCAGCTAGATTAAGGAACATGATCCAGAAATTAAAATTAAAAATAACATAACTTAATCTTGGCATTATCTGTGGGCGCAAAGTTAACTGGTTATAAGGCCTGTTTTATGTCATAAAGGGTACCTTGGGACTCTGCAAAGAGGGCCTACATGCAGCCCGGGTGGCATACATGCAGCCCGATGGCTACCGGTGGTTAGGTGTGGCCATAGACTCATGGCCCTCATGCACACTACCGCACCCATGCCGTCATACCTTTTTTTAATTGACTAAGTTAAATTTGTCTTACATATGTCTAAGGGTATGTCTAATGTTTAGCATTACCGCATGTCTTATGTTCACCGGCATGTCTTATGTTTAGAACATTTGTCTAATGCGAAGTATTAGATGTCGATTAGCCTTTTGCAAGATTGTACACGTGTTAGAGGCTGCATGCTGCGGGTGACAGATGCTTTCAGACATGTAACACCTGGTGAGACTAGATTTATGAGCCAGATATCAGGTTACATCGGCTATTTATTTATTAGCTGATTGCAAACGAATTCAATTGTAATTTGCAGCTGAGCAGAACAATTAGGTACAGTTTCTTACGATTTTTTAAATTCATATGTAATAGCAATTTGCAGGTTTTTATTTTGTGCAAATATCATTTTGTTTTCTCACTATATGTAATAGCAATTTTCAGGTTTGTATTTTGTGCAAATATCATTTTGTTTACTCAGCGAAGGTTTTAACTGTCTTAATACTGTAATTCATTCCATGCAAT